>JAVXUP010000692.1:0-371687 GCA_033070095.1 Escallonia herrerae
TGATGGTGCCGGAAATGGTTCGATGATACGTGGAGGTGCCACAAAGGATGCGGTCTGAGTTGGCTTCCAGGTAGGCAACGTGGGAGACAGCAAGGACGGCGCAAGGGCCGAGGACAAGGCTCCCCAGACAGGTCGTGAGGGGTGGCAGTGCTGCGCAGGCAAGGTGACGATGAACAGGACCGACAGTCTGCAGTCCGTGATGAGGGTATGGCGTCCAGGGTCCGTAGACGGGAGTTCAAGTATATTTCTCTCACTAGAATTCCAGAGAGAATGTTTCCTTTAGAGAGAGAAAGTGAAAAGTCCAAATGAGAAAAAGATCCTTGAAAAAGCTCCAAAGTCCACTATTTATAGGCAAAAATGTGCATGTGTCATAAGTTGACATGTGTCGCCCCCTGGGAACGACACGTCACCAGGGGGCCAACGCACTGACCCTTCGTTGGACTGCCGGTTCCTAAGTTCGTGCTGCCCTGCCCTTGCAACATCTCTCTGCCTGTCTGAGGAGACTGATCATGCCGCGGTAGCATGGTCAGAGTAGCCCGTTGCCCCAGCCTCCAGTCCAAGCCCTTACTGAATCCCACAGGTCTGGCAGCGGTGGGGAAGACCCGACGCCCAGCTGCCAGGTGGACTAGGCAAGATGCCCTTCCGAAGACCTGCTCCCGTCTCCGAGTGACCCGGGGGTCATAGTCCTTAGGGGTGCCGACGCGAGCCCCCAGTGCCAGAGCACGTAGGCTAGTCACGCAGGCACCCTGGCGGAGATAGTGTCCTGGAGGAGTAGCCTATCCCGTAAGCATATAACATGATTGCAGCGCATGGGGCGCGGTTGAGTGCGGGCGACGAGGGTCGCAGAGTGATCTCCGAGCGACGAGGGTCGTTGCGTGGATGGCGCGCGACCGTGAGCGACGGTTGTCATGGCGACAGAGCGGCCACAAGTGACGGTCATCGAGACTACGGGCGACGGTCATCGCGACGAAGGGGCACGGCCGAGAGCGACGGTTGTCGCGACTATGGCGGAGTGCGGCCGCGAGCGACGGTCGTCGTGACAATGGGGTGGGGTCAAAGGTGACGGCGTCGGTGTTCAAGGCAGGTGGCCGACCCCCATGGGGTGGCCGACCCCCAAGGGAGGCCGACGCTTGGGGGAGGCCGAGCCTAGAGGGAGGCCGACCCCCGAGGGTGGCCGACCCTTGGGGGAGGCCGACCCTAGAGGGAGGCCGACCCCTCGGGGTGGCCGACCCCCCAGGGTGGCCGACCCCTTGGGGAGGCCGACCCCCAGGGTGGCCGACCCCTTGGGTGGCCGACCCCCAAGGGAGGCCGACCCTTGGCCGGGGAGGCCGACCCTTGGGGTGGCCGACCCCTTGGGGTGGAAGGCACGCCGAAGTCGCTTCACGAATGGTTCACGTGACTTGAGCATGCGTTGCTTTGACCGGCCCTCGAGCGTTGAAAAGTTGACCGCTGACTGGGTGATGTGTCGTGCAAAGTGGGTCCCTTGGCGGGTCTTGGGGTGCGACCAGAATAGGGTATGAACATAAGCCCCCTGCGTGCGGCGGGCGCGGAGGGGCAACCCGAGCGGGCGTCGCATGCATAAACGATGTGGTTACAGCCCCTGTTGCTGCGGGGGCCAAGGTTCCTGGTAATGGAGCCGGCGATGACGCTAAGCCCGTGTAGCAGTTTGATTGAGCCGGCGATGGCTTCAAGGTTGTGAGCCCATCCCGTAGTTTGATTGTGCCGGCGATGGCTTCAAGGTTGTGAGCCCATCCCGTAGTTGATTGTGCCGGCGATGGCTTCAAGGTTGTGAGCCCATCCCGTAGTTGATTGTGCCGGCGATGGCTTCAAGGTTGTGAGCCCATCCCGTAGTTGATTGTGCCGGCGATGGCTTCCAGGTTGTGAGCCCATCCCGTAGTTGATTGTGCCGGCGATGGCTTCAAGGTTGTGAGCCCATCCCGTAGTTGATTGTGCCGGCGATGGCTTCAAGGTTGTGAGCCCATCCCGTAGTTGATTGTGCCGGCGATGGCACTAGCCCGTGCTGGCGCTCAGCCCATGCCGCAGGGAGGGGTCCTCGTGCAGGAGCACTACGAGCGGAGCCTCCAGAATGCCGCACACTCTAGAGAGTGGGTTGAAGGTCTTCCATGCCCATGGCGGGGGCGCATGGTGTGGTGAACGGGTGTTATGCCCGGAGGCTTGTAACATGGTCGTGGTGCATGGACATGGCGACGATTGTCGCGGGGACAATACATGGTGCCGGAGCACATGTCATGAAAGTGGTGGGGCGACGAACGTCGCGAAGCAATACTTTGTGCCGGGGCACATGTGATAAGAATGGCGCATGGGTGCGGCGACGAACGTCGCGGAGCTATACTTGGTGCCGGGGGCACGCATGATGAGAATGGCGCACGGGCGCGGCGACGAACGTCGCGGAGCTATACTTGGTGCCGGGGGCACGCATGATGAGAATGGCGCACGGGCGCGGCGACGAACGTCGCGGAGCTATACTTGGTGCCGGGGGCACGCATGATGAGAATGGCGCACGGGCGCGGCGACGAACGTCGCGGAGCTATACTTGGTGCCGGGGGCACGCATCATGAAGATGGCGCACGGGCGCGGCGACGAACGTCGCGGAGCTATACTTGGTGCCGGGGGCACGCATGATGAGAATGGCGCACGGGCGCGGCGACGAACGTCGCGGTAGTGCATCAAGTGACCATTGGCGTTGAGCGCGCGTTGTAAAGAGCGCGATGAGTTGGCACAAGCGACGCGGTTCAAGGAGATGGCACGCGGGCGACGGGGCCTGTCGCGGAGCTGTCATGTGAATGCGTGCGACGAAGGTCGTGGAGGTGGCGCGCGGGCGCGCACTGCGGTCATAGCGGTGACGGCGCGTGGTCGACAAACTGTGGCGAGGCGCCGGCGGACGGGAGCGTAAAGTAAAGGAAAAAAGAAAGAAAAAGAAAAGAAAGAAAGAAAGAATAGAAAAAGAAAGAAAGAAAGAGAAAAATAAAAAGAAAAAGAAAAGAAAATTGCCCACCCCTATATAAGGAGCGGAGGGGGGCAGGGCGGAGGCACCGCCATTTGTGCCTACGCAAGTCAGAGAGAGAGAGAGAGAGAGAAAGAGAGAAAAAAGGGATGGTGAGAGAAGAGGTGGAATTGGGCGAGGGGTCGTCGGGGCCAGGGGGTCGGCCAGTTGGTGGCTCTGCGAGGGGAGGGGGGTCGGCCAGCCACGGGGGCTCGGCCGCACGAGGGGGGTCGGCCCAGCGAGGGGCGTCGGCCGGACAGGGGGGGTCGGCCCAGCGAGAGGGGTCGGCCGCGCATGGGGGGTCGGCCAGCCACGGGGGGTCGGCCGCACGAGAGGGGTCGGCCGAGCGAGGGGGATCGGCCGGACGGGGTGGGTCGGCCCAGCGAGGGGGATCGGCCGGGCAAGGGGGGTCGGCCCAGCGAGAGGGGTCGGCCGCGCATGGGGTGTCGGCCAGCCACGGGGGGTCGGCCGCACGAGAGGGGTCGGCCGCACATGGGGGGTCGGCCAGTCACGGGGGGTCGGTCACGCAGGGTGTCCGACAGGCCCAAGTCCCATCCTCACAGCCCGGAGCGACGCCAGCAGCGAAAAAAGTTCGGCAGAAGATGTGGGCGAAGCCGCGAGGGGCCGCGACGGGTACATCGCGACCGCCGCGGGATATGATGACTGTACCTGTGCCGGCGCCGCCAGTCGATGAGGCCACACCGTCAGTGGGTGTCGAGGCGGCAGTGCCATTGACCTTTGATGATGGCGGTAGGAGGTCCTACGATCCGGAGCCAGATAAAACAAACACATTGCTGGGGGTGAGGGGAGTAGTACCGTGTGTACCGGACCGTGAGCTGTGGAGGGAGTTGGCCATTCGTGTGGCAGACGGAGCGTTCAGGACACCGTGGGGTGGTCCGTCGATGGGAGAGGAGCCTCGGCTGTCGTCACCCTACCTTCGCGCGCCGAGCCCGGCGGAGGCGCCTGTGATGTCGCCGAGGTATGTACCGGCATTGTTGATTGGGAGAGAGGACATACCTTGGTCGCCGGTGATGTTCAAGGGCCATAGTGCGATGCCGGTAGGGTGGGACTTTTGGTGTGAGCATATGTTGGAGACACCGGTGAGGGCGCAGGTGTTGCAGGCACTAGGGCTGTTACCGGCGATCAATGTTACGGCGAGGGGGGTGGAGTTATATAGGGATACGCCAGGGATGACCCGATTGCTGGCAAGATGGAGCACGCAGTCGCATACGTTCGTGACCGAGTTCGGGGAGATCGGGCCGACGTTACTCGATGTGTTGATGCTGACAGGGCTGCCGATACACGGGGAGGTGGATGCACGGGTGACCCGGCTGAGCGGGGAGGAGCGGTTGTTGCAGACGCAGCTACTGGACATTTTGGCGGAGACGAAGAGGCACCGGAAGGGGACGTACGGTGGGTGGCTGCGCCAGTTCTACGGCACGCCGCAGGCGAGGACAGGCCAGAAGTTGGGCAATGCTGCCCAGTTTGTGATGGGTCCGTATCATGGCAGCGATCGGTACGAGTTGGTGGCGTTTTTGGCGATGTTCTTATCGAGGTAAATTTTGTACTGTCGTGTGATTATTTGTGAATATATCGTATGTCCTGCTTGCCCTGTAAAACGTCAAACTGACATATGTTGCCGGTCGTTGTTTGCAGGTTTGTGTTTGAGGGGACACCTGAGGATGGCATTTCCCCGAGGGTGTTTCCCTTGGCCATTAGGATGGCGCAGGGAAGGCGGGTCGGCTTGGCTCCGGTGTACTTGGGCACGTTATACTCGCGGCTAGATCAGTTCGTGAATGACGTGAAGCGGTCGTATGGTCGGTATCAGGTGGCGACATACGTGGACTGGATGTTTTTGCAGAGGTACCTGTACGAGTGCTTTCCAGGGTACCGTCCTGACGGATACCCACTCGCACACCCGTCACCGACGATGGGGACAGTGACCCGTCCAGGCAGGTCGCGGCAGGTGGCGTTGTGGTGTAGCGGGTCTCGGGCTTTTGCTTGGGCAGGCATCAGGAGGCCGGGGTGCCCGTTGGCACAGATTCTAGACAAACGGGGGGAATGTGAGCGACGGCCCTATATGGAGATGCATGCGTCATATGGTACGCCGCCATGGCTGCACGTGCAGGAGGTGACGACAGATCTGAGCCGGAGAGGCGAGCTAGCGCCAGGACAGCTGGCGCTATTGGTCGCGTATTTTCCCGGCTGGCTCCCGGTATTGACAGATGATGGCGGGAAGCCCGCCGAGTGCTGCTATTATGTGGCGAGGTATTGCCCGGACCGTCTGTCGTTGGCGTTCGGGTACGATCTAGAGCCCCCATGCGGTTATGACAGCCCTTGGAGTGTGGCGACGGCTTTTGGGTATACACTATATGACAGAGCCCGCGAGTGGCCGGCACCGACGACAGAGTGGAGGCAGCCAGGGACAGAGGTGGCAGGGGCGGTGACCGCGGATTATGCGCATTGGTGGGAGCGACTGCGAGGGAGCTGGGCCGGATGGCTGGCACAGCCGTCAGGCACACGTCGACAGGTAGATGTGTTCGCATGTGACCGAGCCCTGAGTTTGATATCGGCCACAGTCGCGAGGCAGTGCGGGATGCTGTCACTGGTGACCGGGAGTTCTGTTCCGAGCTCGGAGAGGGAGGCGGAGGAGGATGCCGTAGAGTTGGGGGACGCTGCTCCCGGGGAGGACCGTGGGGAGGAGCCTATTGCCGAGGTGCCGAGGGTGCCGGGGGCCGGCAAGGGGCCCTTGTCGGCATTGCGAGTGGGGATGATGGAGACAGCTCGTCAGGCTAGTGCTGGTACCTCAGCCCCACACCTATCAGGGGCGAAGAGGCCGCGCGACGTATTAGAGGAGCTAGACTCTGAGGTTTGCTTCTGTCCTTTCTTTTTGTCGTATAAATATGGTTTGCATATTGCTCATAATCTGTGAACTGACAGCGGTTTTGCCAGGGGGACGAGGAAGAGGCGGTCGCGGGGGGGAGCGAGGCCGAGACTGAGATCGCAGGCGAGGAGGCTATGGCAGCCGAGGCCGGCAGATTAGTTGACAGTGACGAGACCGAGGCCGTTGAGCTATTGACGGCCAGTGTGCCGAGGAGGGTGAGCCCATTGCCTGCTACTGAGGAAACGGTGGGGGCACTATACGGCGGAGAGGGGAGCGATACGGTGATGTTCGACATTGACGAGGACTGGTGGACAGGCATGGAGACGCAGGTTGTGGGAGGTGATGGTGGCGAAATGGCGGAGCCTGAGTCTGTTGTTGCTGCCTCGATTCGTGAGCGAGAGACACCGGTTCAGGCCGTGGTGGTGCGACGGCATGACACATTGCCGGAGTCCGTGGTTGAGGTCGGAGCTACTCTTCTGGCGATGCACTCAGCCACGATTGGGGCGCAGAGGGCGGGTGGGATGTCGGAGATTTCTGCAGCGGGCGGCAGTGGCGCGACAGTCGGAGATATGAGTAGAGGATCCTCGAGCGGTCAGGTGGATGTGGCAGCTTGGGGGGGCCTCCAGCTACCGGCGGAGACTGTGCGCCGGTTAGAACTGGTGAAGGCAGCGTTCCCGCAGACATTCGAGAGCGTGGTGGTAGAGAACCCAGTACTACGGATGTGGGTGTCTGCAGGGTTTATGGAGTGGTTGCTGCCGTTCGCCAGTGTGCCGTCGTCGGGTTGGACTGCAGAGTTCGTTGCTCGGTCGCTTTCAGAGTTCGCTCCGTTCACATCGCTAGGTATGCAGCTGGACTGGCTAGCAGATTTCTTTAGATCGAGGAGCGTCAGCCACGATATGGATGAGAGGCGTGCAGTCGTGGTTATGCGGGAGATGTTGCTGGAGCGGCGCCGCACAGGATTAGAGGCAGAGCGGTCAGAGATCACGGCAGAGTTGGCCGGGATTGACATGCAGGTGGCAGAGATAGAGAGACAGCTCGTCGATTTGCAGAGGCAGTTGTCCGATCTACAGAGGCGGCGAGGTGAGGTGGACGGGCGAGAGTCAGAGCGGTTAGGGCGACAGGCCGAGCTTGATGCTGGATGGTCAGAGGTACAAGCGGAGCGGGAGGTACTTCAGGCATTCAGCTCCCACCCAGTTGCATCGCTGTTGTCTAGACTTTCCTAGCTTGTATGTTACTTTGCCGTAGTTGTAGTGCTTAACGACGGCTAGTAAACGTTTGATGTATATGTACATATTTTTGATGGTCTCGGCTTATTGTATGTTATGTTCGGTTGCTCTCTTCTTTCTTCTCTCTTTTTTTTTGAATGTCTTGCTTGTTTCGGTTACTTGTGAATGCTCTCCCATTCCCGCTCGTAGAAAGTGACTTAGGAAGCATAGGTTGAGAATGAGTGCCAGCTGGGCAGAAGTTGAGGTAACAGCATGACTTTGTATTGATAGGACGCGGTACAAAACACCATTACATGACTAGTGTAGAACGCTACACAGATCAACAAAAAAATACAAGTCTGCAAGCAATGTCGCATGTACAAAAATGCTACGAGGGCGCGTTCTATGACGCGACTACACATAATACTTCTTCAGGTAGCGGCCGTTGATGGGGGCCGAGACCTGACCGTCGTCGTGGTTGAGCAGGAGGTACGAGCCATTAGTGCGGGCTTCGTGCACCGTGAAAGGGCCCTCCCAGTTTGGCGTGAATTTAGGAGCTGACATGTTGGCCCGCACATGCTTGGCGGCTTGAAGAACAAGGTCGCCCTCGATAAACGAACGTGGCTTGACGGTCTTCCCATAAGCTTTCGTAAGCTGCTCATGATACTTCTTCATGCGGCGCAGGGCCGTGGCTCGTCGTTCGTCGAGGCCGTCAAGTGCCGCGAGCCGGGCTTCTTCATCTCCGAGACTGCTGCTTAGGGAAAGTCGAGCCGATGGTTCTGCGATCTCGGCAGGTACCACACACTCGTCCCCGTAGACGAGAGAGAAGGCGTGGCCTTTGTCGCTGTGTGCATGGATGTTCTGTAGGCCCAGAGTGCCAGATTCAGTTGTTCGGACCACGACCGGTCGGCGTCATGCACCATTCGCGATAATACTCGTAGCAAAGTCTTGTTGGACGCTTCAGCTTGACCATTACCTTGCGGGTAATAGGGAGTTGATGTGGCATGGCTGATGTTGTACCTTTCCATGAGAGTTCGAACCTCTCGGTTAATGAATGGGGTGCCATTGTCAGATATAATACATCGAGGGATGCCGAAACGACAGATGACGTCGCGTAAGAAGTTGGAAACGGCACCTCCCGTGGCTCTCCGCAGAGGTACGGCTTCAACCCACTTCGTAAAGCGTTCAGTAGCAACCATGATCCATGAATGGCTTCTGGACGGCGGGTGGATGGGGCCGATGAGGTCGAGGGCCCAAGAATGAAATGGCCAAGGTGCTGAGATCATGTGCAAGTCGGATGCTGGCGAGTGTATCCTGTCGGCGTGCCGCTGGCAGGGTTGGCAGCGTCGGACATGCGAGATGGAGTCGGATTCCATAGTCGGCCAATAATACCCCAATCTTAGTAATTCTGCATACAGCTTCTGGGAGCCTTGATGTTCACCACAATCACCATTGTGTACTTCGTTAATGACTTTGACCACTTGGGCACCTTGCAAGCATCGCAGGGTGCGTCCCGAAAATCCCTTGCGAAATAACTCGCCTTCCGTCACAAAATACCTGACTGCCTTGCGCTTGATGGATCGTGCTGAGCCGCGGTCAGGTGGTAGAATCCCGTGGGATAGATACTGGATGAAAGGCTGGCGCCAGTCACCCTCGATGTCAATGACAAGAGCTTCGGCACCGTCGGGTGCATACAGGCACTCGGGACAATCCTTTTGTATATCCGAGGCGTCCTTGGCCATGGATGGCCAATATAATCCCATACGCTGGAGGCGACGATACAGAGGGGGACCGTCGAGGCCACAACACTTCTGGTGGCCGAGCTGTAATTTGTGTTTTGCCTCTTCCGGTGCCAAACATCTTGCTAGAGTGCCTCCGGGACACCGCCTGTATAAGACATCTCCCATCATTGAAAAGTCTGTAAGGGTGGAGGCATGAGCAAGAGATGGCGCTTTAAGTTTGTCGATGATAGGTTGCCTCCAATCGTCCGCAGTAACGTCCCTCGGGACTAGGTTCAGTGCTGTGCATGGTTCCATTCTCTTGACGATGGTTAGCATCCGTTGTTCACCATCGACCTCTATCTTTGACGCGATCGTGGCCAAGCAGTCCGCATGTCTGTTGTGGCACCTATTGTGATGTTCATACTGGACATGACCGAGTCTTCCTTCCAAGTGTTGCACCAAGGCACGATAAGGTGCCAAGGCTGGTTCTTTGACCGCGAACTCCCCGTCCGCCTGCTTCATGACCAGATTTGAATCTCCTTTCACACACAGCGCCTTAGCCCCCATACTGACGGCGATCATGAGGCCAATGACAAGTGCCTCGTATTCAGCTTCGTTGTTAGACACCGGGAATGCAAGTTTGAAGGATAATGAAGTGGTAACACCGTCTGGTGCCCGCAAGACTATGCCGGCACCCCCTTGCCGGAGGGGCGTGCCATTGGGGCCTTTGCTAGTGGCAGAGCCGTCGAATTCAAGCGTCCACAGTCCATCGATGTCGGTGATCAGGGCTGTCTCCTCCCCCGGCAGTTGATCCGATATCGGTTCACATTGTTGGCGTGGGAAGAAGGCCAGGAGGTCTGCGAGTGCTTGGCTCCGCAGAGCTGTAGGATTCTTGATAGATAAACCGAATTCGGCCAACAGCAGCAACCACCGTGTGAGTCGGCCAGACAGGGCGGGACGTGTAAGCATGTAACGGAGCGGGTCAGCCTTGGTGACGAGTGTGATCTGATGCGCTAGAAAGTAATGTCTGAACTTCTGTGAGGCGTACACCAAGGCTAGACAGTGTTTCTCGAGCTCGGAGTAGTTGGCTTCGGGCCCTCTGATCACTCTACTGAGGTAATAAACAGGACGCTCGACACCTTCGACTTCTTGGGCAAGCAAAGCCCCGATGGATCTGGGTGTGGAAGTCAGGTAGAGTAGGAGTGGGATGCCTCGTTGTGGTACGACCATGGTTTGCGGTGACATGAGGACCGCCTTAATCTGTTCAAATGCTTGCCGTTGGGGCGCGCCCCAATTCCACGGTGCGCTTTTACGCGTCAAGTGTTGAAATGGCGTAATGAGCTCGGCCAGTGCGGGTATGAAGCGTCGGAGGTAAGAGACCTTGCCGAGGAAGCTCTTCAGTTGCTTTGTGTTCTTGGGGGGGGGCATTTCTTGGATGGAGGCTGCTTTCGAGGGGTCAACGTCGATGCCCTGTCGACTGACCAAGAACCCGAGGAACTTGCCGGAGGAGACTCCGAAGGCACATTTCAATGGATTCATCCGCATGTTATACTGGCGGCAACGATCAAAGACCGCTTGAAGGTCGGTGAGGTGATCACTTTCCTTCCTGGATTTGATAATAAGATCGTCGACATAGTCTTCCACAGTATGGTGTATCATGTCATGGAATATTGCTGTCATAGCCCTTTGATACGTAGCACCCGCATTCTTGAGGCCGAAAGGCATAACTTTCCAACAAAAATTACCCATAGGAGTGCGGAAGGCTGTCTTGGCGCTGTCGTCGGGGTTCATGCGAATCTGATTATAACCTGCGAACCCATCCATGAAAGATAAAGTTTCATATCCGGCGGCGGCCTCCGTGAGCATGTCGATATTGGGTAGTGGAAACTCGTCCTTGGGGCACGCCCTATTCAAGTCCCGAAAGTCGATACAGACGCGGACTTGGCCATTCTTCTTTTGTACAGGGACGACATTAGCCAGCCAAATAGGGTGAGTGATAGGTTCGATGAAGCCTGCGCGCAGGAGGCGTTCAATCTCTTGCTTGATTTTCAATTCGAGCTCGGGGCGGAATGTCCGCGGGTGCTGTCGGCTAGGGATAGATCCGGTAGCAATGTTGAGATGGTGTGTGACTAAGGCAGGATCCAGTCCGGGCATCTCATTGTAGCTCCATGCTAAGACATCACGATACTCGTGTAGGAGGGAAACCAATTCCTCTCTTCGGCCGGGGGCGAGTTTTGTGCCAATGTAGGTGTGCCGCGGTTCTTCGCCCGGGTCGGCCAGGTTGATTTCTTCAATATCTTCAGCCTGAGGTCGAGGGCCATCCTCATAGCAAGGTGGTGCCGCGCCGGGGGTGAGGTCAGGATCTGGCTGGCAATGCTCGGCCGTGCGGCACCATTCAGTCTCTCCAAGGGGGTCGGGGTCGAGGGGGTCTGAGGAGGGACCGCCTGGAGCCCCTGCATACCGTCATAATTGATAGATGATCTTGCCGTCCTTGACGATACGTCGAAAGGCCGGCTCAGCCTTTTGCTTCTTGGACTTGGGGGAAGAAGGGGGGAATTGGTCGTGGCAGCAGGCGGAAGCGGTGGGGTTGACCCATTATTCTTGTTACTTCTCCCGGTTTTGTCCTTGGGAAGCTTGTCCCCGCACAGCTCATCCCAGGTCGGCAGCCTGGTAGAATGTACATGAGTAGCATTCTCCCCATCCTCGGCGAAATTAGTGAAGAAGGAGGCCTCGGCGAAATAAGACTCGGCGCATTCAAAGGGGGCTTTGGTTGCAGGGATTGTCATTGCTACCTCATGTCCCGTAGAACCGGCTACCAGCTTCACACATTGATGGTATGTTGAGGGAACGGCCTTGTTGTCGTGGATCCATGGTCTCCCGAGCAGGAGGTGAAAGGCAGACTCGCTGTCTATTACGTGAAAAGTAGTGTCGCGACGGACAGTTCCGACCATGAGGTCGATGGTGATATGGCCGAGGGTCGACTGAGGACCCTGTCCAAAGCCGGTAATATTGACGGGGTCACGGATGATTTTCCTTGGGGGAATGCCGGCCTGTTGCAGGGTGATGAGGGGTATGATGTTGATCGAGGCGCCGCAATCAACCAAGGCACGACGGAAGCCCGTGCCATTAACAGTACACTCTAAAAACAGCGGCCGATTGTGATGCTCGATCGGCGGCGAGTCTTCATCCGAGAAGACTAAGGCTGTAGAGGGGATGTGACGTAATTCAGCCTGGGCGGCGAAGCATTCGGAACCGAGGCCGGTGGTGACCTCGAGCAGGCAATTGGAAAGGTAAGTCCGGGCGGCGGGTGAAAACCCCATTTCATCAAAAAAACTTTTGATCTTCGTCATCTGTCGAAGGGGAGGCATCGACTGCTTAGCTGGAGGAGGCACGAGGGTCAGTGTGGGCTCTGCCGGGGCTTCGTGGATTACAGGCTCGACATGGTCAGTGACAGCCATAAGGGCCTGGTGCCCCTACTGTTGCGATGCGGTGGGTAGGGATCTTTGCGCACATCGTTATTTTTCCGTAGCTGCAGGTCGCCCGACGCTACCTTCCTTGCAAAGATGGTTCGCAGTGCATTGCAATCTTTGAGCGGATGGCCAAGGGCTCGATGGAAAGGACAGTAGGTGGGCCTGGCCTTTTCTTCGTCTGTGATATTGGTCCGCATTGGTGGCAGTTGGAAATTTTTGTCATGCGCCACCCATTCGGCCAAGAGTTCCTTCACTGTATTCAGGTCACAGGGATAGTTAGGTGCGGGTCTTTGTTGCCTTCGCTTGTCGGAGCCTTGGTTCACATCTGGAAGCTGACGCTTGAAGCCTGCATAGTTGTTGTTGTCGTTGCTACGTTGAGTGATAGGTGCATCTGCTGAGGCCAACAGCGTACTTTGCGGTCGAGGCTTCCATGACTTGACAGGACCAACTGTCTCGTAAGTTCGTCGGGCTGCCTCCTTGAGGTGTCCCCATGACCTTAACTGTAGGTTCTCGATATGCACTCGGTAGACGTCAATCATATTTTTGATGCATATGGGAACCAACGTTTCGTCTTTGCTGAAATCTGTGCACTCAAGGCACTTAAGATGAAAACGATGCACATACTTATTCAAGTCTTCCCCCTGGTTCTGGCGAATGCCAGCAATATCAACGATAGTCACGCGCTCGGTCTCGTAATGAAATTTGTCTAAGAACAGCTGGACCATGTCGCCCCAGGTGTGGACGGTCCCTGCGGGGATCTGGTGATACCAAGTGTAAGCCAAGCCCGTAAGGGACTTGTGGAATTCTCTCAACTTCAAGCTGCTTCCTGTACCATACTGCTCCAAGGAGCCTGCAAACCTTGTTAGATGCTCACGGGCGTTTCCCTCACGTCCGTTGAAGAGCACAAAGTTTGGTTGCTTGTACTTGATGGGGTAGGGTGCGATGGCGATATCATTAGCGTACGGGGCGTGTCCGGTTAGACGGGTTGAGGAGTCCGGCTCGGAATTCCTCGACAGGCGACGGACAAGGGCCTCCAAATCTGACTGAGTGACATAGTTGGAGGATGGTGCCTCATTGCCGGTCAAGGGGTGATGACCGCCTGGTGCGTCGCGAGCCCCCGAGCCCCCAGATGGCACGGCTTGATGAACGGGGACATGGGAGGGTTGGTATGGTGCAGGTGCTGGCAGGGGCAGCTGTGCAAGGGCAAGTGTGGGTTGGCGAGACATGCCCATCACTTGGCCGGGGGTTTGGTGTTGCTCAACTGGATAGGGATTAGGTTCCATCTCGATGGAGTCATGCGTTTCGGAGGAGCTTCTTGCCGGCGTCAGATGAGATGGTGTGACAGCGGGGGGAATCTGCTGCAAGACTGGCCCGAGATCCGTGTGTAGCTTGCGGGGCGGCACTGCAGAAGGAGATATGTCGGCTACCGGCAGCGACGGTGTTGCGAGCCCTACCGCCAAGGGTCTAGATGTCCAAGGCGGCGGTAGTCGCGACACTGGGGCCGGGGCGATGTCAAAAGCTGGCCCCGGTCCTGAAGGCTGGATTGACGGAGCGGCCTGCTGTGAGGACAGGGCTTGTATGGATTTTTGCATGTCCATAATGGCGGCTAGTAGAGTGGTCTGTGAATCTTGCAGCGTGGTGATGGTCGGAGTGAGTTGCTGGATGGCTGCATTTACGAGCACTTGTACGTCGGGGGTAGTGGTCGGCAGCTGGTCTCGGAGCCGCGCGGCGCTAGTCTCCTCCTGATCACCGAGGTGGTGTTCTTGCAGGGCGGGGTTGGGTCCTTGGCTGGTCGCCCTAGTAGCTCTCCGTTGCACAGGCATAATGCCTAAGTCCGGAAGGTATGCAAACCGCAATACGATGCTCACCTCCCCAGCGGAGTCGCCAAAATGATGGTGCCGGAAATGGTTCGATGATACGTGGAGGTGCCACAAAGGATGCGGTCTGAGTTGGCTTCCAGGTAGGCAACGTGGGAGACAGCAAGGACGGCGCAAGGGCCGAGGACAAGGCTCCCCAGACAGGTCGTGAGGGGTGGCAGTGCTGCGCAGGCAAGGTGACGATGAACAGGACCGACAGTCTGCAGTCCGTAATGAGGGTATGGCGTCCAGGGTCCGTAGACGGGAGTTCAAGTATATTTCTCTCACTAGAATTCCAGAGAGAATGTTTCCTTTAGAGAGAGAAAGTGAAAAGTCCAAATGAGAATCAGATCCTTGAAAAAGCTCCAAAGTCCACTATTTATAGGCAAAAATGTGCATGTGTCATAAGTTGACATGTGTCGCCCCCTGGGAACGACACGTCACCAGGGGGCCAACGCACTGACCCTTCGTTGGACTGCCGGTTCCTAAGTTCGTGCTGCCCTGCCCTTGCAACACCTCTCTGCCTGTCTGAGGAGACTGATCATGCCGCGGTAGCATGGTCAGAGTAGCCCGTTGCCCCAGCCTCCAGTCCAAGCCCTTACTGAATCCCACAGGTCTGGCAGCGGCGGGGAAGACCCGACGCCCAGCTGCCAGGTGGACTAGGCAAGATGCCCTTCCGAAGACCTGCTCCCGTCTCCGAGTGACCCGGGGGTCATAGTCCTTAGGGGTGCCGACGCGAGCCCCCAGTGCCAGAGCACGTAGGCTAGTCACGCAGGCACCCTGGCGGAGATAGTGTCCTGGAGGAGTAGCCTATCCCGTAAGCATATAACATGATTGCAGCGCATGGGGCGCGGTTGAGTGCGGGCGACGAGGGTCGCAGAGTGATCTCCGAGCGACGAGGGTCGTTGCGTGGATGGCGCGCGACCGTGAGCGACGGTTGTCATGGCGACAGAGCGGCCACAAGTGACGGTCATCGAGACTACGGGCGACGGTCATCGCGACGAAGGGGCACGGCCGAGAGCGACGGTTGTCGCGACTATGGCGGAGTGCGGCCGCGAGCGACGGTCGTCGTGACAATGGGGTGGGGTCAAAGGTGACGGCGTCGGTGTTCAAGGCAGGTGGCCGACCCCCATGGGGTGGCCGACCCCCAAGGGAGGCCGACGCTTGGGGGAGGCCGAGCCTAGAGGGAGGCCGACCCCCAGAGGGTGGCCGACCCCTTGGGGGAGGCCGACCCTAGAGGGAGGCCGACCCCCCAGGGTGGCCGACCCCCCAGGGTGGCCGACCCCCTTGGGGGAGGCCGACCCTAGAGGGAGGCCGACCCCCCGAGGGTGGCCGACCCCCAAGGGAGGCCGACCCTTGGGGAGGCCGACCCCTTGGGGTGGAAGGCACGCCGAAGTCGCTTCACGAATGGTTCACGTGACTTGAGCATGCGTTGCTTTGACCGGCCCTCGAGCGTTGAAAAGTTGACCGCTGACTGGGTGATGTGTCGTGCAAAGTGGGTCCCTTGGCGGGTCTTGGGGTGCGACCAGAATAGGGTATGAACACTCGGCAAAACAGCATGTGCTTAAACAACAATAATTGCTTAACGAAGATAATGCACATTGCTTGATGCGCGCAGTAGTAAAATGGCCAGGCTATCAAACACAAACGCAGGTATAAGTCTGTGGATAGTCACTTTTCTATACAGATGCCACAGAGGTTAGGTTTGCATGTGAAAGGGGACAAACGCCCAGGGTAATGGTCTTTTCTTCATTCTTTGAGAAATATATTCAAACAAGAAGAAGTACAAGTTACTGATGGACATATGAGATGTATATGCTGCAAAATACTACAGTTGAAAGCTTAAACTTTCCATAGGAAGACTATTAGAAAGATGCTAATTTCCTAAAATATCCTACATACGTAGGCAGAAACAGGGGAAGGGATCAGATATATCCCGACGGGAGCAAGAGTAACAAGACCTTACTCACACACACGACAGAATTCTCAAAAAATTCTCAGAAGTAGCATGTCCAATTGTTTCAGAAGGTCATTGGAGTTAGGTTCATGAGCTAAATTTACTAGAGCCGTGGACCGTGGTGTATTATAGCCCTAGTTTCGCAAAAGTTGAAACAAAAGGTCACAGGTCGAAGTCCCGCTTGAATTTAATCCTGCTTTGTTTTACGGCTGTTTTTCACTCGGTTACGTTTGTGAGCAGGGAGGGAGGTGATGATAAAAGTTTGAAACTATCAAAAAGTACATGAAGAAAGAAGGTGCGACAAAGGCACAAAACGATTAGCCCTTGCCATCAATTAGACATTTTACCAAAGGCAACTTGAGTATCATTGCTGCTGGATATAGTCACAAGGAGAAAAATGCAGCCCTGACCTGACCCTCCTAACGGAGCTTCGTGCTATGATGCCGTGTCTTGACATTTCCAGTGGTAATTGTAATCCTCCCTTACTTTCTTCAACCTCATGTGCAAATAAGTAGCGAACAATGCACTCGATGACATTGTCGATTTTGGCAGCAGTCTGCTCCCTCAGAAAAGGAGTTAAACGGGTGATGATTAGTGTGTCAACACTATTTTCCCAGACTGATGAATATACACAACTTAGGAGGTATACAGCAGCATTTCTTGATGATCTTTTTAATAGTGTTTCACCAAAAAGGGGCTATTTGTACCAACAATTTTATCAGAAAGTTCCTCAGCAATAGATCCTTTTGGTGCTATACAGCTCGTAGGGAGCTCGTGGTATATTATTTCTCTCATATAACTTGGAAAAGAGATCCTTTACAGGAATCAAGTCCACAAGTGCCTCTCGAACTGCTAGAAGATGATGATTATCTTTGCATATTACTGGAGTTAAGCGGCTTTCCTTGATGCTTCGTGAACATTGTGAACTAAAATATGTCATTTATTTACTTCTTAATATACCACGGGGATCTCAACATGTCTTATCAGTACGTAGGGAGCTTTATTCATTTCACATTACTTTTGAGGAAACATCTACATGCTATAGACATTTCGAGAACCTCCTTTTTGCATACTATGCTTTTCCGTGTTACACGAGGGTCCCAAAACATCTACAGCAAGTAATTGTTTCCTCGTGTTGGAATGGATTAGATCCATAGTATGCATAGTTCAGCTCATTGAGCACAAAAATCGCATTTTAGTTGGTAATGATCACTTTGCATTAGGGACCAAAATGTGCTTGCCATTTTAAGTTTCAAGCTACTAAACCTATATACAAGCTTCAATATCCGATACAACCCATAGCAATGTGTACCAAATGTGGCACTCTGGTATACCTATCATCTAGTTTTTTGGTCCGAATCACTACATCGTACTCATAAAATGCCAGTTGGATATCAATGTTGACTTCTGAGAGCGGTAGGAAAATACCGCAACTGTAACTTGTACTATTCGTACTAATTAGGACCTGAGAATGTTCAAATGGTCGAAGAGATTGTAAGAAAAAGATCTGAATGACCGCCGTAAGTTGACTCTGTTTAGAGGTGGAGCGCTATGCCGGCTTATTCAAATGCTCTTCAGCAGTGATATAGAGATGAAAAAGGTGGCCGTCAAAGCTTGAACAGGTAGCTGATGATCAAAGAAGGTGAAGCTGGCCCGTTGCTTGAAATTCTTCACCGCCACAGCTTATCATCATCACCATATTTGCCTGAACAGGTAGCAGCCACAATTGTGAAACTTGCCATGTCTTGTTCTTTTTTGGAGTGCGAGGAAGATATGTTCAAATTGCCATCTCCTGTTTCCCTGGCGAGACCGGATGAATGACATAGCTTTCTCTGGACCTTTCATATGCAATGTCGTATTCCCCTAGCTAGTGTAAGGAAGCTATTATCCTAATACTTTTGCCACTTCCAAAACAACAATTAGTTGCTTTCTACACAGATTTCAAAGACTTTATTAACATCGGCACCATTAGCATTTCAGAAAGATTAAATTTAACATAGTAGAATCTGATAAAACCATATTCACACAGAAAAACTTGAAAGAAGATGTTCCGGTTCTACTGATAAGCTGGGCAACCTTCCTTAAGGATCCCTTTAGCGGTTGGGCAAGAAGCCAATGGGCACCCATCTGGGACGTTTCCCCACCAATCAACGCCAATGCCCCTTGACCCCAACGCAATGAATATCAAGATTGTCACGAAGGCGGTTCCTGCATCAAGACCAGCCGACAAGACGTAGTTGTAGCGCTCCCACCACCTTGGTCGGTACCTGAAAACAACAAAGCCCGAAAAGAATGCTACAAGAATCCAAGTGTTGTAGTTGACGGCTGAAGCAGGCGGCATCATGGCCGTCGAACCTATCAAGACCGGCATATGAATTTTCCCGATCCATTTTTGCTTGGGGAATACTTTGCGCGACAAATACCATACTACAGCAGGAGCAATGGCTCCACCTAAAAAGAACCAGTTGACGGCGCTGTATCGACCGAGGTCTCCAAACATTCTGCGGGGTCCAATTAGCCCCCATATAACCGAGGCATCGAAGAATACGCGGTCCATAGGACACTTCCATTGGCTGTCAGGTGGCAAGACTGTGATATCGCAAAGGTTGGGGATGGTTCCCATCAGCCACCAAGCGGTTATCTGGTATACAATCACGGATAAAACTGTGCCCAGCACCTGAAAAAGAGATTAACCTGAACTCTTGACCACTGGCATGATTTAGAAGAAAGTAGACCGCGATTAAGTAATAGGATAACATACTTGAGCCATAAACATTGCCCTAGGAGGAATCTTCATGTAATGACCAAGCTTGAAGTCTTGTAAAAAAGTTAAAGCTTGAGTCATGCTAATGTAACCATACACCTTAAAGCACATATTAGCAACAGGGCGCCCTGGGTAGATATACCCGATGATATACTCTGTGACGATGTTCAAACCAGGTGCCTGTTCAACAAAAACAGGATTAGTGAAGAAATATATCCCCAAAAAAACATCTGCATATTTACCACGAGATTTATAATTTGTCTTTAAAATTATGATTACCTGGTTTGTTGTGGCAACGATGATTCCGATAGGAAGGGTGAAAGAAATGGCGATGGCACAAGCTAGCAAGACACCCCACCAAGGCAACTGAAGAGAATCATTGTAGTACTCGCAAGCGAATATAATGACAACAATGTTCACCACCAGGATGACCAGAAACCACCACATTGGAACTTGCTTGTATGCCTTCATCAGCCTTGTGTGTATATCTGGCTTTCTACCTTCTCCAAAGGCCTTTCTCGTTTGCTTCCACATATCACTGCATTAGTCGAGATTTGAATTCAGCATGAAGCAATAAGTTCACTTTCTAGGTCCATTATGGGCTGCATTCTTCTAACTACTTAGGTCTGCACCCTATCACGCTGCTATCACTATCTTATCCTTTTTCCTGTTAATTTCTGTCTTTTAAGTCCGAGCCTCTTCACATACTGCGTTAGTTTGTGCATGCGTGCGTGGGAGAGAGAGAGAGAGAGAGTTGAAAAAAGTTGATTTTTTTGCCTTCAAATGCCTATTTGTGGTTGTCTGTAGGTACCTTCCATTAAAAAGCAGGACATGGACAAGAGTAGCAGAAAGCGTGGCGAATCCAAAACCATAAGTCATGGCAAAGAAGGTGCTCATATTTACAGGCCCAGCTTTGACATAAGCATCATGGTCAAGTTGAAAGTTGGAGTTGATGATGGAAGTAATGTTGTATACTGAGCCATCCAGCTTGAAGAGTTCGTTAGAAAATATCGGGAAGTTCTTCGCATTGTAAACGTTGAACCAGTAAGAGAGGGGTGTCATCAAATACATCACAATAACAAATCCAACGGCGACATTGGCAGTGGCATGCCATGGGCTAACCAGGGGGCTCCCAAGATACGATGACATTGTCGGCCAGTCAATTCCAAAGGACCCAAGTCCAAGTCCACTTGAGCCTGATCCCAATTGCTGAATCAGAACAGACTTGGGAGCGAGCCAACAGATCCATGACAATGTTGCCAGCATTTGGAACAGAAATCCCGAAAAGATGTAGTAGCAAAAGCTGAATACTAAAGCTATGAGGAAGAATTGGGTGCGACTCATTCCGCCTTTAGGCCTCTTATCCTTTTCATGTAAAGCCCTGTAACAATCTCAGTGAGTATGTTAAGTAGAAGCTAGAGAAAAGGCGAAAAAAGTTACTGATCGATGGAAAAAGAAGGCCAAGGATACCTGAATAACGAGACCTGGACTAGATTACCAGGCCACCACATCTCTGCTGGCTCAACCAGATGTTTCCGGAAAATCCCAGCCCAGCCAAACCCCAATACCTACATTTAGTTTGATTTGATCAAAAGGATTGGACAAACTGTACTATATCAACAATATGCTCTTGCAGGCAAGAAACCTGACCTAAGTCTTAAAATTTTGACAAGCATTCAAGGTTTCAATCAAGAGAGTACTATGATATTTCGCAATACCACCACATCTAAGATGAGCATTTTGGTGGCGCGTCCCGAATAAATTTCAGTGACCAAAACAGCACTAGCATGGACATGGAATGGATCCTTTGCACAATCACCCAAAATACAGAAAACTATATTTTAAATTGCGCATTCCTGTGACAGTTCTGGTGCTAGATTTGCTGATTGTCTTGCTTTTATAGTTTTCTAATTACTATTTGGCTTTTGGATTTGATTACTATCCATTCTAAACGTCAATACCGAAAAGGGTACCTGTGTAGTGATCATGACAAGGAATGCTGGAAAGAATTCAAGTTTCCTCCTATAAAGTAGCTTAACAGCAGTGAGAACGTGGGTGGCATAAACGGTCCCCGCGCCCGCATTCGCAAAGATGGTGATCAAAACGTGCTCTTTGACGTTAAACGGACCGGGGTTCAACGTGAACTCCCACCTGGAACCCTTTAAGAAGACCCGATCCGTGATGGTCTTCTCCATAAACCTCCCGATGGGCACGACGGCAACCTGAGCGCAGATGCCGGTGATCATCAATGGCTGGGTCCTATACCAGAAGAACTGGTTCACGAACGACAGAAACACGCACGACGTGAGCCCCAGAACCCACATTCTGAACGTCAGCACCGGCAGGCTCGGATCGTCGGTCTTGGACACCGTGACGTCCACTTGTTTGATCGAGCACACGTCGGGATCCACCACCTGCTGCGGCGGGTGCTGCTGCTCAATCTCCATCGCCGGACGTTCTTCGGTTATCTCAGCCATGAATAACAGCAAACGTATAAAGTCCTTGATATGGTACAATATAGCTGAAAAGGTACTATATAAAGGCAGTGATTACTTTGGTGCATGTCGTAGGGTTTTACGTCCACGTACAGATTCTTGATACTGCTGGGAGTCGCCGTGAAATTAGGAGGAGAAGGAGAGGGTTGAGTAGATCGAGAATCATTCAACCGAGATTCTGTTTGGTCAAGGCTCCTCGTTAAGATCCTCGACATGTGGTAACTGAATCAGAATCTTGGGTTTATCCGTAGACCGTAAAGTTTGTTTATACGCATCATTAGTTCCATAATGTCAGAGACCGTTTGCAAAGGAAGCTATTTTTGGAGGTTATACCATGCGGGTGTTTACGGGACGCTTAGTGGATGCTTACTTGGAAAGGTCTCCGGAAGGTTCATGATGCCTTTACACACTTTGTTCTTGTAAAAATATGTGTATATTCTAGATTAATAGTGGATTACTCTAAAATGGTAGGAGAACATTCTAGTAGTCGTCTAGAATGGTAGAGAAATGTGTGGAGATTTGTAAATAGTGTAGGGAGTTCTAGAGCGGAGATGTAAACCGTAAGATGAAATGTATCTCCACCGGTCATTGAGGAGGTGGACTAGTATATATAGTCAAAGCCATGTCTTGGCCAAGGCATAGAGTAATCCAGATCCTAGAATCCAAGACATCAATCCTAGACAACTCAAGTATATTGTAAGCTTTCTCCAAGTAATATAGTGAGAATCATTCCCCAAACCCTTGTGTTCCTTTGGGTATTTGCTTCTAGCATCGCCCAGCTCGAGGGTTAGGCTGACTTAGCGCACAAGCGGCGCTTAATGGCTAAATGCTACACGGTCCAACTTAAGAAAGTCGTTAGTGCCGTGACATCAAGCTCATGGAAGTATACAATTGAGTAATAAGATAAAAAGTCCATTTAGCGTGGCCAAGTGCATTCGTAACATATTACCGAGTGACGCGTGATGCTAAATATTAAACTTTAATAACATATTACTCTCTTTAAACCAAGCTCTTAAAACCTATGTCCATAATGCCAATGCCAGAAGGGCATTAGTTTATACGGTGTTTATAAGACCAAAACTCCAAAAATAGATTGATACTTTTCGTTTGTCATCTACGCATGACACTGACTTTTGATTTTAGTAGTTTCTTCCAAAAAAAGTGCACAAAATCAATTTTCACAACTCTCTCTCATCTCTCTCTAAAAATATCTCTCTCACTTCTCTCTAAACAAACTTTCCACAGAAAGCCACCACGACCGCCCCTCCGTGAGATTGGGTGGGGGGTGGGGAATCCGTTCTAGGACTATGCATTTATTTTGTCGCGTTTAGAGGCATCTATCGAGGCTGGCGGAAGATCGTGGATGGACGACGGTGGACGATGGCGATGCAGTGGCCGACGCCATCCTCGCCAGCCACGATCGGGGATGGTGATGCCTATACATGCACCGGTTCGCCGAATCTCTTCAGATCTGTGAGATCTTGGGTATTTCTTAATCTTTTAGATCTGATGGGTCTGAATCGGAGTGATGGTCGTGGGTTGATCGGTTTTTATTATTGATTGAAGAGGCTTACGTTTGCTAGGATTAGATCTATTAATGCCGGTGGTGGCTGGAATTTTTGCCGGCAGTAATTAGAGCTCCATAGTTGGTTGTGGGGTGTCCGTTGTGTTTACAGGGCTCTGTGTTTAGGGTTTTGCTGCCTAGGGTTTTGGTGTGTTAAGTCGTGATGTCCTTGAGGGTGGGGGGATAAGGGCCTCGGTGGGTCTTAAGGGGTTTTAGGCATGTTTGTGCGTTGGGTGGGCGGTGGGGAAGGGGGTTAGGGCCCTGGGGAGAGGTTTTTAGGGTAATATGCTCTAGGGTTATGTGTGGGGTTTTGGGGGGGGGGGGGGGGGGTCGTTGTATAGGGGAACCAAATACAGTCTAGCTTAGCCCTGATTTGAGATTGTTGGTTTGCTGCCCAACTTTGTGGTGGCCGTGTTTTGGAGTGGAAATGCCGGTGGAATATTGTGAACCATGCAAAGTTGATTTCCTTTTATATTTGCTTTGTGATCCCTTTGATTGTCAAGTCCATCTTCGTTTTTGGCCCGGTTCAAGTTGACTTCCTCACTGTAATATTTATGTTGTTTAGATTTACAGTGTTTTATCTTTAGTTTACTAGGTGTTTTATATAACCTTTATGTCTTTGCTTGTTACTTAAAGTTAATATAAACTATAGGATATGTTCTTCTTTAGTTTAATTGTAATTTATATCGGGTCTATTGTTAGTTTTTGACATTTATGATCTTGTATACACAGGGTCACGAAAATGTCGTGACCTTTACTCGCCGTTGGGCAACTTTGTAATCCCTTTAATTTTCAATATTATTTTCTTATTTACCACAAAAAAAAAAAGGAAATCAATTTTCACTAATGAGTATTGCCAAAGCTAAAAATACCCCCTGAATTTAAATTCTAGGTGATTGACGCGTGCACACTGACCTTCAAGTTTCAAAAGATGTAACAGATGACAATGCCAACAAAAATATGCAAAAAATTAGTACAAAATGAAAAGGAGTAACTACCCTGTGAGGCATGCTAATTGGTTTCTCTTGATTTTAAATTGTTCACACTAATTTCTGTGCAAGCTACGACCGTGTACCAAGATACTTAGTTCGTCTGTAGATAAAGATTATGCACGTTGCATGAGTAAGCATCATCGTTAAAAAGTGCATCAGTTATACGATCATATGAATATTGACCCGTTAGTAACAAAAGAGGTGTAAAGATATTTCACCGTTGAATATTTTATTTTACTTTTTGTTACAGCAATAAAAATTTTCGTTAGCCAAATAGTTTACCCTCTAGGACAATTCGAACGAAGGGACACAAACCAATAATGTACTTAATTGCGAACTGAAAACAAAAAAAAAGTGACTATAACAAACAAAAAAAAAAGTATCACTAAAAGTATTCTACGACACAACACCATTATTTTAAACTAAGCTGTACCCTAATCAATTCCTCGCATAAAACCAGCGAAACTGTTCAATCAGGTTTAGTTATGCTTGATCCACGCGTTACTGCAACTAGGTCTTCCCCTTCGATCCTCTCCTATCTCTCCTTCAAAGATGTCTACAATTCCATTTATCGGGTGCTGTTGGCCGGTAAAGAGGTCAATAACCATACTATAAAAATGACAAATTACTTTGCAGCGAGACAGTGACTGAGAGGTCGTCCACTTTTGATTTGGATACCATGATACGGGGTGTTGTAGGTCATTGAAAAGGCCTACAACGATACTAAAATAAGTGATAAATTACTTTTTAGTGACAGAAACCCTTGACCTTTTGTATTTTTTATACAAATTTTTAGAGACATTTTTTAATCGCGCTTTTGTCAAAATAGAAAGAAATGAAGCAATGACACTGAAAAAACTGCGCAAAAAGGTTACACAAATTATAGAGAGAGAACCTGGGTGGTGAGCATGAGGATGAAGGCAGGGAAGAAGTCGAGCTTCCTCTTATAGAGCAGCTTCACAGCGCTCAGTATATGAGTCGCATAAACTGACCCCGCTCCAGAGTTGGCAAAAATGGTGATCAAAACATGCTCTTTGACGTTAAACGGACCAGGGTTCATTGTGAACTGCCACCTTGAACCCTTGAAGAACACCCGATCGGTAAGGGTTCTCGCCATAAACCGGCCGATCGGCACGACGGCGACCTGAGCGCAGATGGAGCTGATGCCCAGCGGCTGCGTCCGGTACCAGAAGAACTGGTTCACAAACGCCAGAAAGACGCACGAGGTGACCCCCAGCACCCACATTCTGAAGGTCACCACCGGCAGCCTCGGATCGTCGCTCTTGGATACCGTGACCTCCACCTCCTTGATGGGGCACTCTCCGGCGTCCGCCGGCTGCAGCGGCTCCGGCATGGACGGATTTTCTCGCCATGCGTCAGCCATGAAGAGTAGATTGATAGCAGTAATGACCGATGGTATATGCTACGTTGGAGGCAATGCTGAATATATAATTGAATTGTTTGCGATTCTGACCGCGTGGCGAATTACCGAGCGAGATTCTGTGCTAACTGATTGACATTTATGCAATATTACAGAATCTCTTTTGTCTTTTCCATTTTTTGGCTGGTGTAAAGCCGGTTGACTAAACGTTGACCAAAACGTATTCAAGTCAAAGTTGAGTAAAGTTTTCCTTAATACTCCCCCTCCCTCCATCTCACGATTATTAACCAGCTTTCTATTCTAAGACGTTTCAAAATTATTGCTCCGTTTTCATATTTAGAATATAAATTTTGATTCTATTCCATTTTTTGGTCTTGTGTATTTATTCATATTGCGAGTCTCAACCCACTCCATTATTAATAGGATTTACCTTTTCAATAAGACTCACTAAAAGTTGACTTACAAAAGAAGACCAACTACCTAAATTAACGTGTAAAGTCAAAATAGAGTAATCATTTTGAAACATAAAGAGTATTATGTACTAATTAATATTATAAAGTGAGCCTATTCGGGATAATTCTCATAAAAGAGATCAAGATTCTGTGCGAACTGATGACAACTGTTTAATATAACGTAGGAAATCTCTTTTTTTTTTCAAAGTTGAGTGTAAAAGAGAAAGGGAAAAAAAGTTGCCTTTCTTGACAATTTGTAAGTGTTCATTTGACACGAAAGTTGATAACCCGTTTTCTTGAACTTTAGATTCTCAAAAGGATCAACTTCATCAAGAATGGTATCCCGCTAAATTCATAAGCTTATGCAAGAAAGTATATCTTGGCACAAAGTTATACTCCGTATTATTTTCCTCATTAACTTAACCATCCATCAGATCTCATACTTCGTAATTAATGTGATGAATTACATAATCTTGTTTTGCTTTTTTTGTATCTTACAACATAAGTAACTTCTTTTTCGTACAAAATGTGAAATCATTTTGAGCAGTTCAGTGCATATACTACAATCAATTTTATTTTTTAAGTAAAAAAATTAGTGCAACTTTTGTTTATGGAAATAGACTAATTTAAGAGTTGATCAACCAAAATTTTGATTTCTACATAAACTATTTCTTTGGAGCGAACACCTCAAGGAAAGTAGATTTCTCTTTTCTTTGCGTCACTTTATTTTATTTTTCTCAAAGAACGATTTCTTGCAGGACATTGACTACAAATGAACAGTGGATTGCCCCTTTATTTATTGCAACTAAGGGTGCAACTTGGGTTAGGCAACCCGTGTCAGACCGTAGAAATATGGGCATGGGCTTATTATTATAGTGACCGTGATGGACACGGGGGCACTAAATTTTGCGGCTGTAAAAAAATATGACTGGACATGAATAAAGGTTTTTCGAAACCTATCCAACTCGTGGATGACTCTTGCCAACTTTAACTTAAGAGATCAATTTGGTATTAGTGATGTTTGACGACGGTAATAAGGCTGATAGGATCCCCCACGCGTAGTCACGCAAACTTGTTTCCCAATTAATGTGGCTTCATGCAGTCCTTTTGTATGAAAAGTACTTGTCATTCCGGTGCATAATTTTTTCAATTAATCATTTGGAACCAACTTATAGGAATCCCTATGACTGCTGAGTATGTGAGGCTTAATCACAAGGAAAAACAAGCTAATCAAAGACAACTTCCCGTTACTTCATCCCAAATCTCCAAAACAAGCATCGAAAGTGCCATTGCTTTGGGAGAGAAGTAGCTCGGAAAGGAAGATCGGGCACAAGGGACTCAGTTCGGATGCACCCCTTGTGATTGAAGAGATTCATTTGCAGTAATCTCGCTATAAATTCGATCTCGTTGCTGGCTTGGCAGGTTGGAGCCTTTAGGCGGCGATACGCTGGTAGTTCTTTCTCTTCTTCTTTTGTTCTTTCTTTTCTGTCTTTGCTTCCCAACATCGTGCAATGGCGTTGAAACTATGTCGATTTAGAAGGCCGCCTTGAATAACTTATCTCAAATAAAACAATTAATTTGTGATTCTGCAAAGACTTTGTAATAATATTGAAGTAATTCCTTCCTTAAAGAACACATACGATACTATCCATCCAGATATATATTGGTCCCATATCCCATCATCCAAGCTACTTTGATAGTATAAGCGATTCTAATAAAGTCCACATTCAAATATGAGCAATGTTAGCCTTTATATACTTCTATTCCAAACTTCAACTTTTAAATGATTTGACGGATTATGAGACAACTAATATAAAGCAGTGAGATCCATAGTCTTTAAATGCGTGAATCATCAGGACAATTGCAAGAGCCCTAGCTATCCTTTTTTCAAGAGGCCAGTGAGAACTATAGGTCTGACAATATCTGGCCAAGTAACTTGCTGTTCGTGGCTGTATTGGTGAACAAGCCTTTTTTCCTGGGTGCAACCCAGATAATGAGGCATCTTTGAGATGGAAAATCAGGATTTTGTAAAGTCACAATTTTTGCAATAGATCAGTCAGTCTCATAAGACCTTGTTGCCCGCAATTTGGGTTGTGCCCAAGTTGAAGAATACGTAAATGATCCTATAATGAAGCCAACCGCATCATGCGCTGCCCAAGTATTGCATCAGATAAATGAGTGTCGTTGTTTGTGCTAGCCACCCGGTCTTGAAACAATCCTATAACACATGGGAAGAGAACGATAATTAGCATCTTACGAATGGACTCGTGGGCTACCATCTTAGTTTAGCCATGGCAGCGAGCATTTCCCAAATCAGTAGATAACATCATGGACAGTCGGACAACATCATTACCGTGCTCTCTAATTGCACCTTTTAATCATTAATGAATCCTGGCTAAGCAATTTTCTCTGGGGAAAGGATAGTTTAAAATTTGAATCAAAATGTGATATGTTAAAATATTCTGAATTTACTCGTTTACTCAAGCTACTGAAAATAAAATTCTCAAACCCTAAATGACAATGCGAGTCGGTGTGTGATAAATGTGGACCTAATGAGTCCCCACCCCTTGATTTTGGGACAAGAAAATGCTTCCAAGTGTACTCAAACGTGGGTCAGACACAATTGCTGATTGTAAAAAATTCGAGTAAGATTGCATCTTCCTACTCGCTCAAGCCAAAGCTTTTCACTGGGCCGTACATGCAGCTCAATCGACTATTTGCTACCAACTCTTTATGGTGTCAAATAATTCTGAGTCATAGGACCAAAGATTTCGTATTACAGGACCAAGGTAACAAGGTAAACGCCAGTTTTGAAAAGAGTAGACGCAGAGCTAGAAATTTAAGAGCTACATGGTACGTACATACGCCATTGATTCTAGTTAAATCCATTGCAACCACCAACATTAACCCCTTTAGCAGTTGGACAAGAAGCCAATGGACACCCATCAAGCTCGTTTCCCCACCAGTTAAGCTTAATTTCCGTCTTCCTCGTTTGCAAGGAAACGAATATCAGCACTGTCATGAAGGCGGTTCCAGCATCAAGACCACCGGACAAGACGTAATTGTAACGCTCCCACACCTTTGGCCGGTACCTGAAGAAGACAAAGCCCGAAACGAACGCCACGACAAGCCAACTGGTATAGTTGACAGCCGAAGCAGGCGGCATGTTTGCCGTGGCACCTAAGAGAACCGGCAAATGGATTAGTTGAATCCAGTTTTTCTTTGGGAAGGCTCTATGTGCCAGATATACTAGTAGAGGCCCTATGGCTCCACCCAGGAAGAACCAGCTAACATTGGTGTAGACGCCGAGGTTTCCAAATATTCTGCGCGGTCCAACCAGCCCCCAGATAACTGAAGCGTCGTAGAACACCGTGTCCATCGGACATGTCCAGAGGCTGTCCGCGGGTAGATTCGGGGAACATAGGTCAGGGATGGTTCCCATTAGCCACCAAGCTGTTAATTGATATACGAGTACTGATACAAGTGTTCCAACCACCTGAAAATAATTTAGCTTGGCATTTAGTATCCTTTTCTCAACAAAATCTTGGTCTCACAATATGTTATCCTTATTGTTGGCATCCAAAATGACGGGATGCAGCCATTTTTAAAATGTCTAAAGCAGAACGATAGATGTCATTCGATGATAAATACTTGGTCGCAGAATTGGAAAACACAAGCATTGCCCCTCTAATCCAACTCTTTCCTGTGTCCGAAATTTGGTGTACCAACAATATGGATCATCAATCAATGGATTCGAGACAAGTAATGGTAAAAGTTTTCAAAGCCAAACATGTGTTCCATGACCATAGGACTAAGAAAAACAGCTATCAGAGTGTCTTTTTTTACGACGGTAGGGAAT
The DNA here is from genome assembly GCA_033070095.1 of Escallonia herrerae. Taxonomy (NCBI): domain Eukaryota; kingdom Viridiplantae; phylum Streptophyta; class Magnoliopsida; order Escalloniales; family Escalloniaceae; genus Escallonia; species Escallonia herrerae. The sequence continues at coordinate 29,605 of JAVXUP010000692.1, forward strand.
TCATGTTTGGAACCGGACTGTTGAAAGTTAAACAAGATAGAGAAACTCACTTGAGCCATAAACATTGCCCTAGGAGGAATCTTCATGTAATGACCAAGCTTGAAGTCTTGTAGAAACGTTAGAGCTTGGACCATGCTGATGTATCCATACACCTTAAAGCACATATTAGCAACAGGGCGCCCAGGGTACATATACCCGATTATGTATTCTGTGATGATGTTTAAACCAGGTTGCTGTTCACCACCAGAAACAGAATCAATGGACATAAGTGCTCTCAAACATATATACAGAATTCAGATGTTTGTCGAGTAACAGCAATGCAATTGTAGAAACATAATCACCTGGTTTGTGGTGGCAGTGATGATTCCGATTGGAAGGGTAAAAGAAATGGCAATGGCACAAGCTAGTAGGACACCCCACCAAGGCAACTGAAGAGAATCATTGTAATACTCGCAAGCAAAGATGATCACAGCAATGTTTACCACCAGGATGACCCAGAACCACCACATTGGAACTTTTTTGTAAACAACCATAAGCCTAGTGTGAACATCTGGTTTCTTATTCTCTTCAAAGGCCCTCTTGCTTTGCGCCCACATGTCCCTGTATGGGCCAGAAATTCATGTTTTAACACTTCTACCATGGATTAATTACATTTGAAGAGGCTGAATCAATGTGTGCTAGAATAGCATATTTGGTTTGATTAGTTGTGTTTGGTGAAAAGTTCAAAGAGGCTGAATCAAAACCAAACCATGATCTGCATGTAACAAGTTCTCGTGTCAGGGACAGAAAGAATGTGAAGCATGAAGCAGTGAGTGCGCACGTACCTTCCATGAAATAGTAGGACATGGACAACAGTAGCAGAAAGAGTGGCAAACCCAATACCATAGGTCATAGCAAAGAATGTACTTATATGTAACTGCCCGGCTTCAGCATAAGCGCCCTTGTCGAGTTTAAAGTTTGTATCGATTATGGCGGAAGTGTTGTACACCGAGCCATTGAACGTAAAGAGTTGGTTAGAATAGATTGGGAAGTTCTTGGCATTGTAGACATTGAACCAGTAACTCAGGGGTGTCATCACATACATAACAAGGCAGAATCCAACAGCCACATTGGCAGTGGCAAACCATGGGCTGGCTAGTGGGCTCCCTAGGTATGACGAGATCGTGGCCCAGTCGAATCCGATTGCCCCAATGCCGAGACCTTGAAAGCCCGACCCGAGTTGTTGCACCAGGATGGACTTGGGGGCGAGCCAACAGATCCATGAGAATGATGTAAGCATTTTGAAGATGAATCCAGGAAAGATGTAGTAACTGAAGCTGGACGCTAAGACTAGGAGGAAGAATTGAGTCCGAGTCGTGGCTCCTTTGGGCCTTTTCTCCGTCTCATGTAGAGCCCTGCATATGAAAGATCGGATGAAATGGCATTTGATTGATGGAAAGGTTTTTTTTTTTTTCATATAGTAGAAAAATACTTAAATCTACCCCACAGCACCAATTATATATCACTTTTATTTAGTTATACTAAAAAAATACTGCTAAGAATTATCATTAAAAGTGTTAGTAAAAAAGTCTTAAAAATATTTAGCGACTACTAATTATCACTATATAAAGGGTTGTAGGTATCCCCTAAAACTCAACGAGAAATTTTCCTTGCTAAAATCTTTAGCTTGATTATTCTCGCTCATTTCACAATTTTGATACCACTTTCCTCTTTGAAATGTATCTAGATTTTGGTACCATTTTGGAAATAGACTAAAAGTTATATGACTTACCATCGATACAAAGGGAGAGCACCCATATGGTGAAACTTTTTGCTTTATTATTTAAATCATCTAATTAAAGGCCATTAAAGTAAAATATTACCAACAAATTAAATATGTGAAAGACCCCCATAACCCACATCCCTAACCTGTCTCACAACAATATCTACAAACTTACCTCGCTTAAATCTTTCACCCTTCTTCAATGTGTGCAGAACTTTAAGAAAATACTTTGAATATTTGTTTTATCTTGCACAGGCGCATCGCGTCTGCGCTAAATCACTAGCATGTAGTATTATTTGAAATGAAAAGGAGTAATAAGTCATATTAGCCATCATTTAATATCGTGAAAATAATATTGATAATGTATAATTGTCTATATATATTAATCCTGGTTCCAGTGTTATTGACGGAGGGAAAGATTTTCCTAAACCCTGTTCATATGTTAACTCGCTACTTATAAACAAAAAAATTAGGTTTTTTGGCTGGTTAGAAAGAGGGCAAATGTTACGAAGTAAACTAAAATATATGAAAACTGGTTTAGTAAGCAAAAAATCCGTGATAGGAAAACATATAACACAATTGTGTGCTTAAAAAATGGTTTTTAATCATATAAAACGAAGGGCAAGAACATAATTGCACATATTTCTGCAAGTAAAAAGTTCTGTGAATGATGTGATTTTTTCCAGCCCGAGCATATTTAAAAAGTGTGGATCGCGTGAATTTGGAAATATAATTTTCGATATCAAAAGGTAAAGGGTCTAGCATTTCTCAAATCGATGGAGAAAAAAAATAGAAAGGTGGTGCATACCTGAATAATGAGACCTGAACCAAATTAGACGGCCACCACATCTCTCCCGGCTCAACCAGATATTTCCGGAAAATCCCAGCCCAACCAAATCCCAACACCTACGTTGCATTCGAGAAAGGGTTCAAAGAGCGGAGACAAGAAAATATCAGCAATCCATTGTTCAATTTTTATTTCAGTTGAGCCGATACGTTCTGTTTGCGCATTTGAAAACAGTAAATGTCAGTGTCTTAGGTACTTGACTTGTAATTTAACATGGCGTTGCTCATTTATAAGGGATTAAGATTCTCGACTGTACATCATCTATGTGTAACAGAAAAATGTCAATACAATTTAGCGACGAGAGATTGTCGTTATAATTTTTAATAACAGAGATTGTCACTAAAAACTCTAAGATATTTCTTCCGTTATGGATTTAAGTTCCCATGAGAAACAATCATGGTAACAGTATGGGCTCCGGCATGTGTATAAAGCTTGAGCTTATCCTTAGCATATTAAACACTTTGACACAGGGCGACTATTATGACCAGAAAGACAAACAACTTGCGTGGGGGGCACTTTAAAATCATAACTTAACCCTTGTTGTAAGCTTTATGCTACAAAGTACAAACAAAGCCATATACAAAGACCTATGGCCGGTCGATGCGGAGATTCCTTAGCTGGTGATAGCATAGAATATGGGACTCGATCCCTTTTCTTCCTCAAGATCTCACGGGTGTAACAATCAAGAATTTCATATGTCTACATGCATTTAGAAACTGATCAGCAAGTTGTGCAAGAAACTAAGGAATCAACACAGGACAGCAATCGTAAAGTTTGGAGGCTGAGCAAATCTCAATGTTTCGCAACTTGGTTAGGGAGTTAGGGAAAAGAAGTAGAAAAGAACAAGGAGCTCGTAAGACCTGAGTGGTGATCATGACAATGAAGGCAGGGAGAAATGTGAGCTTCCTCTTGTAAAGCAGCTTCACAGCACTCAGAATGTGGGTGGCATAGACGGTCCCGGCACCCGAATTCGCAAATATGGTGATCAGAACGTGCTCCTTGATGTTGAACGGACCCGGGTTCATCGTGAACTGCCACCGCGTGCCCTGAAAGAACACGCGGTCCGTGATTGTCCGGGCCATCAGATGCCCGAGCGGCACCACGGCTATCTGAGCGGAAATGGAGCTGACTGTCAGCGGCTCCGTCCGGTACCAGAAGAACTGGTTCACGAAAGACAGCACAACGCATGCTCCGAGACCAAGAACCCACATTCTAAACGTGAGAACCGGCATGTTCGGGTCGTCGGTTTTTGGAACCGTGACCTCGACTTGCTTGACCGGGCAAACATCGTCTTCGTCCGCCAGCGGCTGCGGCCTCATGGCGGGATCTTCATCCCGTTGCTCAGCCATGAGAGGAGTCGAAGGGGTTCAACAATATTCTCTCTTTATATGCGTGCTTGATAGATGGTAGATGGTGACTACCTTCTTGTCCAAATTCTTTTATTCGTATGCATGTGTTGACATTATCTATTTGTTTGTGCATGGCGGAATCCCAACGTAGATGAAACAGCCTGTTGAAACTTTAGATCCCAAATTCTGTGGCATCTTGATGACGACTAGGGATCAGATTTTTAGGTACAAAGGACAAAACGAAAGAATGTGGACAACAAAGTGTTCCCAACCTATTCTGGTAGCACTCAAAGGTCCACTTGGAGTCTCATTTTGCATGACACGTCCACACAAACACAGTATTTAACGCTTAGAACCGGTCAAAGTGCATGCGCGCAAGTCACATGCATTCTTTGTTTCACACACCTCACGTGTGATCTAGTCATCAATTATTTTATGTCAACGTCGCTGACGCTAGGGCGACGGTCACACCGAGACCACCCGAACACCTTTTCATCAAAAGCTTCAACCGACGGCACAACCGAAGCAACGGGGTCAAGGACAAAGGCCTTGGCCAACCCCACAGGGTTGACCTTGGCCTACCCCAAGGCAATGGGGTCGGCCTCGGCCTCCATGGGGGGTCGGCCTTGGCCTCCCCCCATTGTTCACTCTTCACGCAAAGTCCCTTTCGCGCTTTGTTCGCTTCATACACTTCGTATGTGACTTAGGCACCTTATTTGTCACGTGGGTATGATTCACATCAACACGCTCGTCGTAACGAAACTTCCAGATTCGTCATTGCCCATCGAAACACCTTCCGTCGGCACACCCGAAGTTCACCCAAAGGGGGAGTGGCCTTGGCCACCCCCTAGGGTCAGCCTCGGCCTTCCAAGGGGTCGGCCTCGGCCTCTCCAAGGAATCGGCCTCGGCCTCCCCAGGGGTGGTGGCCTTGACCTTCACCCAATTTTGGCCTATGGCCTCCGCTCCCACGCGCATTTGTTTTCTCAAGTCTTTGCACCTCTGCGATGTTTATAGACGTTTGTGCATCAACCTCACGACATCCATCGTGCATCAAGCTCACGAAGTCCGTCGTGTATCAACCTCGCGACATCCGTCGTGCATCAACCTCGCGACGTTCATCGCCGCGCCCGTGCGCCATTCTCATGATCCCTACCCTGCACCAAGTATTGCTCCGCGACGTTCGTCGCCACGCCTGTGCTCCATAGTCATGATACCTGCCCGCGGACCAAGTATGGCTTCGCGACGTTCGTCGCCGCACCACTTTCATAACATGTGCCCTGGCACCAAATATTGTCTCCGCGACGTTCATCGCCGCGCCCATGCGCCATTCTCATGACATGTGCCCCGGCATCAAGTATTGTCTCTGTGACGTTCGTCGCTGCACCCATGTGCCATTCTCATGATCTGTGCCCCCGGCACCAAGTATTGCTCCACTACGTTCGTCGCTGCGCCCGTGCGCCATCATCATGATACATGCCCCAGGCACTAAGTATGGCTATGCGACGTTCGTCGCCGCAACACTTTCATAACATGTGCCCCGGCACCAAGTATTGTCTTCGCGACGTTCGTTGTCGCGCCCATGCCCCATTCTCATGACATGTGCTCCGGCACAAAGTATTGTTTCCGCAACGTTCGTCGCCGCGCCCATGCGCCATTCTCATGATATGTGCTCCAGACACTAGGTATGGTCTCGCTACAGTCGTCATCGCGCCCATGCGCAACAATCATGTTACAGGCCTTCGGGCATCACACTTATTCACCATACCATGCGCCCCTGCCATGGACGTGGAACATGCTTCGACCCAGTCTCCTGAGTGTGTAGCATTCCGGGGGCTCCGTTCGTAGTGCTCCGGCACGAAGACCCCTCGCAGCGAGATGAACTCGTTACCACAAATTCATCGCCACCACGGGATGGACTCGTTACCACAAAGTCATTGCCGCCACGGGATGGGCTAGTTACCACAAAGCCATCGGTGTCTTCATTCCGGGGAGCTCCGTTCGTAGTGCTCCGGCACGAGGACCCCTGGCAGCGGGATGGACTCATTACCACAAAGTCATCGCCACCACGGGATGGGCTCGTTACCACAAAGCCATCGACGTCACAATCACGGGGGGCTCTATTCGTAGTGCTCTGACATGAGGACCCTTCGCAGCGGGATGGACTCATTACCACAAAGTCATCGCCGCCACGGGATGGGCTCGTTACAACAAAGCCATCGCCGTCACAATCACGGGGGGCTCCGTTCATAGTGCTCCGGCACGAGGACCCCTCACAGCGGGATGGACTCGTTACCACAAAGTCATCGCTGCCACGGGATGGGCTCGTTACCACAAAGCCATCACTGTCACAATCACGGGGGGCTCCGTTCGTAGTGCTCCTGCACGAGGACCCCTCGAAGCAGGATGGACTCGTTACCACAAAGTCATCGTCGCGGATGGGCTCGTTACCACAAAGCCATCGCCGTCTTCATTTCGGGGGGCTCCGTTCGTAGTGCTCCGGCACGAGGACCCTTCGCAGTGGGTGACTCCTCTGGGACACTGCCTCCGCCAGGGTGCCTGCATGACTGGCTTATGTGCTACGGCACTAGGGGCTTGCGTCGACACCCCTATGGATTATGACCCCCGGGTCACTCCAAGACGAGAGTAGGTTTTCGGAGGGCATCGCGCCTAGTTCTCCTAGTAGTTGGGCGTCGGGTCTTCCCCACCGCTGCCAGGCCTGTGGGACTCTGCAAGGGCTTGGATTGGAGGCTAGATCAAAGGGTTCTCTGGCCATACCAAAGCTGTGGGAGCCAGTCTTTCCAGACAGACAGAGCGATGCTGTGCGGGGCAGGCCGGGTGAATATGCGATTCGAGAGTCCGTGAAGAACCGACAGCTGTGGACCCCTTGATGACGTGTCACTCCCGGGGAGTGTCACTCCCGGGGAGCGCCACGTGTCGCGTGATGACATCATCATATCAACCTCTATAAATAGAGGTTTTGAGAATTCATTTGGACGGTTTTTTGGACACTTTCAGAACATTTCACTTTCTCACTCTAGAATCCTAGAGAGAGAAACATGCAGGACCCTGACTCTGGACCTAAGCATCAGACTGTGACTGTCGTCGTGTATTCACCCTGCACCATCGCCCTCACAGCACTGCCACCCTCAGGCTCTGTCTAGGAAGCCCTTGGTCTCTACCCTTGCCCCGCCCTTGTTGTGTCTCACATCAACATACTTGGTATCTGACTCGGACTGCATTCCTTGTGGCACATCCACGTCGACTGCGAACCCACTTTTCTTGGCATCACATAGTCACCATATACCATCTATCAACAACATGCATATAAAAGAAACAATCGTTGAACCTTTTCAACTCCTCTCATGGCTGAGCAACGTGATGACAATCCGCCATGGAGCTGCGGCAGCCATCCGACAACCACGTTTGCCCGGTCAAGCAAGTCGACGTCACTGTTCTAAAATCTGACGACCCGAGCATGCCCCTTCGCACATTTAGTATGTGGGTCTCGGAGCATGCGTGATACGGTCTTTCTTGAACCAACCGGACGGAGCCGCTGACCGTTAGCTCCAGATTCATGATTAAATCAGTTTACCGCTATACACATCAAAAGTTATTTGGGGTTAAATTTAAAATGGTCAAATCTAATTTAGTCTAAATTAAATTAGGTGCATGCAAATTTTACCCAAAAAGAAAAATTAGAGATCTAATCTGACTCAAAAAAACTAAAAATTCATTTAATTCATAATCCTAAAAAGTGAGTGTTACGAAATAATTGTTTTTCTCATAACTAGGTTTGACCTTTTAATTTACCACATTATTCCATATTTTTCAAACAAAAAAAAAGTCATCTCGGACCTTATCACTAATTTGAAAAAGTTAACAGTTGTTTTTTTTTTTTTCCGTAAAATGAGAAGCTAACAACTTTTATACTTTACTTCGGATACATTATAGCGGCACAAACACGGTAGATCAGACAAACTAAGTTGCAATTCGTGTATGAATACAGGTTCCCTTGGAGAATGATAGGGGAACCGAATACTTCAATGCAAGAAGGGAATTGGTTTCCAAGTTAAGCAAACAGATCACACGCAGCCGGCCGCATAGTTGGCACATCGTTATCTACTCTCGATCTATAAAGAATTGATTGAACCACACCACCAAACAGTTTGATTCAGCCGTTGGATTCCAAAATGTACTACTTAATTCCATGACATCGTTATCAAACCTGGACTTACATAGAACTGGTTGGATTGAGACTTTCGAACTTCAAACCATTCTGTACTAATCTTTTGTTGTTTGATATTTGAATGAATTGATGGGTTCTTGGAACAACTGTCTTTCAGATTTTGCCAAAAATGTTGGGAAATATCGACTCCATCATCGTTCTTTAGTAATGATTTCTAGTTCATTCCTGAAACAGCTTTTGGACGCTATTAGCGCGCAGAAGCACATTCCAAAAATATTGGAGATGACAAAGGTTTGCTTTCTAGATTCAAAGACTAACCATGATTTGGTAAAGAGAGGGGAAAAAAAAAGACTAACCCTGAAATCACAACTGTCTACTGTGTTAGCTCTGCAATGGCCATTTTCATTAAAGATGAAAAGAAGTTGGTCACTGTACATAATTTCTGCAGTTGGGAGTGAAAAATGGGGATTTCTGAGAATGGTGAAAGCGTCAACACATGTCGTGGCTATTACGGCCTGTTGACAAGCGAAAAGGACAATTTTCAGAAATAAAAACACAAGTAAAAATTAGCACCTATTTTTGTCAATATTATCTTGTCACAAAACAATGGGAAGCTTGTGTTAACAATCCATATATTACATGCTACTGCGAAATAAGTGACATTATTGCATCTATAGAACTTCATATATACAACACACTGCCAAAAGTGGATGAAGATGTCCTCAACGTCTGAAACAAGTAGATAGAAAAAAGTGACATTGTTTCATAAATTGGTTATTGTGCATAGGCAAAAGAGAAACCATATTGCGATAGAAATGGGGAAAACTAGTTATATGACCCCTCTATGATGTACAATTTTACCCTTTCTATGAAATAATGTACTAAAACTTCCCGCAGTTAAAGATATTCCAATTCTTAAATGGAACCGTTGTGACGCTTTGTGGATGATGATGGTCACAAAGGTCGAAAACAAGAAGGGGGCCAAGTAGTCATTTGCGAAAAAAATTTGTTAGTCAATGAGGGTCTTGTTCCAGCGCGGTTATAATTAACAGTTTTCATTTAAAGAGCGTAATTTCATTGATTCATCATTGTGAAGTGAAGGGGAAAAAATTGCATGCCGTGCATAATAGGGGACATTAACTATTTTTTTCCAGATAATTATCGCAGAAATCACCATTTACAATTCTATTGTCGTCAAAGACGACTATCTAGTTGCGAATTAAAAGGCAACCAGAGGGGAGGAAGTCGTTTCTCACATGCTTGCTTTCGCACGCAATATAGTATACAATAACTATCCTCACCTGGCTTTACATTTTTGGTAAATTTTAAGAACTTCATTAACAAAATATATTTTAACGAATACACATTTGATCTCGCCTACGAGGCTATGACTGTGTACAAAAAGAAAATTGCATCCCCCAATCAACTCCTTAAACTGAGGCCCACTCTTAGCACCTGGTTCAAAAAAGCAAGCAAAGCAGCATATCTACATAAAGCATTAAATTACTGAGGCCCTCAAAAGTTCCCATTTTTCTTCTGAAATGTGACTTAATGATACACCCACCTCTATAAAACTTGCTTCCAGAGTTAATAACCACATCAATTTGGAAGAATTCCAGAAAGCCAATGCAAGGAGTGCTTCCAGAGTTAATAACCACATCAATTTGGAAGCCCGACTGAAGTGTGTTCAACTCTTCGCTCTGCCAAAAATGTTTTGCTCTGTGACAATCCGCTTTCCGCTTCTTTGACGTAAGATACAAGAACTGATGCAAACTACCGGTATGTGCCCGGGTGAGCAAACTCTTCTTACTCCTGGCAAGAGATCCTGAAGGTGGAGGGCTGCTGAAGGGTATACGTTGCAACACAGTACGTAAATGACAAGCCTGATGGGCCCAAACCAGCTGATATTGTAAATTCGGGGTCTGCTTAGCTTATGAGGGCTACACTGCCAAATGTCCTCCTTGCAACTGCTTGATCTGACCACAACAGGCAATTTTCAGTAATGGATGTTGAGGGTTAATTCTCACAACTTGTTCTTCTGACGAACCTAGATGTTTCTATTGACCTCAAATAGCTTCCGATCACCGAGTTGCGAACAAAAATTTCCTCCAACTATACAGACGTCACTTGACAAGCTTGGATAAAGTTCTTTTCTTCCGATTTAAATGCAAACCAACGGTTTGTCAATGGCTAGTTGACTGCACTCTCTATTTGAGGTACTTTCCCTGTTGTGAATTGGTACACTTAATAGTTGAAAAAGGTCCCGAAGATACTTGATAGCCTAGGTGCTTAAATGGGGGAAGACAAGAAAATTTTCAAAAACACCAAACGAAGATGGGATTTCTCTACGGGGTTGTCGACAAAGCTCACAAGTCAAGTCTTAACGATAAATGAATTGCCCGAGATTAAACTTATTGTGACGCAAGTACTCCTTGCCTTGAAACAAAGCCTGTTCTGGCTTTATTCTAGATGATCAAGGTTGTCCATCTAATAGTGTCCAAAGGAAATACAGTCGTGCATAATTAGAAATACCAACTTTAAACATGAAATCCCAACCTTACCTCCCAATCTATGACAGAAGTTCCCACCAATAATCTCACCTCACTTTTTCTGCAAATCTATGAGATGTGAGCTTAAAATTGAAAGGAGCGTTGTACGATTCTAGTGACATTATGTCCAACATCGGAGGTGGCTGGAACCATAGGACAACGTGCGGTGATAGAAGTTACAGAAAGATAATGTTAGACTTATGCAAATCCATCCGTTAGACTCCTGATCTACTCATATATTTGAAGACATCACTATGGGAGGTTATCAAGATAGTTGCTCCATCAAATGTGGTCAAAGATGTTCCGCCAGTTGTCAAACCAAGAACATCGGCCCGTAAACTGCTGCACCTACGGCAACCGAAGTGCAATTGCCGAGGAGACCACTTTATTCTTGCATGGGCCAGGTAGGTTGAGGAGTTGGTCGAGGGAGTAGCAGCAGCGGCCAGCTGACTGGTTTTGATCTGGGGTAGGAATATTGTTAGGTGTCTACTAGAACTCCTAATCGGTGGAGGAGTTGTCCATCGAAGAGAGTGGCGGCAGCTGGCAGATAATCTCAGTTGCAGAAACTTAATCTGCAGACTCAGTTTTAAAAACTGAAAAAAAAGAGCGTTTGGTAACCATTTTTTTTTCAATTTAAAAAATCAGTTTTTAAACTGCAGAGTAAAAAAAAAACCCCAAAAACTGCACTTTTGGTTTTTTTTTTACCACCACCCTCCCACCACCGGCACCACCTGACCACCGGAGACTGCCGACAACCACCTCCGGCCGCCGGCGACCACCGGCAGCCACCTCCGGCCGCCGGCAGCCACCGCGGGAGACTGTCGGCAGCCATCTCCGGCCGCCGGCGACCACCGCCGGAGACTGCCGGCAGCCACCTCCGGCCGCCGGCGACCACCGCCGGAGACGGCCGGCAGCTACCTCCGGCCGCCGGCCACCACCGCCGGTGACTGCCGGCAGCCACCTCCGGCCGTCGGCCACCACCACCACCACCGTCGACCACCGCTACGCCCCACCACCGCCACCGCAAACCACCAAAAAAAAAAGTAAAAATAAAAAGGGTTACCAAACACAAAAAAAAAAACCTAAAAAAAAAAGGGATTATCAAACACCCACTTGTTTTTATAAAAAAAAAAAATTAAGCTGCTCTTCTTTAAAAACTGAAAACCAAAAAAAAAATTTTGTCAAACGAAGCCTTAATATGAGACTGCTAACATAGCCATTTCCAGTTTAGATAGATAAATACATAGATAGATAGACAGATTAAAAAAGGTCGGCGTCTTCAATGTTCAGTTCATATGCTAGAGTTAAGAGAATGTCTTGGTAGGCACAAAAACATTCTCCCCACAGAGACATAACAGTACGACTGATCAAAATGGAGACTCTTAAAAGCTGTGTTGGCGAAACGCCCATAACCTTGACTCATTAACATTGCACCACTTATCTTATGGTGTCTGGACAAGACGCCCAAAACACACTCCTATGATGCTGCGATCCCAACACTAGAGGGACACGATCATCAGAATAGCTGTAACCTAACTAGACTTGGAAGGTATGTAAGCCTTTGGGACCGTTTTAGTCTCGAAAGGCTTCTTCTAAGCCATCAGAATAGCTGTAACCCAACTAGGCTAGTTCTTTAGCAAACATCTAGAGCTGTTTTGGGATATCGCTGGCAGCCTTTTAGATTGCTACTCAAGTCAAGTGTTTTCGGATCGCCTATCTCTAGCCCTGGGTTTTTGTGAGGATATTCGCTATTTGAGTATGCTGATAAGGCAGTTGCCATCACCTAAAACAAGAAGAATTATGATAATTAAGGTAATCGTCCCAGTTCCAGATGAAGGTTAGTTCGGTAAAGCGAACATTAGATCCGCATAGAAGTCGGCCCTTTTCTTTTTATTTATAGCGAGGGAGAAGGTTCTTACTTCCCCATGCCAAGAGTGCAATCAAGTCTTTTCAGGCCACCCGAGGGTTGATCGATGGGTGAGGTGTGTGGAACTTGGGCTTGCCAGAGTAAAAAAAGAATGGAAAAGAGGTTGGCGAACTACTACAATCTACGGATTCCCCATCTATATCCAATCCCAACGAGTATAGAAGAGAGTCGCTTCTTTCCCTTTATAGGCGAAGGAAAGACCCCTATTTCATCACGCCTGGGGAGCACAAGTTTGATCGAGGATTGGACAGGAGAGATGGAATAAAAGGCTCGGGATGAATTTAGGAGTCTTTGTGCGAGCCATATGCGGTGAGAGTCGCACATACGGTAACGAGGGGGGCATAGTAGGTACAAAATGTGCAGCCAGCGAACATACCTCAAGTAACTTTGCACAAAAAAGGAGATAAAAAGGCTCTTACTGCTATAGACTGGGCTATCAGTCAGCAATATATTTCACAGTATCTCTTAATTAATAGACCAAGCAACCTCATTGACACGGCAGCTCCTCATTCCTATGGCTACTGCTATCCGGTAGAAGAGCTGCATGGTGGTATTCGCCATATTGCTCCCAGCTATGAAGAAGCTAGCCTGCAACCAATATTCACATGTACTAATAAACGTCCATTTGCTACAAGTGTAACCAGTGTCTATCAGCATCCTTCCTGTATTTTCTAACCCTTTTTTTGCCTTTGAGAACTGCTGGTTACGAATATCCTTTACTCTTTTTTTTGCGGTTATTGTTCTGTACAAGACTTGAGCTTTCTCAACTCTAAGTTGATATCCTTATTATCTATCAAATTCTCCTTGACCAAACAGACTTCGCAGTTCTCCACACAAATGAACCCCATTAAGCAAAGAGAGGCACTATCTTCCTCCCTTCCTCTCCTTCATATTTACAACTCCCTGTGATACCATAAACGTCCCTGGCATACGTTCCATGCCCCACTCTGCTGCACATTGAACACCAATTAACCAAAAATTACATACCAGCAAGGAAGCAACCAGTCCCCTTCTTGAACTTCCAGCAACCAACCTCAAATGACAAGATTCAGAAACATATAAATACAGACCAACTCCTTCACGCATGCGCCTTGAATTTCTTCTGTAACAAAAGTGTGTTATAGTTACACAAGCCTATTTGCTACTAGTATCCAAATCGACATGTTTTTCTTTTTGGTTGGCAACAACTTACAGTTTCGAGAGATTAACAGCAAAAAATATACTTTCCCAGTCTAAAAGTTGCAAGACCATGCAGATGGCATTTGACATTTCGCACAAGTACCTCATAACGCATCCCTATAGAGGTCAAAACTAACATTGGATCTCCAAATTATAACTCATTAGACCAAATCATGATAAAATGCCTTTTTCTTCTTAGAACTGATCCTCGGCGTGCATGTATACCTGTGTATGTGAGAGGGAGGGAGGGAGAGGCAGGAGAGATCTCATTTCTAGATAGATATAGGACAGATCTTTTCGTAATCCTTTACATTCTTTTGCTTTGACTTCATTTCATAATTTTGTACCAATTTCCTTGTTGAGATTTTGAAATTTTTGCTACCATACGTATCCTTCAATATGATAAGATTAAAGGGAGTCATTTACATCATCTATATACTTTAAAGGTGAAAACTGTAAATTTATAATTCTACAAAAAACCATCAACTTTCAAACCAGTACCAGAATTATGAAATGAAGGAGTCTAGAGCTACATGCAGACTTAATTAACAAGGCCAAAGTTAATGAACATCGATGGCCTAGATATTTTTGCTACTTCATCAATGTGGAAATCCTTCAAAGTTTCAACCTATATGTAGTAGTTAGTAACAGTAGAAATATTGTGTTAGTAGTAAGAATTTAACTGTTCTTCTTTAAGTTAATATTTGGTGTCGGTAGGAAAGACAGAAATTCAATACCAACAGTGGAAGAAACTGCATTAGAATGGTGGACAGTAAAAAACCGGAACCAACTCCTCTATATCCTACCAAGAAGGATTGCTAAGTTTCAACTTGTCATGTTTAACCTTATTCAGCTATTTTCTCGTCCCCAGGTTAGGAAAAAAAAACCCTCAGTAAATTTCAGGGTAAATGATACTTGCTAAAAGGATTGGCTGTGCTCATTTTGGGGTCTTTGACCATTGGTAACCAAATGCCCCTGGTAGCACCCATAGGTAACCTCGTTAGCTGGATTAAGAAAACCAGATCTTACGACACCAAGCCAATCAACTGTCAACTTGCTACCAAAAAAAAGAACATCATGAAAACAATTTGAGATGTCCAACAAATGCTAAAAAGCTTTCAACAGAATCTTGAGCCTTCGCACTGATGTCTCAAATAAGAAATATGGTCATGTGGGTACATTTCAGACCCACAAAAAAGGAGAGAATAATACTTACACATAGGCACTCTCTTGTACACATGGGACCTTTCTCAACTACAGCTGAAAAAGCCCTGAAAATCTTTACCAGGAAAATGTTATGCTAGAGACCCCATTTCTAAAAGATCCAAACTGCACAGCCACTAGATCGCCCAAACGATGACAGAAGCTGTGAGTCGAAAAATGATGACAGCAGAAGATGAGATTTGACAGTTGATTTTTTTCTTTAAAAAAAGTAGTATATTAAGAATTTCTGGTAACACGATTGGATAAAAATAGAATTTTACACAAAAAGGTAGGTACAACTACCTACTATATGCCCCATATAAAAAGAAACCACTTTAGACCACGGTTTTGAAAGAGAGACTACGGAGAAATGACGCGCACAGACCGGCATTACAACAACTTACCCTTGTCACGCTTATGCTCAATATCGATACTAACGAACATTGTCCAAACATGATATTCTGATCCCAGAACATAACGAAAGCGAGTTTGCAACATTCATCTAGAAACGGAATTTAACAACACAGGAGTCTCGTATATGTCTGACGTTGAAAACTAAAGTTAATAGAAAAGCGTGACACTTCAAGCTCGAGCCAATTGTCCCTCGACTATCGAAACCCACCCGATTTAAGAGGTTCCTACAAATGTAGCTGTTCAGAGACGGAGATCAAATTCACTGCAGCGATGTAGTTTCGTCCCTAGCGAAAATCTCCCAAAACGAGTGAGTCCTACACAAAAGCGTCGTTCCATGATTTAGAGCGATTCATAGTTCCAAAATGGACTTTCAACAGAACCTAATGGCCATCAATAGTAAAGGATCGAGCGTATGGAATAGCATTTGTCACCTGTAAAACCGCACAACTCAACGTTTTCCACGATGCCCGCCACCTGACCTCGCACCAGGATAGCGAGCAAACTGCAGCCTTAAACTTACCGGGTCACGGTCATGTTCATCGAATACATAACCTGCAAAATTTGAGTTGGACTATTTTACGCCGCACAGCTAACCACGGGTTTAATGGCGATTCAGGGTCTTCGGCAAACAAGTGATATTACACGCAATTACAACTTCAACGTAATTATACAAGCTCACTCGAAAATATTACAGATACCGTACTCTAATACTCCTACATCCCCAATTGAGAGTCCGACTAATCATTCCCAGGCAACAACATGAGAGAGAGAGAGAGAGAGAGAGGGAGGGAGGGAGGGAGGGAGGAGAGAGAGAGAGAGAGAGAGAGAGAGAGAGAGAGCCACCTCTGAGCCGTGTAGTTCAAACACCTAACCATTAGTTTGCAAGGGCCAGGTTCAAACCTGGCCATAGCTAAACTTAGTAAAATGCTTCATCTGTACGAGGATTCATCTTAATTGGTCTTGTGGTCTCAGAATGGCAGGAATTAAAAGATAAGAGTGTGGTCAACAATAAAGATGAAGATACTGAAATCTCTGCTATCAGATGAAATCGGCATGGCCCAATTTTGGCTGGCAATCTCAGAAGCCTCCATAACTACAGTCAAAGTAGTTTTATATCTTGTTTGTACCAGCAGGCGTGGCCCAAAAAGATTTCAAGAAAACAACGAAAACTCAGACTATTAGCGTTTTAATAACCTCTTACCGCACTGAAAGACTTTAATCCATCACTTCCGGTGATATTTTTGTGTTTTCTTCGGCAGTATTATAATTTATATAGTGCCAGATTTGGGGAACTTATCAAGATATTAAGTAGGGCTATAAAACCGTAAAACAACGAGCATAACGACATAAGGACCAACAGTAGACTGGTTTCTGACATCGAATATCAGCTCCCCACTACTTATCAGCATGATGAACAAGATCTTGGGCGTAAATGAAACTCCCATTAATTATTTACTATTTTGTAAGATGATTTTTTCCCCCCTATATTGTATGCTGCAAATTCGAAGGAGTCACAATCACACGCGCCAGGGTTCAAGTATGTACTGAGATTTAAGGAACTTAGATTACAAGTGCATGTCTATTGCAAGTGAAAACATATTTATCACACTTGACACATTACTATTTCTTTCAAGCTTTCATCCAGGGAAGAGAAAAAAAGAGAACGAAAGAAGTTTATGCATGCGTATACCCAATTATGTTGACGCAATTTAAGATTCACTGACGCAAATTATCGCAATGGACAGAACATGTCATACACGAACAAATTGTACTACGGTACTAATACCCCTAAAAATAACTTTGGGAACCGCCCACAATATAGCCTAAAAGGAAGCAAAACAGATGTCTAGATCAGTGAGAAAATAACAAGACTTAACGAGTTAACGTGTATGCGTTCTAAAACAAAAACTGAAAACATGTATCCCCACTAGCACGATATCGCATCTTTTCCAATCTAATCCATCTTAAAACCCGAGTTAATAAACCTAGATGAAGATGGATGATACTCGCAAAAGGAAAGATGTGAAAATCTCTGACTTTCGTCCATGTGGTCAAATTTTTAGCCCATATTAGCAGCTATGAGATCAGTTGAAACATTCTATTTTATTTTTTAGCAGGTACTTATATGTTTAAGCTTGTTAAAAAAGGCCGGGATTATTTACCAAATTTTATTTACCATGAATCTGCAATAGTATCATCCAATCCTGAAGAAGACAGAGCGGATCAACATAAATGAAACCGACAAGGGACAGACAGGGCAAGTGCAAACGTGAATAATCCCCTTTACCTCGTGCCAGATTACGCTAGAGGCACCAAGCCATCCTCCACCAATTTCCCTTTCCCTTTCTTAATAAGGCATAAAATCAAGAGTGACAAGCATTCACATTTCTAGGACTACATGTGCAAGAATTGTAGTTGGTAAACTCACCTTGTAACGCATCCAATGCAGTGGCCGCATGGGCCGGACTCAAGAAGTCAACAAAACAGAGAACCAACGGATCACCCCCCGGCTACAGAATTGAGAGGCAATGAATAGATGAGATACTGTACAATGAATTTGCACTGTGTAAGATCTACACCAAATTCTTACATGTCTAGAGTCCTTCGTGACAAGTCTCACTTCTTTGTAGCCTACAAAAGGACGAAATATATCTGCAAACTGAAGTGAAGGAATTGCAATCCAAAAGTACCAAAAAAAGTTCAAGGGAATATTTTCTTTCTTATGAACTCTTCCCTAGATATTTCCTCACGGCTCACAGGAAATAAGATTGACTGCAGATTTGAGCCATAGCACATATAATGGACCATGAAAGGATACGAGCTACTTCCCTGCGTGAACAATTCGCAGGCAAGCCCTCCACAAACAGAGTACTGCTAGCATCAGGGGGCAAAGGAACTTCAGGTCTCCCACCACTCAATACCATACTCCGCCCTTTTGCAGTCGCAGCTGGGTCTGAGCCCCCAATGCCCATCATACGAGGATCGTCAACAGGACGACTACCCATCATACGAGGATCATCAACAGGACGACTACCAAGTGCACCACTGATCTGTCTAGCAGGTTCACCCCCCGCATATGATGGAAGTTGCTGTCACAATGGACTAGTACATTAAACCCAACACATAACTAAAATGTAACAAGGTTGGCACTTCCATCCAGAGTAAGTACAAAAAATGAGTACCGCATTTCGCAGGAAGCGATCATAGGATGCTCCAATGGAATCAGTATCCCTCAGAACACGGTGCGCTCCTCTTTCATCATCACGAACCATGTAGCCAGGCATTTCATGGCCACCAGGAATATCTACAGCATCAGGGACGACTTTTTTAGCCAATAAGCCGTTAAAAAGGGGACAAAGAACAATAGAACAGGACCACAGGCATAAGGGAATGGTGTCAATCCATGCTAGAAAGGGAGCCCCGCAGAAAGTATATTAACAGCATACTCAAAAGATTTTCTACCCATTAGTTTGAGAAATCAAATAGCCCAGATCATATTCCTAGCCAGCAAGGTTACTACTTATTAGGACAAAAGAAGTCCACTAAGAAATTACTTTGTGGAACCACCATATCACTAATTTGCTAAAGGCCATTAACAAGCACCAAATAACACCTGCTGGTCAACTTTGACAGGCGGACATTGGGCCTCTTCTTGGAGCTACTTAATATTTAAGTTTGAAAAACATTGCAGCAACTTGCATGAGTAATTCAGACAAAAGAAAGCCCCAAAGGGCAAGCCGACTTTTACAGTCCAAAGACAATTACTAAAGAAAAAAGGGGGTCCTTTGCTGGCCCAACCAAGGCTACTCTTTTAGTGGTGCGTGGAGGGTCTCGAACTTCTGATAGACCGTCATCAATCCCATTCAATTGGTGAAGCCCCTAAAGGCGAGCCTTTTACGGTCCAAAGACAATCACTAAAAAGAAAAGGACCTTTGCTAGCCCAAGTGCCAAGGAAATTCTTTCTGTGGTATGTGGAGGGTTCCAAGCTTCTGATAAACGGTCATCAATAAAGATTATTATCTCGTGTTGTCCAAGGATCTTTGAACTCTTCTTTGACCAGAGATGAGATAATAACAAAAGATGAAGCAAAGCATGTATATCTTATGCAAACCATGCAAATATAACGTAACTTTGCTAGCAAATTCTTCATGGAACAAAATCATATTAAGAAAGCACTTATATACATAAAATCAAAACGCCAAATTTGTCCAGTTTCTAGTAACTATCTCGATGCCAAAAACCTAGTAAAATCAAAATGTCTAGAGTCTAAAGCATAGAAGTATTGGGTCAGGAGATCTTACCAATCCTCACGATGAACTTCGGATCAGGGGAAAGAAGAAGACTAATACTTGAGCTCAAAGCAAACCTATGCCCTATGTTACATGGACTCCTCAAAATGCTTAAAACACTTGACACTGGAACATGGGTATGGATACGTATCGGCATCTCATAGGGTCTGAGGATATGCCACTAAAAACCTATCTTAAAGTGTTTCTTTTAAATCTTTATTGTTTCAGATGAGATAATATATTTAATTAAAACAATGTGCTTCACAGAAAACACCATGTTACCTAAGGAGCAACTAAACATGGTAATACATAGAAATACTTTGCCGTGTCCCCGTGCCTTGGTACTAAAATTAGACAAATCTGATACTTGGACACGTGTCCGACTCAAACACTCGTACCGAGTCCATATAACATAGCCTGTGACTATCAAAAGCTTTTCCCTCGAAAAACCTAGAAGGGGGCGAGTTTTGACATGGTAACCAGGGTACAAACAGTTTCATCTCGAGGAGTGAAATTCTCCTCTCAACCTGGCAAGTTTTTCTTCAGAATCCGAGGACAAACTATTGGGGAACCAGATTGTAAGGGGACCTTTTTTGTTCGTTCATCTTATGCAAATTAGGAGTTCTGGAGAAAATTTCTTGTGGAGGAAGATCTGGCATGGTCAAAAGTCAGCTCCATGCGTGCATGGAAACTCCCAAAGCAATCTTGACGTACAATAACCTAAGAGGGGAGCAAGACAATTTGCTGAAGTTCTAAAAGACACGATTATATCTTGCAATAGACGATACTGTACATTACACGGAAAAGTGAAAACTAGTGTTTCAATACACAATGATATTTGACAATTGTGTGTCATGATCAACAAACGCTTGAGCTGTAAGAGAACTACCATTTCCAGTCGTCATTGTACTCGGTGGAGTATTCACTCCACCTCGCACTGCCGATTTGGACAGTTCAACCGTTTTACAAACATTAGCTTCTCAATGTAGCCCTTCGGTCCAAATTCATTAATGATTTATCCGTTAAGATAATAAGTGTGTGGCACCTGCTGACTGGGGGCAATAGTGTCTTTTCCTCTATGTTAAAATTGATAGGGAAAAAAGGGTTAATTGCATTGACCCCCTCATGAGGTTTGAGCATACTACACTAAACTACATAGGTATTCAAAATCACACTCCATCCACTAACATTCAAGAATAACAAAACTAACCTCTAATGCTATTTTTAGCTGATCGGAAGAAAAAGGAAGTAAATGATGGGCTAAACTCGACACACATCACACCTGTTGTTCCCAAACCTCCACTCCAGCTACAGCCCACTTCTTCCCCACCTGGCAAACAAAAATACCATCACATACATCCTCTTCATTATAAACTTGTGGCGACCATGGATGAATATTCATCATCTAAGAGAAAATCGAACATCCTTCCTTCCACCAAGATCTCTGGACCCATCTTTCCACCAATATCCCTTATCACCATCACCAAACCTCGCGTCCCCAACCTCCACTCCAGCTGCAACCCACTACTACACCTGGCAAAAGAAATCACCATTGCATACATCTTCTTCATCAACCATGGTTGAATATGCCTCGTATAAACGAAAAATGAACATCCTTCCCATCACAAAGATCTCCGGACTCATCTTTGCACCAGCATCCCCTTATCGCCAATAAGCAAACCTCCGCCATCTCAATCCCACATCCACCCCTAATGACGAGCGACATAGACACCAGAGACTCGACGAGCAATAGAGATCAAAACTAGAATGGGCTCGGTAAAGAATTGGTAGGTAGTAAATGGATCAGCATCTGCATACAACCCTATTCAGTGAAGTTTTGTGCTTGTGGGTTTTGGATGAGCGAGAGGGTAATTAGAATTGTTTGAGGGTGGGGTGGGAGATGGGTTTGACGAAATCATTGTCAACGACGAACAAGATGATTTTTGTGTTTTTAGGGTGGGGGTTTGGGGGTTTGTGGGGGTGGGGTGGGGGCTTTGGTGGCAGTAGTTAGTGGTTGATAGAAATTCTTGGTTGTGACTGTGGTGGTGGAGGATATGGGAGTGAAATTTGAGGCGTTGTCGTCTTTATGTCATCTTCATCTTCCTCATCTTCACGATGTGTGGGATTTCTCCAGTGAGAGTTTACACATTTTTGAGTTTTTGGTATTTCCTATTCTTTATCTCTCAAATTATCAAGGTTAATTTGGGCGGTTAAATGTTAAATAGCATAACATCAGCATCAGCGCCTTTGAAAGGTAAAGTGTTACATGAGATCAAACCTAAGTAACTAGAGTGTAAATGTTCAAACTCGTTTAGTTAAGTGTAATAATCTTAAACCTCAGGTGCTTTGAGTCTTATCAAGTCAAAAAAATCTTCATTACAAACCTCACACACTAATCAACAGGGCCCCTCCTCTCTTCTTTTTGTTGTATTCAATAAATGTGTTTCAGAACACATGTTTGTGGAGCCCCCTCCCACTCTTTAGCTTCTTTTGTTGAAAATGGTAGATTCAGCCTCCTGGATGCTTCTTTTGTTGACAAAGGAAATTCATCTCCATTATCTCTTTTTCCATTACTTAGCCTTCAAGAAGTTTACCACTTTTTCTCTATAAATAGACCATTCAGCCAAACACCAAAACACACCAAAAAATTGCTTTGCAAACCAAAGCGCCGCACTTTCACCAAAATTCCCTTATACACTTTCGATAATTTTAGCGTACATATAAATTGATATTGTGTGAGTTATGGAAGAGGAAAGTTAAGAGGGTCATTTCAGAGTTTTTGTAGCAAGTGCGTGCATACAGAGACAATACTATAAACTAATTCTGGAGGTTGCTGCCGTGAAGCCCATCGCATCGAACCATTGATTCCGGGGGCGCGAATCAACCTTTTAGGAAAAAACTTCTGCTTGATTCTATAATTTGGTGAGATCATTCCTATTTATTTTGTAACATGTACTGAATTATAATTTTCTTGTTTTGTGTTTTAGTGTTTAGCCAAATGGCCTATTTATTTATAGAGAAAAAGTAGTAAACATCTTGGAAGCAAAGTAATGGAAAAAGAGATAAATGAGATGAATCTCTTTAGTCAACCGAAGAAGCATCCGAGATAATGAATCTACCATTTTCAACAAAAGCTAAAGAGCGGGAGGGGCCCACATACATGTGTTTTGAAACACATTCATTGGGACCACCACTAACCCTTCCTTGCACCTCCTTATCGGCATCCCCAGTCATCAACTACTACAACTACATTGTCATACCATCAACTACCACCACGTTCAGTCACATTTACCAAGTCCACAACAGGCATCACCACCATTGAAGAGAGAGAGAGATCAAAAATTTGAGCCACATCTCGATATTTACAAATATATTGTTATGTTTACCCCCTAAGACTTATTACGTACCCAAATTTTCATCGGTCCTTCCAACCACAGCCCTAGATGGCTAGATGCCACCACCTTCATCGTAGTTGACCCGTAACAACCCGTGGATCCATAACAACCCATCGACCCATAATCACCAGTCAACCAATAAATGTTGAAAAGCATTATATCAACGCCTTTTTAAGGTAAGTTAGACGAGATCAAACCTCATTAATTGGAGTGTAAATGTTCAAAGTTCAAACTCGTGTAGTTAAGTGTAATAATCTTAAACCTCAGGTGCGTTGAGTGTTATTAAGCCAAAAATAAACTTCAGTACAAACCCCACTCACTAATCAACAGGGCCCTTCCTCTCTTATTTCTATTGTATTCAATGAATGTGTTTCAAAACACATGTATGTGGGGCCCCTCCCACTCTTTAGCTTCTTTTGTTGAAAATGGTAGATTCATTCTCCCGAATGCTTCTTCTGTTGACTAGGGAGATTCATCTCCTTTAATCTCACTTTTCATTACTTAGCCTCCAAGAAATTTAGGGCCCGTACGCTTACGAGATTTTTTTCTGTATTCTATATTCTGTTTTGGTTTTCAGAATTTAGTATTCAGTTCTAAAATCGTATTGTGTACTTTTACTTTTTTCCGTATCTACTTTTTCAATTTTTTCTGTACGTTTTTCATTTTCATTTTCGTTTTTACCAACTTTTTTCTGAATCAATTCATTAATGGACCCCACTATTTCCATTTCTAGGAAGACCCAGTGAAATGGGTGGTCTAGTTTGGTGAGTGTTTGTTGAAACAGGGTGGTAGATATGAGAGAGAAGAGGTGGTGTTCTGATTAGGAGAATACAGTTCGAGAAAAAAGGTGAAAACACCCTTTGGGTGTTTTCAGCTTTTTTGACACTATTTGAAAATTTTATCTAAAACGGAACCGAAAAAACGTAAACATACACGAAAAAAAGCATATTTTTCATCATCATTACAAAAATGAAAACTGAAAAACGTAAACGTACAGCCCCTTACCACTTTTTTCTATAAATAGGTCATTCAGTCAAACATCAAAACACATAAAAAAAATTCTTTGCAAACCAAAGCGCACACATTTGCTCCAATATTCCCTTATACAATTTTTATAATTTTAGTGTACACAAATTGATATTATGTGAGTTGTGAATTAGGGAAGTCAAGAAGGTCGTTCCAGAGTTGCATACATAGATATTACTATAGACTAATTCTGAGGGTTGCATGCCGTGAAACCCATCGCATCAAGCCATTGGTACCAAGGGGTGCGAATCAACTTTTTAGGACAAAGTTTCGGTTTGATTCTATAACTCTGTGATATCATTCCTATTTATTTTGTAATGTGTATTAAATTATAATTTTCTCGTTTTGTGTTTTGATGTTAGGCCAAATGGCCTATTTATAGAGAAAAAGTGATCAACTTCTTGGAAGCTAAGTAATGGAAATAGAGATAATGGAGACGAATCTCCTTAGCCAGCAAAATAAGCATCTGGGACGATGTATGTACCATTTCAACAAAAGTAGGTAAAGCGTGGAAGGGGGCCCACGTATATGTGTTTTGAAACTCATTCATTAAATACAACACTTTCACCATTGCCACCTCGCACGACCACCACCAACCCTTTCTTGCACCTCATCACCCGCATCCCCAGTCACCAACAACTCCAACTATTGTCGTACCATCAACCACAACAAATTTGATCACCTTTACCAAGTCCGCAGCTACCATCACCACCCTTGAAGAGAGAGACATCAAAAGTTTGAGCCACACACGATATTTACAAATACATTGAGATGTTTACCCCCTAAGACTTATTACCTACCCAGATTTTCATCACTCCTTCCAACGACAACCCTAGACGCCACATCTTCATTGTAGTTGACCCATAACAACCTGTCGATCCATAAATGTTGAATAGCATAACAGCGCCTTTTTAAGGTAAAGTGTTAAACAAGATCAAACCTCAGTAACTGGAGTGTAAATGTTCAAACTCGTGTAGTTAAGTGCAATAATCTTAAATCTTAGGTGCGTTGAGTGTTATTAAACCAAAAAAAAGTACATTACAAACCTCACTCACTGATTAACGGGCCTCTCCTCTCTTCTTTATGTTTTATTCAATGAATGTGTTTCAAAACACATGTATGTGGGGCCCCTCCCACTCTTTACTTTCTTTTCTTGAAAATGGTATATTCATCCTCCAGGATGCTTCTTTTGTTGACGAAGGAGATTCATCTTCCTTATCTCACTTTCCATTTCTTAGCCTCCAACAAGTTTACCACTTTTTCTCTATAAATAGGCCATTCAGCCAAACACACCAAAAGAATTGCCTTGCAAACCAAAGCACACGCACACTTGCTCCAAAATTTCCTTATACACTTTTAATAATTATAGTATACACAAATTGATATTGTATGAATTATGGAATAGAAACGTCAAGAGGGTCGTTTCAAAGTACTTGTTGCAAATGCAAGCAAACAGAGATAATACTATAGACTAATCCTGAGAGTTGCGTACCGTGGAGCCCATCACATCGAGCAATTGGTTCCAGGGGGCGCGAATTAACCTTTGAGGACAAAGCTTCTGCTTGATTCTATAACTTGGTGAAATCATTTCTATTTTTTTCACGCGCCGATATTTACAAATATATTGCCATGTTTACCCCCCTAAGACTTATCACCTACCCAAATTTTCATCACTCCTTCCAACCACAGCCCTAGATGCCACCACCTTCATTCTAGTTGACCCATAACAACCCGTCTACCCATAATCACCCTTCAATAAAGACCTCACCAATTGCAGGCATGGATGACGAAGAACAAGAAGTGTAGCTATTGTTAATGTTAATCAAATAGAAAATCACAATACGAAACGTGAAATTAAGATAAGGTATTTTTCTTTTTCGAGTTTTATTTACCTTATCCTTGCATATTTTGGTTGTACTTTAGATGCCAAATGACATTCTTGACCCTCGATAACAGCATTTTCCATGCACATGGCCGCTTTACAATTTACAGCTATATACTAACAGATTAGGCCAGAATTGCTAGATTGAGATGCTAATGTTAGTAAAGGGGCCGAATTGGCAAGTTCGTGTGTGAGAGGGCTGAAGTTACATACCCCATGGTTGACATTTTACCCCCACCATTGTGAAGAGACTATTTCCATATTTCAAACACGTGAATCCAGCTCATAATGGAGCAACCTTTATAGTTGCGCCAATCGCACAGTCTACTTGCTTAATTTTTTTCAGATCTATAAATGGCACCCTTTGTAATCCAGAAAAAGAAGTTAAAATAACCAGTCACAGGTGACATATAAAGAGTGCAATAACATCAGAACACCACTAAACTCTAAAAAAAGGGTGTTAAGAAGATGGGGAATGCAAGTTTCCTCGAATAAAGACATGGAACTATGTCTAACGCTTCATGCATCTTAACCATAAGCCACGTCCGCAAATCCGCATATAAAACACAGAGAAAACCAAACAGTGCATAAAAATCTGAACATGGCACCAGTTATGCACCTTATCTAATTACCATAAACTTAGCCTTCGCAAGTTATAGCATGATTCCCATGGGAAAAAAGAACCAAATTTGATCATTTTAGGATTACAATTAACACGCATAAACTAAGAAAAAAGATACTAAGAACTTGAACCTAAACTAGTTTCACTGCAGATTGATGAAAAAAAAACCCAACAGCTCGCTCCCACAAGCCTATCCTTGACTCAATTACAGTTAAGTGCCAAAATTAATACCTCCCAAACAACAGACAACCAAAGCTCGAGAAAAAGAAATACGTTTACATCTATTTTAGAACCCTAGCAACTCAAAGAGGTCCCCAAGACCACAATTAAACGAACAAAACACAGTCTTTCAGAATAAAAAAAAAACTAGCCTGCAGGGGCGATATAGGTGCACAAAAGGAGTTACCGTAGTCGGAACGAGGTCGTTTTCCTGCAGGTGGAGGAAAAGCCGCCTGCTGCCGGCCCTCGTTGTACCTCCAATAAGCATCGGCCATCTTCGAAGAATGACAGATTAAATTTATCAGGACTTCTGATTGGAGCCCTAATTTAGAGGGAAGGAAATAGAGGACGAGTGAAGCAGATTGGTAAAGCGATTGGGCTTTAGGTTGTGGCCTCTTATTTCGGAGTTACTGCGGTTAGTAACAGTAAAACCGTCGTCAGTAGGTAGTTTTTTGTTTTTCTTGCTTTTAACTTTTAAAATAATCTTTTAGCCCTTTTCGGGATTTCCTCAGGATGCAGCTAAATCAACGCTCTAGTGTCACTAAAAAATTAGTGATACTTTTTAACACTTTAATTAATTAATTAATGACAATAAAGTGTTGATTTAACAATACCTTATCTGAATTGAGTCTCAACATTTTTATGGAACTCTTAAAAGTTACAATTAAAACCTCAACATTTCCACATTAGCTTCTCAAAACCTTGAGGTTTACATTTCATTGCAATTGATGGGAAGTAAGGGTAGAACCACTAATTCAGGTTCGTCAATCTTACTCTACCTTTTTCTTCATCAACCGCCATAATAAGCTGCTGCTAGCAAAAAAATGACCGTTCCAGCTAATATGGAACACGGTCTCACCAGCGCCACCACTTTTTCTTTGAACGAGATACCCGGATCTTGCCCGACCACCACTTATTATCCACAAACTATGAAACTATTGTCAGTGAAAACCTTATGACCAAGCAAAAACGTACAAAGAAGATCCTTCAATTTTTTGGTGGTCTTATACGGTGGTGGTTATGGGTGATGACGAAATCTGAAATAAGGAGGGACAATACTCTGTTATGATGGTGGCGATGTGCATCAATAAGTGATGATTGCGGGGATGGCGACGATGGTTGTTTTAGGCCAAATGTATGGTGGTGGTGGAGTGACAATCCAATTGAGTGAAATTCAATTAGGTGCAGATCCAAACAAGCCATAGAGAAATTAAATTAAATTTTCGAGTCTCCTAGAAGTGGTGAAGATCGAGGGCGATTGATGTGATTTTAGTGCCGATTTTAGGGCCAGTAATGGTCATGGTTGGGAGAACATGGACCTATGGTTGTAAAGCTACTTCAGAGCTGAGAAGACAATTTTACCTTGCTTTTTCCGTCGACTACTGCAACAACGGGCAAACCTTAGAGTTTCGAGAGATAATGTGTGAATAGAAACACATTGTTCAAAGTGCAATTGAGCCTTATACTTATAGTAGTAGATTTTATTCTCCCATTATTTCATCCAGAGGTAATCATCGTTGAAATCATCATAGTGGCTCTAATGAGAAAAAAATATCATGTAAAACAACACCTATGTAAATTGGTGCTTTCAATTGTATTTTGTACTGGTGTCATTGTTATCAAACGCGCAAAGGGACCTCGAGCCTAGGTATAAGGCTTAAGCGTGCACCTTTTTAAGCAAGGTGCCGAGTAAAAATAAGTAAATATTAGTGTATTGAATTATAAAATCAAATAAAAATATTTTAGAGCATATCAATTTCACAACATTATTAGACTAGATAAATTTTTAAATTCAATAAGAAGTAATTAATTCTAAGTAAACATGACATCATCATGATTCTCATCATTAGTAAGAGTCAAGGTAGCAATGTTTTCTTAAAAGGAACCACAAACTTCTAGTCCAGTAATATTCCTTTCCTTCTCAACTTTATCTTTTTCGTCCACAATATGAACTAAAAGAGTATATCTACTTGAATAGAAGTAACAGTTGGCGACGGGGCACAAAAAGTAGTTTATTGGGCTTTTAGGTTTTTATTGGACTTATGGTTGAATAATCTAGACATACATTTCGTTTTGATGATAACAACACGCTAATTATCTTCTAATACGTAGATTAAGAAGAATGATAAGTGAATTAAGCCGTAAGAGCTTAAAACTATAATGGACATGTACTGATAGTTTCACCGAGTCCAATGTCAAAGAGCAATAACTAATGCATAGATTAACTTAGTTTCAACTGTGATTGACTTTTACTATTATGTAACTAGTCTTGGTTTGAATCTTGAATTGATATCAATGGTCTAAAATGACCTTAATCAATTTATGCATTATATGCGAAGTTCACAACTTTTAAAATGTTAGAACAAACTCATATTTTCTCAAAAAAAAATATGGAGCTAATCTTTTCATAAAAAATTTCATTAAGCTTCCAACACAAAAGGGTGACTCAATCCGATTTTTTGAAATAAATTATGTCTAAAATAAGAAATGATTTTCGCAAGGCAGTCGGTCAATGCAGTCGACAACATTAACAATAGAATCAGCTGCTTTGAGGCAGGTTAAAAAATAACGGCTAGTTTTGCTAACGGCTATACTTCAAGTCCACCCTATAAAAATAATTTAGGACTTCATCATGTTCAATGAAACCCGCATTATAATTCCAATTGATTAGAGAAATGCCAAGACTCATAAATTAAACTCTTTACCCTCGTCTTCATGAATTTACATCATCAAAGAGAGTATATTTCTGAGCAATTCTTTAATTGAAAGTAACTATCTCTAGTCAGCAATTTTCTTTTCTCTCTATTGCACTAGAGCTTCACTTGCACTTATTTCCTTTAAAGGAGGTATTTTTTTATACAATTGATCTTTAAAAAAAAAGACTATCATTAAGGCTTGGGTTTGTCAAGTCTTCGGTGAGCGGCTTCAATGCCTAACAGAACAGCATTACTGTCACCTTCTCAAGGACAGGACTGGTTGACCGACCAACTATGCAAGTGAACAGTACACACATGAAATTGGAAAGATAAACATCAACGAAATGCAAGTCATTCAAATCATTAATATCAAAAAAAAATTAAAGGCAATGCAACTCAGATACGACAGACTCGACTCGTGCACCATACATCATCTTTGCCAGTATCATATTTTGGTGTTGATGATGTTACGTCTAACTCTTATTCTTAGGTTTGAGCAGCAATTGATTCTTCCGATCCAGTATTCCTTGTTGAGCTGTGTTGTTGAGGACATAAGATAGAATATTTTTTCTTTAGCCCGCGTCAATGATGAGGGTAGTTTAAGACAAACCATTAAATTTTCTTTTTAAGTAGATTTTACTCAACGTTGTAACTTATCGCTCCATATTTTTCTGATATTGCTCACTTCTTTGATTGAGATATATGTTTTTTATTAACATAAATTCCCTATGGACTCGTCTGCCCTCAAGATTATTTTATTGGTTTCAATTTCTTTTATTTTTTGGTTTAGAAAAATATAAATGATGTTAAAAAATAAAGAATTAAAATAATCAGCGGTCGAAGTGATGCCACCATGGCAATTACCAAAGACTTGGTTTTTTGGGGGCTTTTATTTGTACCTCCATCGCGCCTTGCGAGTGGCGCAAGGCGCGAATTTTTTTGAAGGCACTACGCCTAACATTAGCCGAAGCGCATTCCCTCATTGGCTTGAGCTTACGCGTGCTTTTGATGACATTGTTTGTTACATCAATATATTAGCCAATGAGTTGGGCTAAAGTACTCACGGTTAGTCATAATGTATGGGTATGACAATACGTCGCCGATCCGAGTATTTATAATGAACAAAATCCTCAACAAAGTATTACTACAATTCCACTGAAAGTGCCTGACTTCTAGGTAAAGTTTTAATGACAACTTCAGAAATGAATCCTAATGTTCTTTTGCCTAAAGCTTTGAGACCGTTCAGTGAAAACTGACATTCCATTTTGTTGCCATTTTCTAATTTGTTCGTGAAAAAGGACTAATCTCAAAACTTACTCTAAATTATACACCAAATTCAACCTGAGTACCTATTTCATTTGTTCTAAATTGGTCACACTTTTACTTTCTTGTACCAATTGAGTCCGTTGGCTCTGAATGGAACATATCCATTAAAAAATGCAGGAGCAAGTCTCACATTTTCGAAAAATGACTTTCCATTATCAATGTGGGCATTTTTACTTTTTTTTTTTTTATCATTTTTCTTCATTTTCATTGGTCCATGACATCAATGACATAGAATGAAACATATCCACTAATTAAGGAAAATGAACTAATACAAATACACACAGACTCTCTCTCAAGACCCAACACTACTATAACAGCCACCGCCCATTCCCATGTACGACCATCACCGCCGACCTGCCTACCATCGTCGATCAGTCAGCCACAAAACCCCACGACCCAGCACTAGGGGTAAACACGTTTCGGTTGGTTTGATTTAGAGGTTGAATACCAAACCGAACCAACCAACCTCGGTTTGGAAAAAGAAAAAAAAAATTAACCGTGGTTGAACAGTTCGATTTATGCGGGTTCAACGAATCGGTATGGACAGTTTAGTTGGTTTGGGCCAAACTCAATTTTGAACAAGTTTAGGCTCAAAAATTAATAACTTAATACATACTAATAAGCTCCAAAAAAATGATTTTTTTATCATAATTACTAACACTTAGTGAGATGTAGGCGACAAGTGACAAATGTGTGTTATGTCAGGGAATTTAGGATTTATCCAATTTTATATCTTTGGTTAGATAACTAGGTTAGTAAAAAATAACTAGGATTAGATAAAAATTTAGATATGTTATATTATATACGGTTGGTTCGGTTTATGCAGTTTCAAAAAAAATCCGAACCTAATTGACCGAACTCAATGTATGGTTTGGAAAAAAGAAAAATAAACCGATTGATTTTTAGATCAATTTGAAAATAGACGGATTGGTAGGTTTGGTTTTCATGGTTGGATCAGTTTCAGCGGTTTAAATGCTCATCCTACCCAGTACCATCCCCGATCAAGCATCATCCTTACCACCAACCAAAGCCACCTATCAAACCTCGTGACCCATCAACGCCACAACCCAAATTGTTCACTACCACCACTAAATTGTCCATCGCGCACCAAACCCCACCACACTGCAGTCAAATCCCCACAACCATCATCGGTCATGCACCATCCCTGCCCCCAACCAAAGCCACCCAATAAACTCCATGATCGATCATGCCGCAGTTAAACCCCTTCATTGCCGCAAAAAAAACAGCCACCATGCACCAAACCAACCAACCCACCACCATCATCGCCGACCAAGCACCATCACCACCACCAACCGAAGCTGCCCACCAAACTCCATCAACCAAAGCTCTTCAACAGCCAGAAACCTAAACAACCAAACCCTTCACCGCTGACACGACCAACAAGCACCGAACCTGGGATGCATCACCTCTACTAATCCCTCAAATTGTCGCCTATAAATCACCAACACGTATCAAACCCCATGAACCATCACCGCAATCAAACCACCTCAATACAGGCGATCGACCACCAGCTCATTGAATCCTCACCACCACTACCGCTGTTGTTGGTCAACCACCTCATGCTTAATATTTGGGTTGGTCTTAGGGATGAACTTGGGTCTGGGCTAAAGGAATCATTGAAGACATTTGGGGGATGTTGATGCAATTGATATTTTTTATGAAATTACAAAAAAAAAAAAAATCCTTCAGTATATAAAAAATTAGGTTTCAGTTGAAAGACTTTTTGTAATATGCCAGGTTTGCCCCTACCTTTTCTAAATGATGGGGGCCATGTGTAGATAGCAAACTTAGGCTCCATTTGAAAATATTTTCGTCTTCAATTTTTTCTCCAATTCATCCCTAAGTTAAATGCCAAACGCGTTTCAAAATTGAAGGGAAAAAAAAATAAACGCGTTTGGCATCCAGTTTTCTTTTTTTTTTTTCCCTTCAATTTTGAAAATAGGGTTGTTTTCGAAAATCCCATTTAGGAGCTTTGGGTTTTCAGTTTTGGTTTTTATTTTCAGACCATTACCGCTACCACCTCCCACTGCCCACCGTGCTGGCCGGCAACCATCGCCAGTGACCGCCGTCGGTCACCGGCAGCCACCATCGGCGACCACCGGCCAGCAGTAGCCACCACCTTTCGGCCACAACTGGCAACCCTCGCCGGCCACTGCCACTACAAACCACCACCAAAGAAAAAACTCAAAATAAAAACTGAGTAATCAAACACCTATTTATTTTTGTAAAAAAATAAATAAATAAACTGGTTTTGGTTTTTATTTTCTTGGAGATAGAAAATCAAAACTGAAAATGATTTCAAACTCTACCTTAGTTGGTTAAAAAAAATAAACATGGGTACTGATTCAGATCAAATAAAATGTTGAGTACTCAATATGAATCTAGAGTATAGTTTAAGGTACTATTTTGGAATTAGTCCTTGTAAAAATTTCAAAATTAAACACTATTCATATTCTTTGCAAATATGTTAAAATCACGTCACTCATATTTCAAAAACACCAAAATGGGTAAAAAAAGATATCGGCTATAGTAACCAAATGTGAGTTAAGGTTTTAGAGATGATAACCGAATACTCAATATTCTTTGACACTTTTGTACCTTAGATTTCAAAATCCATTCATTTTAAAATTCGTTAATTTACAAATTTATGAAATTTCAAATTTAGTGTTGGGTGATTTTGTAGAAACTGGTATTTTATGCGTGGGTTTACAAATTGGACCACACAATTTGATGGTGTTTGTATACAAACTAATGAGATAGGGTTTTCTCTTTTTTTTATATATAGAAGAAGATAGCTAAAATCATGGAGACAAAAAAAGTGTCATTTTATTCATACATTTGTGGAAATGATTTGCCAAATAACTAGTCTGAACTAGTTATTTGTACAGTGAATTTTAGCACACCAAATCCCCTTTTCAAATCCTTCTTAAAAATTAGTAATTCCATCTTATTATAATCCAAACAAGAGATTTTGTGTCATGTATTTCTAAATCCTCTGTAAAAGTGAAATTTTCAGTTTAATTACCTTATTCAAACACACTCTAAGTTTTAAGGAAAAATTTGACTACTACTCCGGTTAGAAAAATCTTCCTCCTACTCCCTATATAGTGACAATCAATCATTTCTAAATATTTTTAGTGACTTTTATTTAGTGACGCTAAATAAATACTGCTAATAATTGTCGTTGAAAGTGTTAGAAAAAAAATCACTAAAAATATTTAATAACTATTATTTATCACTATACATGAAGTTTAAAGAAGACTTTTACCACTCGAATATGAGTCAAAGTTTGTTAAGTCTTAAAATTTCAACCGATTATTTTGACGTACAAACCGGTAACTTTCTTCCATTATCCTTTACCTAATTTTGCCATTTTGTCAATCTCCAGACCAATCCGATGCTAGCTCTCCAACATCATAATAGCAGAGTGTTTGCTTTTACTGGTCAATTATCTGACTCAAGTCTTCCTTTATCTCTCTCTATATATATAGGTTCCAGCTTCCAGCTTCCAGCCTGCTTCCGTCTTACATACTATCCTTATGTGCTGACTGTAAGTTCTCCAACTCTTTCCACTTTTCTTTTCCATCCTTTTTCTCGCAACACTTTCCCTTTTATGTTATTGGGTCTTTGAAGTTTGATCTTATCTTACTGCGTTTTTGTGCTAAGATTTCAGTTCATTCATGGAGGAATTTACTGGCCATCCCTTGTACAGTTGCGGCAACTGCCGAAACCCTGTTGCACTTCGTGACAACCTTCTCTCCAAAGCTTTTCTGGTGACTTTTCCGACTTGTATCTATCATATTTTCTACACTGAATTTTGGTTGATGACCATTTCAAGCTTGAAGGCAACCTTATCAAAGAAATCAATAATTGACCTCCTCATTCATCTTGCACAAAGAAAAATATTCTGTAAGTTTAGGGGTCAAAGACTGTGTTTTGACACAGTGAACACGTATTCAAAATGAGAACACTAGCAAACATTTTGGCTGACCATTTTTTTATGTTGAAAATGTCAATAATATCCTTAAGACATATCTTGACACTAAATGCATATTGCTCTGTTTCCATTTCTCTCTTTCTCTGTTCCCTTCGCTCTTCTCTTTCACCACTGCCACCCTCTCTCTTCTCCCTTCCTTTTTCCTTCCCCCCCCCCCCCCCCCGCGGCCTAACTCTGACTGTGGAGGATTTAATGGAGCTAGGTGTTTATGGTGGCAGTGGAAGATTGTGGTGGCTGCTGGCCTCAGTGGTCCAAGGTGGTAGTGTCGTGGTGGCCGGTGATGGTCGTGAAGGGGGCCGGTGATGGTCGTAGTGGCTGTCGGCATTGAAGGGGGCAAACCGATACATATATACGGAGTGGTGTCGAGTTGGTGGTGTGGTGGACTATATGGTGGTGGTGGCCGGGTTGCATTGGGGGCGTCAGTAATGACGGTGACGTTGTCGGGTGGTGGAGGATATGGTAGGGGTCAATTTTATGTGTGCCTTTGATTGTAGGGGTGGATCTTTGGATTTTATCTTTGGCTAGATTTTTGGTAGATTAGGTTGGTGGTGCTGGAACGGTGCAGTGGTTGTGGTTGGGGTTGGTGGTTGTAGTTGATCTGATTGTAAGTGAGGATAGTGGTGAACTGAGAGAGAAATGAGAGAAAAAGGGGTGGAGGGGCAACTACGTCTAAAAAAAACTCTATCACCATTTTCTGTGGTCAACAAACACAAGTGATACTATTGTAAAACACAGTCCATGACTGTAATTTATTATAAACTCGAGGAATTTAATAGCATTATCCAAAAAAATACTATCAACTTTCCCTTCTAAAGTACACGTTATTTCTTATAAACTTTTCACATCAGTGACTATTTCTCATCCAAACTCGAAATATAATAAAGTTTCTACATATAACAAAGTTTCTACACTGAATTTTGGTTGA
This sequence comes from Escallonia herrerae, assembly GCA_033070095.1. NCBI lineage: Eukaryota > Viridiplantae > Streptophyta > Magnoliopsida > Escalloniales > Escalloniaceae > Escallonia > Escallonia herrerae. The sequence goes on from JAVXUP010000692.1 coordinate 65,419, forward strand.
TGACCATTTCAAGCCTGAACATTGCATTGGCAACCTTATCAAAAGAGTCGATAATTGACATCCTCATTCATCATGCACAAAGAAAAATATTCTTTAAGTTTAGGGGTCAAAGACTGTGTTTGGACATAGTGAACACATATCCAAAATGAGAAAAAAAAAATTGTATCAGATTTTTTCAACATTAAGATTATGGGACACTAGCAAACATTTTGGCTGACTATTTTATGTTGAAATGTCAATAATATCCTTAAGCCATATCTTGACACTGAATACATATCTCTCTTTTTCCACTTCTCTCTTTCTCAGTTCCCTTCGCTTTTTTCTTTCACCACGTCCACCCTCTCTCTTCTCCCTACCTTTTCCTTTCACCCCCCCTAACTCTGAATGTGGAGCTAGGTGTTTATGGTGGTGGTGGAGAATTGTGCTCGTTGCTGGCATCGATGGTCTGTGGTGGTAGTGTCGTGGTGGCCGGTGATGGTCGTGAAGGGGACCGGTGATGGCTTGTGAAGGTCGTGGTGGTTGTCGGCATTGAAGGGGGCAAACCGGTACATATATACGGAATGGTGTCGAGGTGCTAGTGTGGTGGACTATATGGTGGTGGTGGTTTTGGGTTGCATTGGGGGCGTCAATTGTGTGTCGTGGTGGCTGATGATGGTGGAATGGTGTCACGGGGGTGCCATAATGGTTGTTAGGTGGTGGGGGATATGGTAGGGGTCAATTTTATGTGTGTCTTTGATTGTTGGGGTGGATCTTTGGATTTTATCTTTAGCTATCTTTGGTAGATTAGGTTGGTAGTGTTGGAACGGTGTGGTGGTTGTGGTTGGTAGTTGTAGTTGATATGAGTGTTTGGTGGTTGTAGTTGATCTGAGTGTAAGTGACGATAGTGGTGAACTGAGAGAGAAATGAGAGAAAAAGGGATGGAGGGGCAACTATCTCTATTTATAAAATAATAAAAAAAAAACTTTTATCACCATTTTGTGTGATCAACAAACACAAGCGATCTTGCGGTAAAACACAGTCCTTGACTGTAATTTACTTCAAACTCGAGTATTTTAGTAATATTATCCAAAAAAAATACTACCAACTTTCCATTCTATACACGTTAATTCTTATAAACTTTTCACATCAGTGACTATTTCTCAACCAAACTCGAAATATAGCAGCGTTTTTTAAGTTATTTGACTTTGACTCAGTTCAAGAAGCAAATAACTTTAATTAAAACTAAAGTTATCGAGGCCTGGGTCCATGGCTCATCTGAGATTCGATCGAGAAGTAAACAAGCCGAATTTGATGATAACATTAAGCTCGAAAAGTCACGTGAATCAAAGTTGAACAATCCCGACTTGGATGAGCCTGACTTATTTATGCATGATAAATTTAAAAAAAAAACGATATTATTGGAAAGAAAAAGCACCATTTTGGTGTGTGCCCTAGGTGAATAACTTGCGGTCTGGGACATGTTTGGTAAGCCATAAATGCCTATAAACAGATCTCCATTTCAACTTGTTGCTTAATTCCATGAGAGAAATGAACTTTGTTCATAAACGTTCAGAGGCAAATCAAGTCAAGTCATTCAACATTGCATAAATGGCTTTGATCATTCAACCGTGTTCTACATTTATAGGCAAAAACTGGGCAAGCCTTCTTCTTCTCTCATGCCATGAACATTGTGGTGGGGCAGAAAGAGGAGAAGCAACTTATGACTGGCCATTTTGTTGTTGCGGACATCTACTGCAGCAAGTGCGGGGAAGTATTGGGCTGGAAATACCTCAGAGCTTATGATGCAAAGCAAAAGTTTAAGGAAGGGAAGTTCATACTTGAGAAAGCAAAGATTCTGAAGGAGTACTGATCAAAAGCACCCACTACTATGAGCAAAACTCGTTTTGTTCCCCAATAAGAAACTTGTTTGTAAATATACCTCTTGTATCGCTGGATATAAGTATGTGAACTTTTATTGCTCTTGCCAAATAAGAAAAGACTGTGAAATAATTATTACACACGCAAGCAATCTCGTGGGTCGTGTGAGCTAATTGTCTGCCATGATTCAAGAGTAAATGAATCTTCTGCGACAGCAGTTGAAATGACACTAAATCTTCTGTGCACCAATAAAAAGCTTTAGCTTCTATTTTCTACCCTATCTGATTTTGTGAATACATTTTGGTGCGAGTGTCCAAGAAGCTTAGGAAAGCTCGTAATTTTTGGCAGCGTCTGGTCGTGAGAACACATGAAGGCCATTCAATATAGGCGTGGGACGATTCTAGTGTTTTTAGCTTCCGAAGAGGATTCACACTAATTAATTTGTGTACCTTAACCGTTAGAAAAGTAACGAGGAACAAAGAAAACCTTGGTCTGGTCATTTACCATGATACAAGAGATACTGCAAACATTGTTCTTCGGATAACATTCAATGTAACAGTTGTAAAGACTCATGGATGAGGTTTACCTTTCTGGAAGTTTTCTAAGACACTGAAGTATGCAATAGTACTTGTAATCATCTCATCTCGTCAATCGGTTGTACAAGTTCTAGGGTTTATTTGAGTGGTACTCAATTACTGAAAGGGTGCTCGAACTCGTGTTCTTGTGTCACCACGAGGTTCAAGCTCAACTCTTATTCGACATGACATTAAAGTCCAAGCTCAAACTAGATCTCGCCAAGTACAAACTAACACGAGGTTTGATCATGACTTAGTGAAAAAGTCTCAACTGAGAGAGACGAAAATTATGACTAACTATTACAAGAAAAGACATTTTTAGCGACAGAAAGAATTCTGTCGCTAAAAGACCTTTAAGCAACGGAAGTTTCTGTTGGTGTAAATTCGTCGTTAAAGACTATTACGGACAAAAAAACCGTCAGTAAAAGTATTTAACAACGACTTTTTGCCAGCAGTCTTTTAGCAACGAAAATGCCGTCGTTAAATTTTTTTAGAAAATTTCAAAGACAAACCAGTTTCAAGTAAAACAGAGATCAAATCAAATATCAAATGCCAAAATATATATGAGTACGGAGACAGACAGTAAAGAGGTCAGACCAAATATCAAATGCCAAAATATATCTCAGTACGGAAATAGATACTAGAGAGTCATTCAGAAAGTGGTCACATACGTCATTCCTGACATACGAGGCCGGTTTAGAAAGTAAAATTGCGATCTCTAGCTCAACTCTCATGAGCTGGCCCACGTTTCAATCCATGTGGACAAGTCAGAAATAAGTCACATACACTGTGACATGGCTCATAAAGTCACCAAAACAAAATCTCAAAATAATCGTTATCAAATATCGGACATTTCAAACCATATTCAAAGGTTTCAAAATAACATTATCAAATTACGGATTTGTCGAACAATAAGTAGAGTTTACGAAATATTGACAATCATAAATCACTGAAATGAGCGATATCAATATGTCAAATTCTGAAGTCAAACAAATTCGACATAATTTGATTTTCATAAATCATAGAATTGACAACAAGTCATTCTTAACAAAGTTCAAAACAAAAAGGAGAGGAAGAATCACTTATCTCCATTTCAAGAAGTTCGGATTTTAAAAGAATCTAAAGACTTATATGAGCGATTGGTCTATCGCTGATTTGAACTTTGAAGATTAAATCATTACCTTAATCAAGCCTTTAAGAATGAAAATCCTCAAGTATCACTTTAGAACTTGAGAGCTTCCGAGCTTTCTCTTTTCTCTCTTTCCACCGCAAGGGTAAAAGTAAACAAACTTCCCAAGCCTCTTCTCTATCTCTCTTTCTCTCTCGCTCTCGCGCGCAAAGGAGAAGAAAAGAAATAAAGAACTCCCAAAAGGTTATAAATGAAATAAGAGGACTATTTATAGGAGACAAAAAATTTTAAGTTTCTATTTGACCGAAATAGTTGTCGGTCGACCGAAATAGTTTTCGGTCGACCGAATCCAACAGAGGTGAAAAATTACACGATTCATTCAAAGCAATACAAGTTTAATTCGACTAAATCCTTCAGCCGTTTCTTCGCTAGATTTAAAATACTTTCATTCGACCGTAAGCACTTTTAAGTCGACCGAAAACACCTTTAATTCGACCAAAAAACACTTTTAAGTCGACCGAAAACACTTTAATTCGACCAAAAAATACTTTTAAGTCGACCGAAATACTTTTAATGAAAACACTTTTAATTCGATCGAAAATAATTTTGAGTCAACTGAAAGCACTATTCATTCGACTAAAAGTTACTGTTCATCAACTAAAAACTTCAGAAACTTGCATTCGACCGAAAACTAGTTTTCAGTCGAATTAAAATTTTTAATTCGACCAAAAACTTCAGTCGCTCATTTTACAAACAAAAATCTCTTCATTCGAAATGAAACTCATTTTCATTCGAAGCTAAACTATTTTCATTCGACCGAAAATACTTTTTAGCAGGCTGAAAACTTCAGAAACTCCAAAACACCATTTTCCTTCATTTTGATTCGAACAAAATCACTTTTATTTGACTGAAAATTTAAAAAACAATCCCAATTCATTTTCTTAATTTTAACAAAAGATCACAAACTTATTTATTCAAAAATAATAATTTCACATAAGAAAAAGAAAATTTTCGGGGTGTTACATGGGGCATATACGTTTTCAAGTACTGATGTTTGATCAAAGCACTTGTGAAAAAGCTTTTCTCCAATGTTGAACTCTGAGCCCTAATTAAATTCTAAATTAAATTAATCACATCGGATATGTGCATTTTGAACAATTTTGTATTATTTGAACATTGATTATTTGTTTGATAATTTTAGGTTGTTAATTGTGCATTTGAGAATTGTGATTATTGATTGGTGATTTTAAGTTGTTAATTGATGATTTTAGATTGTTAATCGTGCATTTGAGCATTTGAGATATTGAAATTGTTGAAGGAGGATGAGACCCAATTAGATTGAATTTGTGACTTTGTATTAATTTTTATTGTATTGAGCATTTGAGAATTGAGATTATTGACGGAGGTGTCGGACACGAGTCCGAGGCGTCGGACACGTCTCGAACACCATATCAACATCCTATATGAGGTGCCAGAATTGAAATTGTTGACTGTGCATTGAATTTAGGTTAATTAGGTTAACACGATGTTCTTAGCACCCCTGGAATCTCATCGTGGTTCCAGCACTGGTTATAATTAGCCCTAATTAAGCATCTTTTAATTAGGTTGATGATTGAATTTTTATTACAGGTTTGGACATTAAAAAATTTTAAAAAAAATTTAAAAATAACTTTTAGCGACGGTTGTTCTGTAACTAAAGGTTTTAGCGACGGATTTATGACTTTTATGGTGAACCTCCTCCGCACAACCCCCTCCCCATGTCTCTGTTGCCACCGTCGACTTTCAGGCGTGTGGTGATGCGGTAATATAGTTTGATGTCTAGCTAGGTTGGCGTGTGGGATCTTGGAGGCGATGGTGAGCTAGATGGCCACCGACGCTACGCCGGTCGCAATCGGTTAGGTTGCTAATCCATATTTTTCTAGCGCTGGAGCTCGGTTGGAGGTTGTTGATAGGGGTAAGTTGTTGGGATCCTTGGGGTACTCCGCGATCGGGTTTTGGTGGGCTTCCAGTGTAGGTTAACTTCACTGTAGGAACTTGTGTTTCATATGCTGCCGCGGGTTGGAGTTGGGATGGTGAGTCTAGGGCTATGTCATATTCCTCTAGGGTTCTTGTTCTCATTCCGCCCCCTGTTGATTCCCCCTTCTCCCTTGCCCTAGAAAGGTTTGCGGGTTGTGACTGACAGTTGGTAGCTATTGGGTCAAGGTGGATTCAGTCAGTGATTCTGAGGGTCCTAGGTTTACTGATGGTCAAAGTTTTCTTCCGATTGAAGAGGTTTCATTCGGTGCTTTTGATGGGTTTGATGGATAGTCGGTGGTGGTGCTGGGGCTATTGAGGGTAATAGCTTTGTGATTCTGATGGGTGTGCTGGTTTTTTGCTCTGGTTTTCTCCAAAGATCGGCAATGATGTGATGGTCGGAGAAGGTGGTGTTCACCGGCGCCGAGGTGGATGCACGGGGATCAATGCCACCTTACAGTGAAGGGGACACGTGTCTGAAGTTTGGGCTAATGGATGTGTTTGCTGGTGTTTTTTGATTGGCTGTTTATTTTAGACTTATCTATTCTAGTTCATAGTTATCATGCTTTAGTCAGGTTTTATCTTGTTTGTAACTAGTTATTTTAGCTGGTCAGTGCACCCCATAGACGAAAAAGACAAAAATAGTTCATTTGTTTGTAGGTTTTCTTATTTTATTTTGTTGCTTTTTGTTGTATGCTTTTATTTATTGTTATTCCTACCGGATAGGAATGTCGATCTATAAGTATACTTGACTAAAATTAGGCATGTTGTAATCATATTCCTATCTTTGATATATATTTCTAATCTTCTCTAAAAAAAAAAAATACCATCTCGACTTAGGTTGTGAAAAGGGCAAAACTAATAAAAAAGACCTAATTTCATTAATTGTTACTTCTGGTGCCATCTAACCTTTACATATGCATCACTAAAATTCGGATTTACATATAACATAAAAAATTTCAATATATTTGATGTCTTATCAACCACCAGGTTAACCCGCTACCGTCTGGATAACTAAATACGACGCGAAGAAGAAGGAATGGTTGCAAGTAAAGTAGATGAGATGGTTGTAATCACAAATAACTTTATTCTAACTAGTAGAACATAATGCATGTTTAACGTAAGCTAGTTGCCAAGGGAGGGGGAACTTGTCACGGACTCACGGTGCCGACGGCAGGCATGCCGCCACAGATTTTGCCATGCTCTCTGCACCACTCATCGTAAGTCTGTGGCTTGACAAACCCAGCGTTGTCGGAGGCAGCACCTGTTTGATGCGCAGCGTCAACCTGGGGGGCGCCGGAGGGATTGGGCCTGGTCGCTTTTGCAACCCTGGGAGTCAAAGATGTGGTGTAAACTAGCACCAAGAAGGCAAACGAAGCCAGGTTTAGTTTCGCCATATTTCCCTAGGTGATCTGTAAGGGCTTTGTGGTGTAATGTATGCAAGTTCAAGATTGTGGTATATTCGTGCGCCGTGACTAATTAGGAAACCGCAGATGGGAGTAACTTCAAACGTAAGATTAATTTTATGATCAATTACTTTCCTCATATAGTTTGAGGAGATTGCACCAAATCATTACCAATTGATTGCAAGCAAATGCAAAATTGAAGTCTGTTGCTGCTAGAATATTGATCGGGAACCACGGCTAGGAAATGGACCTGCAAAATAGAACACGGAGTGACCACCGGAGATGTTCTGGTGGAGGATGCTCCGATGCTAAAGTCAGAATGTCGCTACTAGGATAGAGCTCTGAATAGCAGAAAATATACTGGGTGCTTGTGTGTAAACTTGTCTGTGTACCTGAGGCTTTTCTTCTCATATAGACTCCTCCTTATTCAGGACTCTTCCCCGATAGGCCTTCGACGGACTAGAACTGCGTTAGAACTCTCCTTCCAGTAGTAGAGTCCTACAAGGCCTCTACCACCTCCTCTAGAGCTTATCCTGATACAGGCCCCAAAGTTGACTCGGGGTCAACCATGCCATGTGTCACCATTTAGTAGGGTGGACATATTTAGCTATATCAAAGTCTTTGGCATAAGGTAGGCAAGTTCAAGATTGTACACATATGCGCCTTAGTTTGTGACTAATTAAGAAAACAACAATTAATTATCGCTTTTATTTAGATTTAGTAGTGTCAAAAAGTAATTCTGCTAAGAGATGTTGCTGAAAGTATTAGTAGAAAAGTCATAAAAAAATATTTAGCTACTATTATTCGTTGCTATATAAAGAGTTATTACTATCCTCCTATGACGAGGTCATGAGCTTGGATGTTTGGAGAACATGAGTTGAAGGTTATTTTGTGACCAATCAAAATTTAACACCTATTTAGCTCCATTTAAAATTGTAAAAATTCAAGAAAATGAAATTTGAAACACATAGAAGTTACCAACCAAATCCAAATACATATTTTAAGATTTTTTTTAATTAGTGCTAATTGTATATGCTAGAAGAAATGGAAATGGGCTATTTTCACTCCATGAAATAATTTTATATTTCTTTTTTGTCACAAAAAATGCATTTTTGGTGAAGATTTATGACCTTCTTGGCAGCAAATAAAAGCATAAAATATCATGGGGGTGAAAATTACCTTGTCATGGGAAATTAGTTTGATCTCGTGCATTACACTCTGGAGCACAACATTATCTCAAGGGTAATTTAAAAACATACTCCTGAATTATTAAACATAAAAAATAACGATTATAAAAGTAAAAAATAAGCGTTTTTCATAGAACAATAGTAAAATAGAATTCTGTAACAAAATAAGAACTGAACTCAATTTGATAATAGTTGCAACTCCAAAAGGAGAAAAAAAGAAGAAGAAGAAGAAAAAAACTACATTCAAAAGCAAAAATGCCTTTGTATAGATGAAGACAAATCTAGATAAGGAAGTAATTAACTTAACTGCCAGGACCTAGAAAAGTAAGAGTAAAATACATAACTGGTGAAACACTATAAGTAATTTCAACAATGGTAGTTTATTCTTGAAGTAATCAATGTGTTTGAACTCAATTGACAATAGTAAGTTTATTTCTGTTGTAAAGCCTTTGATGATGTCTTGTTAGCCCCGAGATGCCTTTGAAGGCATCTTGTGTGCCCCTATTTTCTTTGGCTTCATTGTCTCTACTAGCTGCAGCTGCATTTCAAATCAATAGTACAAAGTTAGTACTTGGCTTTCCAAAGCTCGGATACAGATTTAAACAAAGATGTTTCGACCGAAAAGGTCTAACCTTCCAAACAACAAAAATCGAGCAATTGAAAATTTAGCTTCTAAATCAAATCCCATTCTCAAAGCTACGTACCGGAACTAGGGTAGTCAATTTCAATTAATGAGATTCATCTAATTTGCACTAGCTAATGGTAGTCCCCAAGGAACATCACCCTCCTAACATAGTTAACAGTACTAAACAAGCGAGTCATCTATAAAATTTGGTGCATTATACATATATATATATATGCATAAATTTAACCTAAATTAATGTATAGTCTAGGTACTTTTATGTAGCTATACCAAACGTTGTCCTGTATGTTTATAATATTCGTTTTCTATGTTTTACAATGATGATAAAAAAAATATTTTTTATTTTTGTACTTTTATTATTTTCTATTTTCGTCTTGAATAAAATTACTCAAATAGTGATAAAAAACTGAAAATACCTTTGAGATGTTTTTAGTTTTTTTTGGTGAAAATGATAAAAGCACAGGAACTTATTTTCTTCCTAAATACGAAAACCATGAAAATAAAAACAGAAAACGAATAAAATATATTTACGGGCCTAAGAAATGACGGGAGATAAAATAATCCTATATCCGGTTCAAATACAAGTAGTCGGTAATTCGGGTGATCACCAAGCAGAACAGCGGCGTGTAGAAACAAGGCGGAACACAGAGAATCAAGATAAGAACTCGTCGTAAAAGGTAACCACAAGAATAGACTGACTGTAACGATGCGCTGGTTATTGTTGTTTGATCGGATCCACCGTCAGTAAGGAAAACTGTTCACAACATTACCAAACCGTCAACCAAGATCTCTAACTGCATGGCTAATTTACACAAGTGTTCGTCTATACAATTTCAAAGATGTCATGTCCAAGTCAAAATAAGCATTAAATACAGCACCATTTTAGCCCTATCCGAGGAACGTAATTCTTGCTCTGAACGTCCGATGCTTGACATGGTGCAACAAGGCAGTAAACTCTTTCTTTGGCGAAACACAGGCATCCTATAAAACAAATCAAGATGTGTCTGCAAGGCGGTATATTGTAACTTCCTGCTGCTTAAAGTACCGGCGATCCTCTTCATCAACGAGCACCAGATTCAAGTAATACTTCACACTAAATTTGTTGTTGATATTGCGGTGGGTAGGAGTCAGTTCGTAAGGGCTGAGGAAGAGTCTGATTGGAATTGATTCACCTGGAAAAGAAGCATAACATGTAATCACTCTCTCGTCAAAATTTTGCCATCACACAACACTTTCCAGACAACTTCCAAACCAGGAAGACCCCGTTTTAGCATTTTATACACCCCCTTCCCAAGACCCCCCCCTCAATGGAAATGTCTCAAAATTTGGTACCTAGATTAAATTAGAAGTCCTATTTGTTTCAAATTTGCCACCATTATACAATTACCTGTGTTCCTTAGTTATGTTGGATTAAGGAATAACTCTGAACATATACTCTATATTTTGTGCCATCTTTTTTAAAGAAAAAATCTTTTTCTGTAATTTTCATCTCAATAGCACAAGAAAAACAAGGTCCTCACAGAATTCACAAAAGCTAATTCAGTTTCACTTAGTATTTAGCTGTAAATCGGGCAACAAAACAGTGGCAATCTGAATGCCTTCTGACTAATGATATCACAGATTTCAACATGGAATAGAAGCAGAAGTTAAACTAGATTGAAGGCACAGAGACGCATAGATAATCTCAGCAAAGAATGCATACCCCTGACTGGAGCACCATCCATCAGCTCAAACTTGGCAAGCGTCTCAGTCTCAACATGAGTGTTGGCCCCTGAACCTGTCGACTCTCTGCGCCTGATCTCAAGATCCATATTTTTAATCTTGATTCTAACCAGTAGAAAATATATCTTGCCTATGATTACATCTTTCAGATGGTACCTGAATTCAAAGGATTCATTCAGCTAGGGCATGATCATTGCTTCCAACTAAAACACAATCAGCAGAAAATAATAATAAAACCATCAACCTTAAAGTTCTTTATTTAAGACCCTGAGTGTCAATCACTGGCACACGTAAACAACTAATCTAGATTTTCACGTAATCTGTATAACCAAGCAGTATTTACTTCAGTCATGACAAGATTGTTCTTTGGTAGGAAACTGTCAGAAAGGGAGGATTCCCTATACACTACTAGTTTCATCTTGGAATATCATTATAAGTAAGAGATGCCTCATGCGGGCATAAAAACCCAAAAATGATTAAAAAGCAAAACCTAATTAAACAATCTGGGATCCAGCTTACTTGCTCTTATTGTATTCAAACTCAATATGAAGGCAATCTTCAATTCCAACTTCCATCTACAAGGGAAACAACTTCAGAATAAAAAATTACACGTGCATGAAAGAATATTAGTAAAAAAAATTGCCCAAGAATGAATGTGTATAACAAAGAACTGTCACAAAATATTTTCTTTCTTTTGCCTTTCCATGCTAACAGCTTTATAACCACTACATGCCACAAGCATAAATATAATATAAATTCTAGCACATAACTGACCTTAATACTAGTATTGATTGATGGAGGTGGTGTATAGTTGCGGACCTGATGCACAAGAATATAAATAAAAAGATCAAGGTGATTGAAGGCCAACTAGCAAAATGATAATGCATACAGCTAGCACAGAACATGTACAACTGCATAACGAGCAAAAAGCTCTTGAGCACGTCAAGAAATTGGAAACGTACAAGGGGGAACAAAACAAGGAGAAAACATATTTATATTCTCTAAAGGCAGTACAGGACAGCCACTCAAAAGTTTTGGGACAGAGTGGTCAGGCCAAGACCAGTACATGAAATAAACACCTATATAGTAGCTTTAGTCTCATATTGAGAGATCAATCATGGCAGATAATTATGCACATGCCTGCCTCTGTGTGTGTGTGTGAGAGAGAGAGTTTGCATAAATACATACATATACATATATACCTATACGCATATAGAGAGAGTAAGAGAGCGCACCATAAAGTCTTGGTATTCCACAATGCTTCCAGCATAGCCACGACTGATTGTCACCTTGAGGACATACCTGAAGAAAGCACAACATATTGGAACTCACTTCTTTTCTTTTGCATACCATAGAATGACTATAGCTTAATTTCCATATCAAATCGAGAATCCATTCAATCAGGATACAGACATCTCTCTCTCTCTCTCCCCCCCCCCCCCAACACCTCCCTCCCTCCCTTCAAGTGGGTCCAACACGTTTTATCTGACCAATTTAACCATTGACTACCGATATATTGTACAACTAACAAGTGTATAAGACTAACTAAGATTGAAAACAATAATCACAAACAAACCGAACACCTGACAAGGAATATATATGAACATCTTTGCATTTGAAAAACACAAGAAGCCCGGTACAGTTTAATAAATTAAACAGACAATGGATGTAAATACTGGAATATGCTAAAAAAAGGTAGATAGAAGCAATCAATCCCAGGTAAGTGCTGCCCCCCATAGGTGTATAGAGTAGCTAGGATAGAATGTAACGAAAAATGATATATTCACTCAAAGAAGACCCATTTCTAGGAGAAGGCATTTCCGGTCCACTATTAGCTTACTTGATTGTCACAAAAATGGGTAGAGGACGGAATTTCAAATGGTTTGGATGAAATATTACTAAAAGAAGGCCCTTTTCTAGGAGAAGGGATTATCATCCAACAATTTGCTTACTTGATTTTCACAGAAATGGGTAGAAAACAGAATCTCAGATGGTTTGATAGTGTAGGAAAAGTATATTTAAATATTTGTTAACCCTGGAATCTCAAAAGGCAAAATAAACTACGGGTACATAACATTTGAGACCATGCCATTCATCTACAACGTGCAAGGAACCACGCATATATAAGGGAATTGGTAATAAGGCCACCACACTCAGGGTGAAAAGGAGTCGAACTATCTATTGGAGTGCTCAAGATCGGCTCGAACATTTCTTCCAGATTAATTGATAGTAAATTTGACCACTCTCTCTTACAAGCAGTGCTGGTCAAGAGCAGAGATTGTATCTCGATATTTAGGGACTTAAACTAGAGCTTCTTATAAGAAGTTCCATATTGAGCAACTTTATCAAGCTTTAACATGTTAAAAATTTTGGCACGTCTATCTTATGAATCTAACTTGAACAAGCATCACGCACTGAGCTATAAGCATTTGGCTCATTTTACAGCCCTAGGCTAGGGTAATGGATGAGGACAAAATTGAAACTGATTACCAAATAATCATCGCTCAGAAGTCCAAGAATTTGATAGTCAACACTTTTAAGTGGTAAAACAGAAGTACAGAAACGATATGGAATCCAAAAGCAAGAGATCACTCAAAACATATGATCAATTGGTAATGAACCAAAAGAAGCCAAAGCAATATATCCAACAATTCTAGTAGTAAATATTAAAATCCAATGGGCAGTTACCTTAGTCTCACATTCACCCCATTGTACGTCTCATATGGCATCTCAACTGTGGAAAATTCAAAAGGATATGTTTTCCGCTCGTATATTTCACCAGGAACATCCAGTTCACGAACTACAAACAAGAAAATAGAAGTAAGATGAAAAAACTGAGAGGACAAGCCCTATTTTACAAAAAGGTTGATGACGTTTCAAAAGCTCTTCCACTGCGTCCAAATTCATGATTTGCTGAAATTCTTAGAGTGAACATCACTAGAAGTTTATTGTATCACAAAGTAACTTTTTACGGATACGATGAGCCAAAATTACATATACTAACCAAGGGAGGTAAAGTCATAAAAGTTGCCTCTGTCAAAGTACATCTCTGCAAACAGAAACACCCCAAGAAATTAATTATAGTCAATAAGTTCAACAGTCCAAGAAAATCCTTTAATAGGCCAGAATAATCACTATTGCTTAGTAAAAAAAGGTATTTCAATGAAAATAATACTAATATTTTCCAAAAAACTCATCCTTCAGTGCCGGTTACCAGAACTACAATACAAAGACCTGATGGACAGGCTCAAGTAACTAAAGTAAAGGCCAGACGAGCACAGTAGTCAATGTGAACATGGATTGTAAATAAACATGTTATGAAGCAATTGGTTTTAAAAATCATTTGCATGCAAATTAAGAACTACGTAATGATAATGTTTAGTTTAACTAGGTGCTAGATGATACTGATTCAATAAGCTTCTAAGGACAGAGGACATGGACACAAGACATGGCATTGTATGAAACGCCCATACTCTTGGGGACTATAAGTAGCTATATTTCAGCCAAAGTAGAAATTACATAATCCACAAAGAAAAAAGCCTGAAAAGTATAAGGTTCAAATAACCATGAGATCAACAACATTGCAACTCAGTATCTAGACTCCTTTTTGTGTTCTACGAATGACTATTGCACAAAAAGTAAAATCATATGAGAAAATCGAAATTTGGTTTTTATTGGGCCTAACCTGACTTTCCTAACTACCCAAGAAATATCTAACCATTGATGTTATATCTTGGATTTTATCCAAAACGTGTTGGCCAAGTTTTAGAGAAATTAAAAGCATGGATTAAAATCATGGACACGTCAAACAAAAGAAGGAAACATGTTGACAGTGTCATACAGTAGCAGTGCGTGACAACACCACAAACTACAAAACTATCTTGACGAGATTCTGGAGGCATCACTGTTCTTAATGGTTCAACACTTAATGCTAAATATACGAGAATAATAGGTCGGAATTTTTTAGTAACGACCATCTAAATTCCATGAATTGCTATTGTTAGGCTCGTATAGTGGCAGGACTATCCTTCGACCCATCGCATTCTAGTCGGGCTCAGATACTGGCAGCTCTTTATACGTAAGTTATCAAGTAGCTCACTGCTTTTCAAGTAAAACATTTGGAGTCATGCCCAAATCATGCTGCCACTCAAAAGGATGCCCAAATCATGCTGCCACTCAAAAGGCCATCCATTATGGATCACTTAAAGTTCAAAGAAAGAGATACAGAAATTGCCTTATACAACATATATAAGAACAACAGTCAGCATTAGGTCATTAGTCGTTCTTTCTTTCTCTCTCTTCCACACGTTTTTGGCCAGTTACGTAATAGAGTTAAATTTGGACCAATGACTAAAGAAGCATTTATTGTGCTTCCATGTTGACGAAAAAGAAAAGCATAAGATTACACTAATTTTCTGACCACACATATCAAAGATAGTTAATTTGGGACATATAACATATTTTTCACATACGAGAAAATTTTTATTTTCTCCTCCTTAATTAGTTAGGATTCATCTCTTTCCCTCTACACTACACCTTTTCCCACCGCAAGTTCCCCTCTTTTTTACCCCATGTTCTTTCTTCTTTTTTTAAGAACGTGTACGCTGCCTTTCGTCAAATTTTGTCTCTCTGAATGTAACACCAAAATGAAAGAAACAACTGCTACTTCGCTTTATATGTAGTATAGACGTATAGATATAGAAGCATGTAGATAATTACATGATCAACAAACAACTTCCAGAGCATTCCATATCAAAAAGATAGTTGTAGAGATGCAAAACTTATAAAATTGCATTAAATGGAGAAGCAAAGGGTCTGCCAACTAAACAAACAACTGCAACAGCATAATGGAAAGACTTCCACAATATTGGTTTCTATATGCATAAATATGCCACGAGAGCCTTAGGGCATCCTGAAACGCTGTCTAATTAGGACCAATCCTTGTTCAATGTTACAAGGGCATGCGAACTACCCTGTAGTATCATTATCAAGGTGACAAACTATGAAACACAAACAAAGCAATGGAAGAAGAAGTGGTTCAATGGATTTACAAAAATCCAAGAAAAGGTTTACCAAACCACTAGAATTGCGAGGGATGTTCTGCATGATGTGCACAGCAGAATATTTCAACTCTCTCCATCAGTTCATTAGAAGAATTATATATGCATAAATGATAAAATTCAGTCCAAACAAAGCTTTGAAGATCTACAATCGAGATAGAAAGAAATAGCGGGTAACGGCCGAAGAATGTAAAAGATAATGCTCTTATAGGACCCATTATGCCTATCAAGATTTTATCCCAGAAGTAATCGACAAAAATTGAATGAATGCATACCTATCTGTCCAAGTAGCTCAATTTTTATCCCATTGTGTTCAACCTTTTTTCCTTGAACTGGTTCTACGGAGATCTGTACACAGAAGTATCTTCTGAGCATAAAAAAGGTCAAACAAATGCATCCAACTTAACCAACGTTATAACTGTGTTCTGTGCAGAATACCTTGCCAGCGATGTTCTCTTGACTTTGGAAAAGTGGAACCATAACTGTTTTACCATTTTCCTTCTTTAACGGTACCTATTAAAACATATATATGACAAACTGTCATTAAGAGAGCAAAAAACTGATTGATACTGTGACTGCTATCAATCCATGGAAGTGAACCTGCGAAAAGTTCACTGGGGTCGATAATCAGACACAAAAGTGCCTAGCAACAAAAGGTAGTTAGCCAGGGGGCTACAACATCTCGTATTAATGACTGTGGCTGATAAATAAAAGACTTCAATTTCTGTAGAATTCATTCATAGAGCACATATATCCTCAGTCATGACTCCATTTCTCAAAAGCTTCCACTGAAAGCGCATCACTTGCTATTCATTAGGAAGGGTAATCAGCAACATCCCCGCACATGATACATTATACTACTTGGAAGTAGACATTCATTTATCATAGATTTTCTGCAGATTCAATTCCTAGGATACATAGATCCTCGTTCATGATTGCAATCAAAACTTTCACTGAATAATTATTACTTATTATTCATTGAGAAGGGAACAGCACACTATTGCACGCGATGTTATCGTTCTGCTCCACTCTATTGACCAACAGATATGCTATGTTCCAAGAAAGTGGACGACACTTATTTATCATTGACCTCGAAAAAGAAAAAAACTAATCTCTCGGCAGCCTTGACGCTGCACAAACTGTTCCTACCACTCGATTTCTAAAAAGAACACAAACAAGCAACAACAAGTGCATAAGAGAGAATCTTTCCCCTTCCATTTAGGACAGAGATCAGCAATTAACCTCCAAAAAATCCCCAATTCCTATATAGCCTCACGAATAGTTAACACCCAACAAACGTGAATTACAGCGCAGTACCTGCTTGCGAGTTTTCCCATCGGAAAACGTGATTGAGATGTTACAAGCCGGCTTGAAAGCTCCAATAATGTAATTCTACAAAGCATAAAAACAAATGCCGAATGATTCAGACCAGAAGTTCAACCCAAGGTAAAACTGTTAGAATGATCTTCAGCTAATTTAAATCTTACCATTGCTGCTTACGATCAAACCCCAAATTCAAACACCTGCAGGTATTAAGAATCGAAATTTGAAGTTCAGATATTAGCTGAAAATGTGGGTCATCAAAAACCCTAAGTTCGACCAATTCAAATGTCTGAACAGTCACAAAACAAGTTGATGCATATACATGTAAAGCTACAGAGAGTGCGTACGAGAGAGTGAAGGGCGAGCTGTGGATCCGGCGAGTGGGAGGCTGATCAGATAGATGATCGCGATCGAGAGAGAGAGAAATGTAGGAGAGAAACCCGAGGCCTAAACCCGAGCTCAATTTCTATTTTAACCATAATAATACGATTGTTAGGTTTGACAACGCTTTAACAAATACCTGTTCGCACCCCACTTCCTCCTCGAGGCGCGCGTGGTGGACTTTCTTGCGGTTTCAGGGGCTCGAAGCAGAAGTGGAAATGGAAGCGAGAGCGACTGTTTGATAATTTTGTTATATACTAGCTTAAATCTCGTATTATGCACAGGGAACAAGGTAGTTAATAATGAAATTGGGGAAGGAAAATCGTGGAGAAGATTATGAGTTAAAAATTATTTTATAACCAAAGAAAATTTAACATTTTTAACTCAATTTTAAAATTGTATAAATTCAAAAAAATGAGATTAGAGGTTTGAAAGGCATTGAAAATGCCAACTAAACCCAAATCTTTACTACATATAATAGGATTTGATTGGCACCTTCTTTGCCTTCCAAATCCCAAATCCCTTTTTCTAATAATTTTTGATGTTATAAACACCATCTAATACAAGTGTTAGCATCTAATTGGTCAAAAAATTATGTTTCTATTTCCCAAATTCAATTCTATTGATAATTGGTCATAAAATATAACTACCCTACCCCATAACCTTTAACTATATCACCCATGATCTCCCTATTACCATTTTTTTAGCTACCACTTATTCACTGCTAATAAAAACATAACTTCTAACAAAGCAAAACAGACAAACAAAAAAATGGGGCAAAACCGAAGAACGTTCATCCAACAAAGGTACATGCAACAATTGCTTATGTTTTACATCTTAACGCCACTTAATTATCATGTCTCATCTGTGTTTCTTTCTTTATCTATTCCATGTGTTTTCGTATGTGTGGCGTTTGTGGGTTTGGTGTGTCCAGTTCATAGGTGCGTGTTACCGGTGGTCAAGTGGGGAGTTGGGGGAGACTGTGTGGGGGGTGGGGGGTTGTCTGTGTGTGTCTCGCGTTGTGTGTGTGCGAACCGTCGGTATGGGTGGTTGGTTGTGCGGGGTGTAACTGAGTGGTTGCTGCTGCTGACCCGTTTGGGCACCGAGACACACACTATACACCAACATTGGTCCACTCATATAAAGTAGAAATAAACAAAAAAAGAGCCAAAGAAGATTGGGTTTTGTGTGTGTGTGGGTGGGTTTGGTGGTTCAGTCCGTTGGATGTGAGTTTGCGGTGGTGGGGTAGTAAGTTGGGGGGTTGGCGGAAAGACCGTTTTGGTGGGTGGGTGGTGGTTACGGGTTGAGGGGCTGTTGAATTTCTAGGTCCGCTATGTGTGTGCGTTTAAGTGTATATGGGTGTTTGTTTGCGAGAGATTTTGTGTGTGTGTGGAAGGAGAAGGAGGGGAGGGGGATGTGTGTGCTGGTGAGTTGGGTGTGGTGTTCGTGTTGTGGGGGTAGTGGGTGTGTGTACCGGTGGTGCAGCGGAAGGTGGCTGGTGTGGGGGTGCAAGGTGGCTTGGTATGCGGCGGTAAGGCGTGGGTGGGTGGTGCATGGTTACGGGGTTGGGCATATTTCAATATCACTGACTTGGTTTTGGATTTATGCTGCTACATACGTGGTTGAAAGTGTTCACCAAGAACAAGAACAGTTAGATTGGATGATGGATAAAAGGTATTGTCTAATGTCTTTGTTCCCTCATTCAAGCCCTCGCCTATATTTCTGTTTGTTTTTGTGGTTCCCATATGTCATAGTTGCATATCTGTTAGAATTGCATACTGCCCTATGTTGTGTTAATCATAATTATTGTTGTAAACGTGCAAACTTGATAACCTACTTCTGATATTAAATTTGATTATCTCAGCATTTATAGTCTTGAAGCTGAAATTGCAGGGGACGGACAAATCAAAGGTAGCATTGGAGAAGTTCAAATGGCTACTACGCCTCAATAAGTATGGTCAGTCTCTCAAGTACGGGAACATTGCTTTTGACTTTCCATGTTCTGTAATCCTTCTTGAAATACAAGTATGATTAATATTTCTTTCATTTTGACAAACATTGCTCTGACATGACATCAACAATCAACAATGGTGAAGTAAATTGTGGAACTTCCAAATATGAATGGATACTTTAAATTCATTTCCAACAGATAAGGTCACCATGAAGAAAGCTTCGACAATGGTCATATGCATGACCACCACCTTTTTTTTACCTCTGCTGTGGTTGATTTGGCTATGCAGCTTTTGGAAATTCTACTCCAGGGAACCTCCTGACCGAATTCTATGAGCCATTACCGGCTCATTGACTTCACTAATGCATGCATTGTAGTCCATTTGGACAAAGAAAGGATAAGACAAAATTAATACTTAATCGTCACTTAAAAAAGTGTCACCGATGCATCTTTCAGCAAGCAATGAGTGTGAACTTGGTTATATAAAATGCCAGTTAGTCTCATTCAGGAAGAAATAGTCATTGTGTTGTCATTTATACTCCAACCTTCTACAAAAATAGTCTTTGCCACATTTAATTTCTAAATTCTAACTATCGATTGCATAGCTCGAGGTTCCAGCTAGATACATTGTCGAGGTTTTTTGCTTCTACGTTAAAATTTTGAATCTCATGAAAATGTCACATTTGAAACAGAGAAGACGAATGACTTATGAATTAACCCGTGCATAGCACAGGGTTTTAGCTAGTATGTATATATGTGTATATATATATATATATATATATATATATATATATATAGCAAGATATATTTGACAGTGAGAGCGCAGTTCAAAATGAATATGAGAATGAGGATCGAGAGTAGGAGCGCCGATCACTTTACATGAAATTAAGTGACTTGAGATCATACATGACTTTAAAAACTTAGAACTTAAAGTCAAATCGGATTAAAAATTACGAGAATGTCGTTTGTTAGAATTCGCGTCGTGTTCTTGGATGATAATGTTTAATAATTATGAAGTTTTTTTAAAAAACAAATCATTGAAAAAAAATTTGACCACGAAGTCTTATAAGGAGTGAATGGTCCAATATTATTACATACAAAACTGTATCGGCCCATTTTTCTAGGCCTCAGCTGGCCTTCTTAATGTATATGACCTGGAAAGAACAAAAACTAGTACATCCCCATGGCCCAGAAGGAGCAGGCTGCTTCAAAAAATTGAACTTTCGGATAATGATGAAATGGGCAAATGACTCGAGATCAAATATCTACATTTTACTTATAAGACTGTGAATTCTTGAAACTATTTTTTCGACAGTGTCTTTGTTATATCGAAAAGGATTAATTACGCATAAAACCCTATAATTTGACAGTTTCTGCACTTTTTCATCCTACTATTTCAATTTTGATATAATTCACATTACACTTTCTTAATTTGTTCGCAATTTACCAATTGACGGGCTTAAATCCAATTTTTTGGATGTCCGTCAATTTTCAGGGGTAAAATTGTCATTTTGATCCCTAATCTAGCTTGGCATTCTCCCTTCCGTCTTCCAAACTCCTACCACCGTCCGACCAAAATTGCCAAAACTCGACCCCAAACTCCACCGTTACCACCGAAATAAATCTTTCCCTGTCATACCAACCAACATGACCACAATGACAAACCAATCCCACCACCGACCACAACTACGCACATGCCCCAGCACCCATGCCCACTGCCATAAAAGCATCCACAATACCCACCATAGCCACGCATCAATTTCACCACCTACGACTGCCACGCTCTAAACTCCACCACCCATAACCACCACCACCACAGTGCCGGCCAACCAAACCCTCACCGACCCTAACGGGGTCCAAACTCCATCACTGCAGCATTGTATAACCCCCACCACTGCAGCCAGCGCTGTCCAACACCCACCAGCGCCACCCTACCATTGCCAGCACTGAAAGCTTCCACCAACACCATCATTATACCAACCATCACCACCACACTCACCCTAGCCATTAATCAATTCGAAGCCCATGCCTACCAACGCTTCCGAAATTCGAATCCAAAATCAAAACCCCATAAACAAAAAGAATCGAATCGATTATGGGTTTGTTGTTGGGTGGGGATGGTAGGGACACCTAGATTTAGCAAAATTATGCTCGTACCAGAGGGGCGATCCGTACCTGGTTAAAAATGTTGGGTACGGTTACACATGTATGCTACCTGTGAAAATTAGGCCCGTACCCGAAATGAACCATATTTTTTGGATCGGATACGGGTTACCCGTTTTATCTAGATTTTCATACTATATATATCCTCTTTGTGCCCTAATCCCCTAACCCTCTCGCATCTCTCATTTCTCGTTTTGTCTTTCTTCATATTCATATTCTTCTCTGCTAACGGCCTAGCCCCATCTCCATCACTGCGCGACCACCCCATCCTTCTCCGCCGCAACCGCCCCTTTCTTTTTTCCCTCTCCCCTCTTCCCTCGGTCCCTCGCTAATCAGTAATCACACACACACTCGAGATCGAGATCAAGATCGGTCGCCGACCGTAAGCCCCCTTACCGAGATCTACCTTTGACAGCCTAGGCATCAGCCTTCTCGGGCCCCTCACTCTTCAACGCAACAGCCGATCCCCGAACCCGAGCTTCCTGCTCTTCAACTGCTATTTCAATGTCTTCTCCCCCAGTCACAGATCAACTATTGACGACCGTCAATCTTTCAGTTCATTGTCGATCAAAGTTCAATAAATTTATGCATGTGATTACGTATTTGTGTTAATGTTTTATTCTATTATTTTGGATTGTGGGTAGGGTTTGGGTCTGCCGATCAGAAGCTCTGTGACTTTATGCTTGTGATCATGTATTTGTGTTTGATTGTATTATTTTGGATTGTGGTTAGGTTTGGGGCCTGGGAGTAGATCCTTGCAAATTGCAATTGACCAAAAATATAAAATGTGTTGGCAGAATAAAGGAAAAGAAATAGAAGGAAAAAAGAATTTACGTAACAATAATTCTATTAATTAACAAAACCAGGTAATAAAATCTGTTTGTTAAGGGAAAAAAAAAAAAGACATGTACCACGGGTAATACCCTACCCGTAAGGGTAGGGTACGGATCTAGGAAAACCCTGCTTGAAAAAATTCGGGTAAAATTTACCCGACCCGTTTTTATCCATACCCGAATGGGGGTTTTACTCGTACCTGGCGCCGTTTACTAGGTCTAGTGACACGATAACAATGGGTTTGGTGTTGTGGGTTTTCAAATTAGGTGGTGATGACTTTGATATAGTCGTCATGGTGTGGGCTAGGTGTTGGTTTTGGGTGGTGATGCTGGTCTTGGCATCAACATGGGTTTGGTCTTGGTGGTGCTTCTGGCTAAAATAGAGAAATAACAGAGAGACATAGAGAGAAAGAGTAGAGAGAAAAGCTGATTAATGGTCAATAGCATGTATGACATGGCTGCCAAGTGGATTAGGAAGCTGATGTTTTCTACCACGATTGAAAAAATAATTGAGTGACAATCTTACCCCTCAAAATTTGACGGGCGTCCAAGAAATTGGACTTCAGCCCGTCAATTGGTAAATTGTACACAAATTAATAAATAGTAAGGTGACATTGCACACGAATTAACAAAGTGTCAAACCATAGGCTTTTATGTGTAATTTTTCTTATTGAAGAACCATTCTTTTGTCATTCAAGTCTCAATTCACACGCCTAGAATCTAATTCTTCTAACAAATAGGCTTCTTCTACTTTTCATAAACTACGGTTATTTTATCGATGTCTCTTACATTTCTCATAAATTTTATCATTAAGAAATGTGTGTGTGTGGTGTGTGTGTTATCATCCACAACGTGATACTTTGTAGATACAAGGACATTCAAGACCTTGTTGATGATAATATCGAAAGACCTTGCTGATGACAATATCATATGACATAAATTGAGTAGTTATCTTTTTTTTTAAATGGCCATTATAGTAGTTTCCTCTCAAGATATATGAATTTCACTCTCAGACTTAATGAATAATTAGTTCTATACTTTATGTTGGTCCTTCAAATCTCAAAATATGGTTTGACAAAGAAGAAAAGGTAAAAAAAAAAAATGGCCACTCATAATGTTTTTCATTGGCTTTACTTTATTGGGCTTCACAACCCAATATTGTGTTTACTCAGGGTATGTCGCTAGGTTTAGCCATGTAAGTGTAATTTTTTGTTATCTAAAACGCAAAATATTGATCAACTTCAGTTTCGTTTTCTTCCTTTGAATGTCTTGCAATACTCTTCATCTTCACGTTTTACACACTTTTCTATAAGTATAGTTGTGGTTTGAAAATTATCTCTGAACCATTATGTCCCAATAAAATCTACAATTTACTCTCTTCCCATTAGTTGATAATTAAGTGTCAACATAGCCCTTTGATTAAGGGCAACTCCACCTCTTTTACGGTTATACTTCTTTAAAATCTGAATCTTATAACATATAAATTAATTCAATGGCTATACAAACCCTTACATAGGTATCCTACAAAGAGTTCATAAATATTTGCCAAGCACGTCCTACATTTTTATAAGAAAACCCACGTCTGCCTTTGATTAGAATAAGTTTATGACTTCAACTCTTATGTGTCATTCTGTATACTATCATTAGCTGTTTAGATCATCTTTAATTAAAAAGTACATAAATGAACGTTTTTACGTGTTTGCCCTCAGTGTTAACATTAGAAAAAACTTAGCTGCGCTTTTTATTGTTGCCGAAAAGAAAAAAACATGAAATAAATTGATCTTAATAGCATGAGCCATTTTTCTTAACTCCGGGTATTGCATCTTTCTATAACAAAAATTACATGTATCACCATACCAGCGAGGGAATAAATGATTTGCCATTTGTTGGTAATAGGTAACGGGAACTATAAAAGGAATGACACTAAAACATTCTATGCGACAAAAGACGGAGTAATGGGATAAGTAGTGATCGACAATACTGCCACTGTTTGGTCGATGTTATGTAATCAATTTGTTTAACAAGGAAATTCCTAATACGAGTATCAATTCTATAAAGTGATCATGTATATGTAAGTAGATAATACATCTTTCCAGTTTTGTGGACGGAGAAGTTACTGACCTATCATTGTAGCGGCTCTTGAAGACTAAACATGTAGTAAAAATACTAATACTAAAATAGCATATGTCTTACATTAAATATGAGAAGGATTTTATGAAATAAGATGACTAGGGAATATTGTTTTACATCTGAATTTACTTTAAACACATAATTTTCTTTGTTGATTAAGTTGAACAACAACAATGATATGGGTACCAAAATTATTAAATAAAAAATGACTCTAAGTTAAAGTCGTAGCTATATGGATTCTGGCAAACACCATCGAAGTTTTAAGCATGTTTAGGCAAGCGACTTTATCAAGTTGGTTTAGTAATATCTTTTCACATGTCTTGCAAGGTTCGCTGATCTTGTCAAATATTATAAACTAGACATGATAAATTAATCTTAAACCTTTTTAACACTTTTAATACCACTGGTTATTATGATTCTCACGTAATCCTTACCTATTTTATGTTGAAACTTTCAAGTTATGAAAAACGATATAGAAAATGTTGTTAAAGAGGGAGCAATCTCATTTCATTTTTGGTTTTGAGCTGTACAGTTTCTCCGCAAACAAAATTAGTGGAAGAAAATGCAAGACTACGATATTTATAGTGGTCTCTACATCTTTTTCCATCTCGATTCTGCACTTCAACTCAAACTTCTCCGCTCACAACTAACATCTAAATGAATCACTTCCTAGCTCAGTAAACAACAACATCCTATCGTCGATTGCATCTCATGCTACCTGCTCTTTCCATCTACGAAAGTCAAGGATGACTTAAAATAATTTTAAAACAGTATTAAAGGTTATTTATATAGGTTTTTAAAAAGTACGAGGTGGAGAGACTAGACATGTCACCTTACAAGCATGCCAAGACTAAGCAAAGCACGATATGTGGCAATGATATGTTAACATGTTACAAGCATGACGATGAAATATAGCACGGGGTGTCGATCAAGTAAGTCATTTACATTGACTCCTCTATAAGCATGAGGTGTCACATTGGCACTATGACACCAAACAAACACAATAATTTTAAATAGCACGAGGTGACACTTATTTAAAAAACATGGATCGTTATAAAGAATCTTTATCGCGTTTTGCATGAATTGATATACGAGCTCTATTTTTTATCATTTGAGCTTCAATTCGTTGTTAAAATTCTTGTGTGTATATATATATATATATATATATATATATATATATATATATATATATATTATCATTTGAGCTTCAATTCGTTGTTAAAGTTCCATAGAGAGTACATCGGATTCTGCCCCACTTTCAAAATTAGAATAAAATGATGAAATATATATTCTCCCCTCAACAATGCATACCCTCGCCATATGTGTCCTTTTATAGATACACAATCTCACTCCCGAACCTCGTACCTGATCCCCCTCCCTCACCCGCTCCCACCCAAAACCCACTATCCAATGACGATCTTGCTATGGAACCTTGCACCTTGCCCTGCACTTACCCACGCTCCGTGCCACTAAGGACTACAAACAAAGCGAACAAGAAGCATAGTTACCGAGGCATAGACAGGGTTGGGGAGTTATTTAACTGGCATAGGGTGAGGAGCCTAGCCCAGCAAGATAGGGATGTCAAATATCACTTGTCTCAATTAAACCTAGTTGGCTTGCAACACGTCACACATTTCTTGCTTGGCACTTCCTTTCAAGATCTGTTATAACATCCTCAACCTTAGTGACATCACCGAAGCTGATGTCTGTCATAACTACGCCATAACTCTTATTGTTAATTCGCCAATAAATGAATAGTGCAAATGTAAATGTTGATAAAAATTTGAGATGGTACCGATACCAGTACATGTACGTACTATTTTACTGGAAATGGTATGTATTTCGATACGGTATTCATAGATATGGCTTCAAGATTGTACTTTGGGATAATGATGAAATGTTTGATCACTCGAGATCAAATATCTAAATTTTACTTATAAATCTGTGAATCTTGAAACTATTTTTTCGACCACAATACATTTCTTATATCAAAAAACCATTCTCTTGTCATTCAAGTCTCACTTAAGACGTCTAGAATCTAATTCTTCTAACAAATAGACTTCTTCTACTTTTCATAAAGATAAAGCTAAGGTTAATTTATCGATGTCTCTTATACTTCTCATTAGATTTATCATTAAGAAATGGATATATCAATATTATCATCCACAACCTGATACTTTGTATATATAAGGACATTCAAGACCTTGTTGATGATAATGTCGAAAGACCTTGCTCACGATAATATCATATGACATAAATTGAGTAGTCATCTTTTTTTTAATGGCCATTATAGTAGTTTCCTCTCAAGATATATGAACTTCACTCTCAGACTTAATGAATAATTAGTTCTGCATTTTATGTTGGTCGTGCAAATCTGATGATGTGGTTTGACAAAAAGAAAAGGTAAAAAAAATGAAAAAATGGACTTGCATAATGTTTTTCATTTGCTTTACTTTATTGGGCTTCACAACCTAATATTGTGTTTTTCTGGGGTAGGTAGCTAGGTTTAGCCATGTAAGCACAAACAACTCGCTTCATCGATGGTGCGATTCTGCTAATTATTGGAGTTTCTTCTAACTTCTGAGGTACGTCTATCCTTTGTAATGAAGTAATTGCTTGAGGGATCTAATTTTTTAAGAAAATTAGGGATTGATGGATCTGAGAAAATTAGGGATTGAAGGATATGAGAAAGGAACCCAAGTAGAGCTCTGAAGCTTGAGTTTGGCTCGTTTAGTTAAACGAGTTGAGCGAGCTGAGCCCGAGTATGAAGGACACGAACTCGAGTCGAATTTGAACAATTTTTCTGGCCCTTAACGAATTCAAGCCGAGTTCGAACATACCAAATCTTATGTGAATTGAGCTCGAACACGCCCAAGTTCGGCTCGAACTCGGTTAGTATATAGCCCTACGCTTAGCGTTAATATTAGAACAAACTTATAGACAATTTTACCGTTGCGGAAAAGAAAAAAACATGAATTAAATTGATTTTAATAACATGACCCATTTTTCTTAACTTCAAGTATTGCATGGATAACAAAATACTAGCTAGGGAATAAATGATTTATCACTTGTTGGTAATGGGTAAAGGGAGTTATAAAAGGAATGACCCTAAAACATTATGGGCGACAAAAGATTGGAGTAATGGGATTATAAGTGACCGACAATACTGTTGTTGTTTGGTCGATGTTATGTAATCAATTTTGTTTAACAAGGAAATTCCTAATACAAGTATCAATTTTATAAAGTGATCATGTATATGCAAGTAGATCATACATTTTCCCAATTTTGTGGATGAAGAAGTTATTGACCTATCATTGTAGAAGCTCCTGAAGACTAAACGTGTATTAAAAATACTAATACTAAAATATCATCTGTCTTAAATTAAATATGAGAAGGATTTTATAAAATAAGGTGACAAAGGAAGATTGTGATACATCTGAATTTACCTTAAACACATAAATTTATGTGTTGGTTAAGTTGAAGAAAAATAGTGATATGGGTACCAGAATTAAATAAAAATGACTCAAAGCTAAAGTAGT
Source organism: Escallonia herrerae (assembly GCA_033070095.1). Classification (NCBI taxonomy): domain Eukaryota; kingdom Viridiplantae; phylum Streptophyta; class Magnoliopsida; order Escalloniales; family Escalloniaceae; genus Escallonia; species Escallonia herrerae. Next base: position 93,331 of record JAVXUP010000692.1, read on the forward strand.
AGCAATATGGATTCTGACAAACACCATCAAAGTTCTAAGCATGTTTAGAGGCCATTGGGGATTGATTTTCATAAGTGGATTAAAATTAAATCAGAATCAGTTTTAATCCATTTTAAACATAACAGATTAAAAATTATTGAATGTGTTTGAATAAAAAAAGATTAAAATAGATTTAGGGTGACAAATTACCATAAAGTGTATTCAAATTAGAAGGAAGCATTTAATGTCTTTTTATATGTGAGGGTATTTTGGTAATTTATTTGGTCAAACCTGATTCTCAAAACTAATTAAATCTTAATCCAAGAAAATGAGGATTATTGATTTAATCAGTTTTAAACACACTGGAACATATTTAATCAGTTCATATTTTTTTGCCAAACACTTCAAACCTGATTTAATATGAATTTAATCAGGTTTGACCAATTTAGAATCAATCACAAACACCTTCTTGGGCACGTGACTTTATCTGGTTTGGTAATATCTTTTCACATATCTTGCAAGGTTCACCGATATTGTAACATATTAGAAATTAGACACGATAAACTAATCTTAAACCTATCTAGTACCTTCAACACCACTGGTTATTTATGATTTTCACATAATCCTTTCATATTTTTTTATTGAAACTATCAGATTATGAAAAATGATATACAAAATGTTGTTAAAGAGGGAGCAATCTCCTTACTTGATTTGATGGTCTCTGCATCTTTTCCCATCTCGATTCTGCACTTCCACTCAAACTTCTCCGCTCTCGCAAATAACTTCCAATTGAATCACTTCCTAGCTCACAGTAAACAACATCGTCTTGTGGTCAACTGCATCTCATGCTACTGGCTCTTTCCATCTACGAAAGTAAAAAATAACTTAAAATAATTTAAAATAGTATCAAAGGGTTATTTATATAAATTTTTAAAAAAGTACAAGGTGGAGAGACAAGACATGTCACCTTATAAGTATGACAAGACTAAGCAAAGTACGACATGTGGCAATGGTATGTTAACATGTTACAAGCACGACGATGAAATATAGCACGAGATGTCGATCAAAGTTATTTACATTGACTCCTTAATAAGCATGAGGTGTCACATTAGTGCTATGACACCAAACAAACACGACAATTTTAAATAGCACGAGGTGACACTTATTTAAAAAAACACGGATCGTTACAAAGAATCTTTATCGCGTTTTGCATGAATTGAAATACGAGCTCTATTTTTTACTATTTGAGCTTCAATTCGTTGTTAAAATTCTTGTATATATATATATATATATATATATATGATACTAGTAGAACTGTAAAGTTAAAGGCGGCGCTTGAATATAAGTTCAGTCTCTCACCGTAAAACTTAAAAAACAATTACCCCTTAATAAACGAAAAGAAAAGAAAAAAAAAAAACCAAAAAAAAAAAAGGTGACGGCGAGGCCTTATAAAGAGTGAGTGAGTCCAATATATTACATTCAAAGCTATATCAGCCCATTTTTTTGAGGCCCAAGTTGGCCTTCTTCAAGGATGACCATGAATGCTTAAAGTACAAAAACTGGTACATCCCCATGTCCCCTGCTTGCAAATTGAACTTTGGGAAAATGATGAAAAATAAACTAACTGGATTCAAACGACACTAGTTTTGTAAGCCGAAATCAACGAGTTCTTTTTCCTTTTTCTTTCGTTACGGTCAAAACTATAGTTTACATGTTCAGTCATTATAAGAGTTAAAATCAATGTGTGGTATCTTTTTAGGTCTCTGCGCTTTCACCTTTCGGGGTTAATAATGAGTTGGTTCAATCTAAAGGAAAAAAATTATAAATGTAGATTATCATATCTACTAAAAATTTATGCAATCCACTTTTAGGACCAATATAAATTTATTATGATTGTGATAGTAATAAGTATATGATACACTCAACAAATGAGATGAGAGAAGAACTAACTATAATTTGACCTCCTGCTTTAAAGAATTTTATCATCTGTTCCGTTATGTGTCGTCAACATGTCATACCATGTCACTTCTATAGAAAATATAGCACAAGGTTTTTTTTTTAATTTCTAGACACACGAGATAGGGTTAAGATAAATTCATTATCTTTTTATGAAATGACAAACGCAACCCTTTCAAGTAAGATAGCACGTGCTCTTTGTGTGAGTTAGTTGCACGTCCTTTCTTTAACTACTGATAACTATTTTAAGAATGTAAGAATATATCAGCTTTAAGCGATAATCCACATTACTATTATTAAAGGATAGCAACTTTATAGTGAATCCTTTTTTGAACTAACAACAATACTATATCATAATTTATCTCCAAATGATAAGAAAAACTAATCAACAAAGTTTTTTATCATTTAATAAATAACTGCTCCATCCAATTGCAACCATAACTTGTTCTTCATTCTGATTAATTTAACAACGCCATCAAATATCCAGCCGTCCATATTTTTACTCTCAATTTTCTCTCGGTCTTCATTTTCATGATAAACTCAATTTTCTTCTCATGCACTTTTTATTATTTGAACTAATTAAATTTGTATATGTTTTCTTTAATTACACATGCATTGCGTGCACCAACGATCCTTAAATAACAATATGTATATACGTAGTAAAATAAAATGCAAGAAAAGAGGGTAGGGTGGGGTGGGGGGGGGGGGTTGGAGAAGAGAGATCGAAGAACAAAGTCAAAAACATTAATTTTGAACGCAAAGTTTTCAACAATGTACTGCATCAGCATAAAACAAGACCAAATATTCAAAAGTCCAAACGTGAGACTATTTCGTCCCAATTGATTAAGGTTAACATCTCTTCTTAATCAAACTAATGACCCTTTTGCAAATCTAACCCTAGTCTATTATCTAGCCTTTTAGGCAACTTTGTCGCCCGGGAATCCCAAGAGGGGGCAGCCAATGGTCCTCAATGCTTAACAGCAAAAGTAATTCAATTAAATGGACAGACAGGTAAGACTAAAGATACGGTCCATACCTACTAAAGTCTTGCATCTTTTTTTCTTTTACACTTTTTGGGTACTAGCAATCTTAATCGAACTCGATAGAAACACGACAGATAAGTGAGTATAAGGGTACTTTTAGGTGAAATTTTTTAATAAAGTGGTTGGCGTTCATGGGACAATTCTTTACTATTGCTTATTGGATAATTACTCTCTAATAATAGAAGTACCATCTAGTTAGAGGATTATATTGAAACTCGTTTCGAGTTCATCTAGTTATGTCTAATAATTGCTTTTGGTGAAAATATTAGCAGCAATAATGAGGTTTGTTTCTTATGGCGAAGAACGCATGATTGCATGTTGAAAGCTTTTCTTGGAAGAAAAAAATATGATATCCATTGGGGGAAATTGAGGGAAGAAAGGAAGCTCTCTCTCTCTCTCACACACACACACACTCATTCGACACATGATGTTACTAGTGTGTACAACTGAGATCACTAAAAGTGTCACCGAAAAGACACTCTTGACAAAAAGAGTTCATTTATCAACAAAAAAACTCAGTAAAATTGTCAACCTTACGCCGAAAAAGTGTTTCACGGAGCTAACAGGTCATAGTTGCAAAGTTCGGCTTATTAAAAGAAAGCATCATTAGCATGAGTACCTAACTCAATAAAACAATCACAAATAATGGCTAAGATAATGTAAAGGACCATTATGAGGTTCCTTGCATGCAAAATAAAGTACAGTTCAAATACATTATAACAAAATAATGTTGAGTTTTACACCGTCTAGTGGGAAAAAAATTGTTTTACAGACCTAAAAGGGCAATTAGGAGCTACAAATCTCACCCGAGACTTTCACGCCTTTCATGCCGTGAATTCTCCTTCTCCTTCTCATTCGAATCCAAATCTATTGATTCCTTCCTACTACTCCTCCTCAATAGTCCATACAACTTTCGAAACTCCCTAACCGTGTGAACGCTTTCGCGACAAAACAACCCGGCGTCGCCCGTTTCCTCCACCACGGAACGACCCGATGCACTGCCTGTTAACCGCTGCCCGACCTTACCGGCTGTAACCCGCGAATCACTATTAGTTTGTAATGCAGTTATAACAGACTTCAAAGCCCGGGTCGGGGAGCTCCTGTTGGATATCATGATCTCCCCTATCTCGGCCGGGCTCAGGCTTGCGCCGGTTTGGAAAATCTCCTCGACTTGAGGAAAAAGCTTGTGCTCCTTTAATCCTAAATGGCTATTCGCTAAATTCTTGAACGCGGAAAAATCGCAGAGAGGAAATTGTATGTGAACATCAATCCTCCCCGGCCTTAGAACCGTAGGATCAACTTGATCCTTGCCGTTCATCGTGAAGACCATGACTCGTTCTTCGCCGCAGCAGGAGAATATCCCATCCATGAAATTCAACACCCCTGACAAGCTCACAGCCGTCGATTGCACAGCCAAGTAACGGTCGAGATCTTCTATTACGATCATTGACTTGTTCGTAGTCTGTAACAAGAGCAGCTTCAGATCCGTGTCATCAGCGACTTTCGACAAATCGACGTCGTATATGTCGTACGATAAAAACTTCGCCATTCCGGCAACGAACGTTGATTTTCCGGTGCCGGAAGGACCGTAAAGCAGATAGCTTCTTCTCCATACTTTCCCGAGCCGGTTATAGTACTGCTTGGACTTCAAAAATGCCTCTAGATCCGACTTAACCTTGTTCTTCAGATCGGAATCCATCACCGCCGTGTCGATCGTGGCCGGATGTGTGAACGGAACGGACCTCCACCGGCCGTTTTTCTCCGGTTCCGGCACGATGTTCATATGCAGTTTGACCTCTTTCTTTCTGCTCTCGATCTCCTCGAACGAAGCAAGTACGTGCTGAATGTACGGACGGAGAATCCGACGTTTGTCTTTCTTCCTGATCTTCAGAACCAGGGTATTCGCCCCGTCACCGGCGAGTTTCTCGTTGATCCAGTACACTCTGGCGCCGAGGAAGGTGTCGAGCAGCGTTTGGTTCGAGTCGAGGACGAGGTTGATGTCGTTGGACTTGTTGCCGGAGAAGAGGTTGGTGAAATCGGAGTCCTCGACGGACGGCAACGAGTTTAGATAAGTGAAGATTTTCCGGTGGAGCTGGTTCTCCTGCATGTGCTCGTTGAACTGCGGGACTTTGTAGAACTGGTAAACGTGGAAGTTGTCTTCCAACAGCCTCCACCATTTTTTCAGATTAAACAGCAGGGACGTTCTCGACAAGAATCTGAAGATCAGAAATGAACCCACAACCAACACTGCAGAGACTAGAATTGGGTTTGCCGGAAACATGATCGGTGACAAAATTGTGCGATGAAAGATGGGAGAGAAGTGGGATTGTGAGAATGGGGATGGGCATAAAATTATGGGGGTTGGGGAAAGCCGGAAAGGGGAGTATGGGATATAAATGGGTAGTGTGTGTGTGTGTGTGGACTTTGAAGACGGCAACAAGCGGCACGGCATGAGATGTTTAATGGGTCAAATGAAGAGGAAGCGAGTGCGTGTGTGCGAGAAAATTCTGGGGGGTTTGGTTGCTGTAGCTGTGAATTTAAGACCAGAGACTTTTAAGGAGCATGAAGACTATAATTTGAGACTTAATTACTTAATATAGCATGTGTTTTTTTTTTTTCTCCAAGATCCTCCACTGTATTGATCTTCTGCTGTACAGCAGAGTGCTGTTTTCATAAAATATCGTTAAATATTTTTTAATAATAATAAATTATCACTATAAATTTTAGTAACAGTGATAAAATACTTTGAATGACAATCTTTTGTCGCTAAATGCTGTACAGCACCTTTGCTGTACAGCAGAGGATCTTGATCCGTTTTTTTGAAGGTATGGATTAGCTATCACATTTGTTGCTCATTCGGAAATGAATGGGCCTTGATTTAGGTTCTCTAGGATTCTTTTGTGTTCATTTATCTACTAAAGAATCAAGTTTGATCTTAGAATCGCGATTCATTTCATGAATGCTTAATTTATGTGACCATTTTGGTACCAAAACAATGAAGTGTAAATGATATTAGATTAGGCCTTGGGACTTAAGTCGGTGTAAGCTCCAACCAAATTTTAGCTACCTCATAGTGCGTGTATTATTTGTTTCTTCTGAGGTTAGTTGAATTGAGTTCAGCCAAGGCTAGATATGTGCACACTAGAACATTTTAATCTTTTGGGATTGGCTATTTTGGTCGTTTTTGTATGTTTATACACTATTGATCATTAAAATTAATAAATACTACTAGATTGTATTTTTAACCACAAACAAGAGTAGAAAATTGCATACGCAGTTATTTTCCTACATATTTTCATGTCTTTTAAGCACCTATACTAGATACTTTTTCTTTCAAGTTGCACCTCCAATGTCCTCGAGTCCGATCATATTAGGGTTTCTCTACTATTCAGTAATCATAATCTTTTATTGGATAAACTTTTGTTACTACGCTAGTCGTAGGAAATAGCTATAACTCTTCGTATAGTAATAATTAATTATCGTTAAATATAATTAATAATATTTCTACTAACACTTTTTATATACAATCTTAGCATCACGTACTTTTTAGGGTTACTAAATAAATATATATACGAGTGATACGAGTAATAGCTGTTTTTGCATAATTCGAGTCACGGTCAAGTTTTTTTTTAATTCATATTAAACTATACACATTATGAAATCCGTACACGTAGTCTGTTCAAAGCCTAGAGGCTAACACCTTGAAAATTGCCTGCTTAATCAAGTTGGGAAACTTGGAATGCCACGGTGCAATTCTTTATTCTCAATCCTAAATAAACAACTTTGGTTTAGACCTTTTAGTAGTATAAATGCTTTTCTTTGTCTTGTTCCTCGCGTTCAGTTCTACTGTTCTTTGGGGGGAGCAGTTGATATCATGATATGGTATCAGTGTCATACAATAGTTATATTCATTTGTTTACTTTTTAACCATCTTTTCTAACTTTTTAAAAAGCCATTCTTTTTGGTTTCTTCTTTTCGAACAAATTTAACTTCTATTCAAATTTTAAAATGATATAGTTACCATAAACCTTTTTCTTTGCCTTCGATCTATAATTAAGTTTTATACTACATGTTTTTGAATTCGAACAATTGATACCTGGACATATAAGTCTTATGTAACATTAGTTATTACCGGTTCAACCATCATCTCTAATATTTTTTTCGAAGTGATTCTTATTATCTTTTTTTAAGAAAAATATTTTGACTGTTACCTAGATTGCAGAAAAAATTAGTTGCAACCCCACCCTATAATATGATCATCATTAGTCACTGAACTGATTATAATTACAACATTTTTGTATATAGTTTTAGCAATAATTTTTTATGGCACTCTTTTGGCTTCGCTAATTAGAAATTACTATCATATTTAGCGATCAGTTTTTGTCGTTATATGAGAAGTTTTAGATTCTTCTCACAACGTACGGCCCCAACGGCAGTTTTAATGCCGCTATAATATCATTGCACGACACCTTCTTTCTCTAAGAGCTAAAAAAGTTTGCTTTCTCTTTTCACTTTTCTTTCACGTCTAGTCACCTGAAAACTAAAAAGTGTCCCAACCTATACAAATCTCGTCTATATTAAAAGCAATCTCTAACTACGACTAGAATCATTCACGAAATTTTTTTATTGATACACAATATCTGTGATTTCTAAAAATAAGTTTAACATCAACTAACCGGTGAAAAATATAGAATTCATCGAAAAGCCCTCCTTAAATAAGCTAGGACAGGTTTTGGGTTACATGTATCAACACATGTTGACACCTTACTATACTTTTTTGGTACGGGATCGAGAGTCAAACATTTATGGACAAGTTTAATATTTGTCCTTATAATGTATAGGATGGCTAAGAATTAGGATTGATAGCTTTTCTATAGCGACAAATTTGTGTTACTTGCTGCTAAATATTGTCGCTAAAAGCCTTCTTTTGCAAAGAGCATATATGTTCTTTTAAACCCTAACAAGGAATTCAGAATTCTCATAATCGCCGGAAATATATCTGTGCACGCACTCATGCATCAACACACAGATGCAACATTTTTGTTGTGTGCATGTGTTTACGCGCGTGCGTGTATGATATTGCCGATTTTTTGTGTTTATGCGCGTGCGTGTAGATTTGTTTGAGTGCGTGCGTTTGTGTGCAAGCTATATACTGGTGGTGGTGGTGTCAATTTTAATGCTGTCGTGGCGATTTGTTGGTATGGTGGTTATTGGTGTTCCGACGGTGCCATGCCGGGGTTGAGTGAAGGATTCAGAATTACAATGTAAGAGGAAAGGGAAAGGAGGATGGCAAGCATATCTTTTCATAAGAATTTTGAGGTCATTTGTAGTTCGTTTGTTCAAACGACACAATTGCTATTATGACAAAACACAGTATTTGGATGTAATTTATCCTTAAACTCAGATAGTTTATGAATATTATTTCATTATTATAAAGTGGAGGGAGTATGTAAGATCAATTAGTGGATTCCTACAAGGAAGATACCAAATCATTCTTTTTTCATTTTTTTATATTTTAACTTCGATACAAGGATATGAATAAATTTTGGTGAAGGGAAAGATGAGCATACTGATAGATGTTTTTTTTTCCTTTTTTTTTTTTGGAAATTTAACGGTCTCATTCCTCAACTAAGAGAATTTTTACATATTTTAGGACGAACGACATCACCAACTCAAGGCCGGCTTCATTCGGGTCAAGATTATACTGAGGCATTACAAAGAGTCGCTAAATTTAGCGACATATATAAGATTGTGAAAACTAGCATAAATTTTACCAATTATGGCTAAATACTTTTACGTACACTTTCTTGCTGTTAAAGCTGTGACTGTACAAATAAAAGGACCATTCATTCATTCCGTTCATGACTCAAATTCATTGCTTTTTCTAGCATTTCTCGCCAAATTACGAGCGACATAATTTCTGGATTTTTTAACTGGTAAGATCTCCCAATGGAGTAGTAATTTGCTCCTTCTTCGTCGAGGCAAAAGTTTTTGTTTCCATTGTGACAGTGGCCTTTGCATGCTCAGATCGATGGTTTCTTTGCCAAACTCTAGCTTTTGAGCACCTTATCAACGTAACATCCCTCGGTTTCTCACTAACATTAGACTTTTCGTGATGGATAAATATTGCTCTTATGTGATTGTAAGAAGGTAGTTAAAATCTTTTATATAGTGATAATTAATAGTCTTTAAATATAATTAACGTCACTAGAAAAAATTATCAAAAATATTTAACTATCATTAATTGTCGTCATATAAAAATTTATAGCTATCTTCCTTCAACTAAGATAGTAGCCAAACATTTTCGGAGCGCAACGGTGGCATGGATGATTTGGACAGTTGTTATGCAACAATTATTTTTCAAGAATTTGTCCCCCACATAGAATAATAAGGAAGTAAGCATATATTTCAAAGGGCACACTTACTCTGATGAATGGAAGAAAGAAAAAGTGCAGCTAAAGAATTGCCCCACAAAGAAAACCATTAACTCAGCTCTCGTCTACTTTGAAGCTGTCACCTTTAGACACTGATCACATGGTTGAACTTGTCAAAACTTTCGACGTTGTAGATATTATTATTATTATTATTATTATTATACAAGAAACTCTAGTCAAGGAAACCGGATAGCAACCCAATTTATTGTTTCTGCATCTCGAATTGTCAAAGATATGAATCTTTGAACTGATTCACATAAAGTTGGCACCCACGGTTTGCCCACGGAAGTTTGTAACCAATGATTCTGCCTTGTCATTAGTGTTAACAAGTACTATAATGTGATAACGAGTGCACTCTAACTAATATTTGACTCGTACAATAGGGTAGCGGATGTTCAATATCGTTCTATCCGCAGTATAGATTGGCAACTACTGACCGAGTCCTAACGATTAGCTTGCTTTGTTTGGAAAAAGGCGCATAGCGGCATATATGGATCAAATTTTTCCTTCTTTGCCGGATTTTTTTGCCGCCTCAAGCCTAGTTTTCGCCCTCCCTAGGGTTGGTTGTTGCGTTTGGTTCCTAATGGCCTGGTTTTCCTTTTATGTGATGTGACTAAGCTTGTTTCTGTTAGCCGTTTGAATTTGTATAACTCTGTTTGTTCGCTAATACACATGCTGGTAAGGTTTTTGCCTATTGCCAAAATATAGAAGAATAGTTAGTGACTATTTATCTCATAGACTCTCGTTCTCTCATAAATAAAGATTACGAAAACAGTCGCTATTTATAAGTTTGAGACATTTATAGCTCTGCAGATTCCACATTATTGTCAAAAACGTAAATAGAGGCAGGCCTGATTTTTCAGAAGAGGAATACAGAGCTAGCCTTATTTTGGTATCTAAGAAAATCATTGCAAATTCATATGAAAGGAAAAGGGATAGTCTTCTCAAATTGTACCGAATATCTTCTTAACATATTCTTAACATCGCACACATCTGGTCGATACTTTGCGGTTCCAAAAAGATTTGACAAATCGAGAAGAATACATGGAATTATACACCTAACGCAAACTCAATCTTTGGATTTGTAAAGCTCGCAAATGAAGTGTTTTGTCTTGATTTGTGGTTTTCATGTTCACATCCAAGAAATAACGTGATTAATGCCTTGATTTTTTCAATTTGTAGTAATCTCAAAGAAGCTATGAACATCTCTTTATCGCCTCCTTCCGCCTTCATCCAAAAATACCTTTTTTCTTATTCGAGAAAAAGAAAACTTTTAGTATCTAAAAATATTTTTAATACAGCATATGAGACATGCTAGCTATTCGTAAAGCCTGCATGTAAAGTTAGTTGACTAGCACTTGACAGGATAGTGAAAGTAAAGCAAGAATGTTATATTCATTTGAATACCTTTTGATAACTTGAACAAGTTACAAGGGAGATAGACAGAGAGTACTTAATTAGAGATGGAACAATTTGCAACAATTATTTATATGCAATTGGTTGGACGGCTTACATTTAATAGGCAACAATGTGCTTGTAGGACCTCCCACAAAATATAGATTTTTTAATACATCCATACAGTCGATTCTGCTTTACATCGTCATACTTTACTATATAGTTAATGGTTTTAGATTGTTGAAATTATTAATTCTGGACTACTCAAGAAATTTTTGCTACAAGGGTCAACAAGAAGAACTCATCATCATTTCTTACACACGTAGAAATTTGTGGCCATTGCTCATGTTATGCCATTTTCATCAAGTAAATGAGCAAATGAGTCTTGTAACTTATCATGGGAGGAAAATGAATAAAATCTAGGCGAAGAAAATGCAATTTATCATTAATGGATTCGACTCGTGAAGCCTTGCCACGGGTAAAAATTGTAATACAAATTGACAATCTCTTCACCGAATTTATTTTCCTGCTCCCTTTCTTTTTATTTCATTTCTTCGTTTTTTTTTTTTTACGATTACCATCATCGACTATTGTTACCACCGCTACATCATACCCTCTATTTCTGCCATCGGCACTGACCTTCTCCAAGGTTCCATTATATCCCCTTGCCGACGCTGATCTGCAAAAGAATCAATCAATACTTAGAAGTTTCAAATCTACTTGATTTGCCCACACGGTCCATCATAAAAAATGCCAACCACCACCGCGATTCTTCGTCTCATCTAAATCTGCACACATAATCTGCTAGATACGCATGTTTGTGCTTGTATATTGATCTGTATGTAAATTAAAAAGGCGCAATGGGTATAAACATATATAGATACGCATACGTGTTTTTGCGGCCTCGACAGCAAGGGACACGCAATTCGACGGCAAGCCTCGAGTGTTTTAAGTCTTTTTTCAATTTCTTCTAATTCACCAACCCTTTTATTGTTTCAAGCATCCAAAATGGGGTGCTGGATTTGGATGAAAAATTATGCTGGCTTTTGTGGAAGAAGATGAGAATCAAGTCCATATATCAATGGAAGGGAAAGGTATGTCCTGTATTGAAAATTTTGAAGTCTGCAGACAAAATACGTGCAAAATACACAGGGAGTTATACTGGAAAGACCAGTTGTTACCAACATTTAAAAATTTGCATTGACAAGTAGCATTTAAAAGTCGATGCAGTTAACAATATTCACCCCCTAACCTCCATTGGCTTAGAAATATCATCCCCTAACACAAATTTCAGTGTTCCGAGATGTGATTGTTATGTTACAACAGCTAATTAAAATTTCACAACGCTATTGTGTTACACGTAGTCATGGAACATTTGAGATCAGTTATGTCAAAGAATACAACCCGTAGTCAAGGCCCTTATCCGTCGCCAGACACACCTACCTGCCAAGCATATCAAGTATCAACCCTCAACATTTGGCTTTAAACCGGGAGTGCTCATGATGATTCAACCAGCCTTTCATCATAATATCCGAACACAAATTTCAAGGGAGCATAGGGATTAGGACCAGTGAACATTCAAGAAACCCCCACCCACTGCCACAGACTTTAAAAGACAAAACTTGCAGAGCTTTTATACGGGACAGGAACCAGCTGGACTGGCCATTGAAAGCCACCACCAGCAAACATATGATTGCATGTAGCAAGTCTCAGCCATTAGTTTAACTCGTTCCTGTCAAGATTCATGGTTCACTATGATTACCTTCCAATTTAATGCTGATACCCATTTAACTACACAGCCCACAGTGGCCACAGCAGACAGACGAGAAAAGACAATTCCATAGCTTTCACTATGATTGGCACCCTGTTTCATCAAAAGAACAATCAAAGTACGATCAAAGATGCAAAATTATTATCTAGAACGGTTAAATATTTGGTTAAATGACAATTTATGAGTACATTCATCAAAATTACAATATTCATCTAGCTACTGAAGACATGGATGGTTATACAGACGACAGGCGTAGATAGGAAATGACTATTTCAAGGATCTTGCGAATCTGACTGAATATTCAAGATTTGGGAAACCACAAGCTTAGATAGCTCACTAATTGCAACTTGGACCTGATAATCACCTGGATCCCTTTGCCCCGACCATCCCGGTGATTGCGAGCTTAACCTAGTGTATTCATTTGCAGCAACCCCCGTTTTTTTACTCGTGGCAAGAACTTTTTCCAAATCCATCTGTGACAATGGCCTTGGCTCCTGGAAATATACAAGCAATAAATAAATTCATAAGGTTCAGAATTGTGAAATGATCTCCCTAGAGGCAAAAAGAAGGACAATTTTGGCCTTTTTTTGAACTGAAAAATGTTTTTTACGGCCATAACGACACAACAAGCTCAATATTTTGTTTATATAGAGCAGACTAACAAGAAAATGAGATCATGAAATGTCAATATCAAGTATTTCATTGAAACTAGAAAGTAGAAGTAATGCTAGTTCAAGGCCAAGGAGAAGGTAGAGCAGGCTTCAGTATAATTCATTTCATGAAAACAGAGAGAGATGCATGGTCAAAAATCCGATCACATTGAGAAAATACAACCACAGGAAAATAGCAAGTAGGTATAGAAAACAGGGCCGGGCTGCACATGCATCAGCAAAAACTTTTAAATAGTTTGTCATGAAAATCAGAAACATAAAAAAAAAAAAAAAAAAGAGGTAGATGATACAGCAATAAATGAGAATTTCAACTAGCCATATGGCATAAACCATTCCTCGTAACACTTACATTAAAAGGTTAAAGCTAGAGATGGGCTAGGCCACAGGCACAAGGACATGATAAGTGCAACGGTAAGGAGGAGATAGGAATCCCATCCCATAAGGAAAATAGTTAAAACATCATGACATGCTGAAGTTTCTTCTCTCTGCTCTTGATCATAAAGGTCAACTGTCCGGATGCACTAATTCCAAACAGGTGTAAGTTGTGGAGATTTTCGGCCAGGCCAAATTGATCAGAAAGCACTAATACCCTAGTCGATTGCAAGTTTGACATCATCCCAAAAGAGAGAGGCAGGGTAAAATTGAGAAAAGGACCAGAGCATAGACATCAACAGGTGACCCTTTAGCCATATAGTTACCGGTTCGACACAAATTAATGATCAACACCCTTATTTATGTTTGTGATAAAGAAAGACTTCCCATGCCATTCTAGATACAAGCCTTTGGATCCTTCCATGGTATATGGAAGAATGTACGTATCTTTCAGAGCTGTATATAAAAGTGTTAAGGTATCTTAAAAAGTTGACATTGCTTCTAGCATAGTCATGTTTTAAGTGGATATAGTAATGATATCATTGTTTATGCTTGCAGGAATATTGTGGACGAAAAGGAAAATACAGATGCAAGCTAGATGATATGCACAGAAACAACAAAGTTTGCCAAGTAGTAAGAGCGAAATGGATACTGACAGCAGATGACTTCCCCCTCTTCTCATCTTTAAGAAGGTCCCTGATGGGAAAATAAGCTGCTTGCTTGCAGAGCTCAAGAAGGTCCGAACCAGTGTACCCCTCACACAAACTAGCAATGTGGTCAAAGTCAATGTCTTCATCTACCTTCTCACCCTTTAAAACCACCTCCAGTATTGCAGCCCTCTCCCTACGATCTGGTATTCCAATCTCAAATGCCTGAGGAAGACGTCGGAGTATTGCTTCGTCAAGCTCGGAAGGACGATTAGTGGCAGCAAGTACCATCACCCGAGCATTTTCTGCTCAAAAGTTTAACTTGTCACAACCAAAAGCCACGTAAAATAGATAAGATAGACAACACATAGCTCTTATGCCTTTTAGGAACAATGACTATGTTTTAAAGCATAAGAAAAGGATGCACAAGGAGAGAAGAAATGCGGTAGAATATCAATGTCACACAAAGAGAACTTACGGTCCGTCGTGAAACCATCCCATAATGCCATGAACTCTGTTTTCATATTTGTTAAGGCTTCATGGTCTGTTGTCCGTCGCTGCCCCAAAAAACTATCAACCTCGTCGATGAATATAATAGCAGGCTGGAGTTTATAGGCCAAGGTAAACACAGCAGCCACTGCAAAATTTTCAAATAGATGAACTACCAAAAGAAAAGTGCATTCAATCAAAGGCAGCCAAGAATCGACTTGGCAATTCTTCAAAAAAATCTACCAATTTCTCATCCAAGATAGTCTCTGCTTCAAAGAAGTTTAAGTGCACAAAATATAGTAAACAACCACTGTTCATTGTAGAAAAAGTTCTCCGGTTGCTTCAGATTTTCGAAACAAATTTTTGACTACACACATATTTCCAATGCCTTTCAAATGGAAGTGCGTGTACACCAACTAAATAAGCATCGCCTTTACAAATATCAAATCATCCCACCAACAACTCTGTTCATAATAGTTCGCAAAAATGAGAAAAATCTAGATCAAATGAATATTAGACCAAATGTTGTTTCCTAACAGTAAGTGGTTATATATTCAAAATACAGTTAGTGGTTATACTAATTCAAAATACTTCCATGGAAAAAAGCATTGGAAATCCACATGATAGTTTTACAATAATTCATCATCTCTTGCCAGCACTAAAATCCTACATAAACATCCATCATACACCAACTATATTTTTGGGTCAACTACTGCATCCACGTGCTTTTTGTTATTTCCTTCCCTCTGGGAGGTAAGTACTTGCATCCATCATGTCCATAAGCCCAAAAATGGTCAAATTCACCCACAAGAGCAAGAGCCATGGTCATACCATATGCATCCCAATAAACAAACCGATACTTCTTGATTCAACTGGAATCACATGTTTCCTCCTCCATGTAACAAGTAAACCATTGCTACTAAGTAGATAACTGTTTGGCACAGGGGGGAATTTCCTACGAGGTGAGCACTTCACAAGCAGATATATATATATATATATATATATATATATATATATATATACTGTAGAATAGTTGATTAATATATAAACCAACAAATTATTTTATTACAAATAGCCAAACGAGGTGGGAACAGGCACTAGAAGGAAGAGAAAAGAGTTACTGAAACTTGGAAATGAATAACATGCCTAATACAATCTGTAAAACTCTCATCTCGTTTATGTATATTAAATTGGGACAATGACGATAAAATTTGCACCGAGTTGTTTGATAACTTATTGAGCATTTTGAGTTGAAAGGTGTTAACCACGTTTAAGATTTCATAACCTCATTAAGAACCATGAAGGTGACCAGTTGCCACAGATTCGGATACACTGCAAACCAAAAAAAACAACTTGAAGGATGTTATCAAGCTCCCGCCACCTCCCCCCCCCCCACCCTCCCACAACCAAAACCAAACAAACCCAAAAAGCATATTCTTTCGCTTATGTTCCTCCACTTGGTTTTTCCTTCTCTAAATTATCTCATTTGTGCCTCTCTCCATTTTATTTCCCCTAGATCTTGAAACTCTCCTTGAGTTTCTTCTTCTACCTCTACTTGTGTCTCCTTTCTCTTTGCTGATCTCATTTATATCCCACCATGCAACTTGTAAAATCGTAGTTGATCAGGACGGACTTTTCTTGTTGTGTAGCCCAATCAAGCAACTCCTCTTTTGCCTAATCAACTACTCGTGTCTCCTTTCTCTTTGCTGATCTCATTTATCTGCCACCAGTCCTCATTGCAACTCGTAAAATAGTTGTTGATTAACACGAACTTTCTTATCATGTAACCCAATGAAACAACTCCACTTTTGCCTAATCAACTAATATCAATCAAGTGCATAAACAGTTCATCTGGAGTTCCACTCACTTTCATACACATGCTTCCTCCTCCACCAACTTAACTTTCCTAATACTATTCCAGTTATTAACAATAGATGATTTTAAGGCATACAACGGTTTTTTGGATACACTAAACATCTCTGCAAATTGTTATAGCATATCTAACTCTTGTAGACTTCTATCATGATAAGATTTTCAGGCGAAGTATCGCCATTATAATCTTCTTAGGTGCAATAGTCTGATGCAGCATATACTACTAGTAGTCCACTACATATGAACGACTACTGATGCTAATGCTTCAATGTATTCATACCATCCTATCGTGATCAAAATATTAAATTTCCAAAACCTATTAACATACTTGCATAAGGAAAGATGAGAATAAGTATCTCAAATCCATGGCAAGAAAGTAATCAACATCCTATTAGTTCAAACACATCATTTCAAATTAAAAAAAATGACGAAAGGATTCCAGATAAAAATGAACAGCAAGAATATTATCTATACTTACCAAGTTTTTGCGCATCACCAAACCACTTGCTCATTAGATTTGATATCCTCACGTTAATGAAAACAGCTCCTGACTCTTTCGCAATAGCTTTGGCAAGCATAGTTTTTCCAGTGCCCGGTGGACCGTATAACAAGACACCTTTCTGGGGACCAAGCAGCTTGCCATGCCGAAACAGCTCAGGCCTACGCAGTGGAAGGATCACCAGCTCATATAATGCTTGCTTAATGGATTCCAATCCTCCAATGGTGTTGAATTGCACATCAATGTTGTCAGGATTTATAACATCGCAGGCAATTACATCCTGTCAATCGTTCAACACACACGTCATTTATGCAACACAAATTTATATAGATCTTCAATCCTTATTACACAATGTTCACTAATCTCCACTTTGCAAAAATTTGATTATATTAACAGTGCATATAAATCGTTTCTGCAAAAAGGCCCCGTCATTTTTTCTTCAGAAAAATGGCATTACTCCCTTCATTTCAGAATTAGAGTCCCCATGACTTCTTAGCAATGATAGGTTTGAATTTGAACACCTTAACATCCACCTCACTCTCCGGATATTTTTAGTTCAGATTCTAACCGAGAAATTCACTGAAGAGCCAAAGGCACTCCAATTTAAGATGGAGGAGCTATATGATCACGAAAAATAGAAGACAGAGAAAAGGTATTCTCTTAGCATAGAAAATAACCATCTTACTATGAGAGGACTACAAAGACACTATTTGCCCTTATTAAAGACAACATCTATCTCGCTCTTGTCCCATGGAAAATTCTCTCACCCCACACAGCGTTATAGCCGAACTATCTATCACCATAGTATCGAATTTCAATTCCCCTAGTACTAGGTTACCAAAAACATCAGGTACTAAAATAACCAATACAGAAGGTATTCACTATTCACAGTCGTCCAAAACATAGTACATCCAAGGGTTAAGTGAGAATTCACTTCCATATAATCAAAATTAAATAATAATAAAAAAAGCATCTACAAGATTTTATTACTCCCTTCATTCCATCAGATTTTCCCCTTTCCTAGGATATAAATTCTAGTACATGTAAACACTGGATTGAAATCCCATAACAGCCATAGCGTAAATAAGCACACTTTGACAAGTCAAGCTAGGTAAACATAATGAGCAAAATCAACATCTGCACGAACTAAACCTATCCTATAAATTCGGGGAAAAAAGGAAATAATTCAACGGAACGAGGGGCGCACTTCAATTTAAACATCAAAGATAACACTTTTTGATTTAAAAACATGAAATCGATGATTCAATTACTACGAGGAAACAACTAAATTCGAGAATTAGGGATTGGACCTCGTAGGGGTTGGTTTGGATGAGGGGCCGGCCCAGGCGCTTGGCGATCTCCTTCTTATGTTCGATGGCTTTCTTGGAGGTCTCTCGATTGGGGTCCAGTTGCTTCAGGCCCGCAAACAGAACCAGACAGCTGAGGGCGGCGCTGGCAGCGTACAAAAGCAAGTCCTGCAAGAACTTGGTCTCTTTACCACCCTGCATCTTCGGATTAAGGGAATTTGGTGTGCAGCGAATGTTTCTATTGGTGAAGAATGGCCAAGATTAGGGTTTGGAGGGGTGACACCATGAAAGAAATAGACTGGTTTCGCGAGACTTGGCGAGAGAGGATTTCGCGTCAAGCAATTCGCGACTGGTCGGTATTCGAATCGGCAGTGGAGGTTCAATGTACGTAAATGCCCTTCTGAAGCAATTCGTGAAACGACGTCGGTTCTCGTGATAATTACCCACTTTGCCCTAAAAGTCTCTTCGCATTCACATGATTTTAACTCGGGCTCTGTTTGATAACTTTTCTTTTTTTCTGTTTCTTTCTCCAGTTTCGCATATTTGAAAAAAAAATATATTTGACACAAAGTTTTTAATTTTTTTCTTCAGTTTTGAAAACCAGTTTTAAGATAAGACTGTTTTTGAAAATTCCTATTTAGGAGTTTTATGTTTTCAATTTTGGTTTTTATTTTGAGACCACCACTATCCTCCCACCGCCGATAGCCACTGCCAGTGACCGACAGTCTCCGCTGAGGCCGACCGGCAGCTGGCAGCCACCGCTGGCAATTGTCGGCAACCGGCAACAACTGCCCGCCACCGCAAACCACTACTAAATAAAAAATTCAAAATAACAACTGGATAATCAAACACCCATTTATTTTTATAAAAAATAAAAAACTAAACTGATTTTGATTTTATTTTTTTTTAAGACAAAAATTTTAAACTGGAAGTGATTTCAAACGCTATTTTAGTTAAGAAGTCTGATTTAGGTATAACTTTTAGAGATAAGGAATCTCTGCTCTAATAGTTTTAGTGATACAATTTACTAATTAAAAAATATTATCGGTGTTATTATATTTTAAAGTTTGTTATTGATATAGCTAAAAATATCCCTCCAATCTACAGACGACACGTGGCAGTTATGACACGTAACACATACTGACTCATTACTGATATGGCATTTACCGTATCAGTCACCGGGCAGAATCCTGAAAAGGCTCTGACTCTATTAGTTCAGATTGACGTGAGATCCTCTAGGATCCTAATTAGATTCTGATTAGAGTTGGTCAAAGCCCAGTCCTACTAGGACTCCTCCTTCTGCCACTATATAAAGGGGTCAAGCCCATCAGGTAAAGACAAGCTCACACAAATATACATTGTGTCTTTATTGCTTCTCAGAGTTCTACATTGTTAGCCATCTCTGACTTAAGCATCAGAGCGTTCCCCCGGAAACCCCACCCGGCGATCACTCCGTGTTCTCTTTTGCAGGCCTAATTTCTGGTGTGGTTCCCGATCCAGTTTTTAGCTGCAACAGATTGGCGCCATCAGTGGGACCACTACAGGGAACATGGCCAATCACTCTTCTTCCGATGACTCTTCTCACGGTCATTCCAAGAACCGTCACGCACGAACTAGCGGCTCTCATCAACTTGGTCGTTCTCATGACCAACACTCGACCCCTTCGTGCCACCGTCGCGACAGTTCTTCTGAAGATTTATACATTAATGTGACGTCTGCTACTCCCGAATCAGAGACTAGACCTCGGAGAAACCAATCTCCAACGTCTACTCTGAAAAACGGTCATCTTCGTCACCACCTAAACCGTCAGCTATTCAAAACACCCCATGCTGACCTTACAAAAGAAATCCATGAACTAAAAAATGTCATGAACACTCTTCAACAAAAGCTCGACATGGCAGTGGCTCCGCCGTCCACTCACTATTCTCATCTTGACCCCAGTGACCTTCGTCTTTGTCTCACCTCCAGATCAAGTTACGGCCGTAAATACCGATCAATGGCCTATCCGACTTACAATCCCAAAGAAAAGAGAGGAGATCACATAACCAGGAGTGGATCTTGTTATCGACGTGATATATCAGTCGAAGACAGTACCAACTCCTCTCCCGAACAGTTTACCAGAGCTGAGACCCCTCAAAGATCTATCCACAGGAAGAGGGCGCCTGAGTCTCGTTCTCGAGAACGAGACTCCTGGAAGGTGGTCCCTAGATATCATTCTCCAGAACGATCTCCCCCAAGGGATGAATCTGGATATCCGTTGTCAGAAGCCATTGAGAAAGCAAAACTACCTCCCAATTTTTGGATGCCTCAATGTGATCTCTACGATGGAACGGGAGATCCGGGAGAACATGTCTACCAGTTTGAAACAAACATGCTCCTCATCCAGGTCTCAGATGCTGTCATGTGCAGAGCCTTCCCTACCACTCTAAGGAAGGCTGCGCATGCATGGTTCAAATCTCTACAACCAAGATCCATCTACTCATTTAGCCAATTATCGAATCTCTTTCAGAAGCACTTTATAAGTAGTCGCTCCCGAAGGAAGAACTCGGTGAGTCTACTGAACATTGTGCAAGAGAAAAATGAGTCTTTGGCATGCTTTCTCGGACGATTCAACGCAGCCACTTTGGAAATCGATAATTTGGTTGAATCCGTGAAGTATACTGCATTCCTCTGCGGCCTTCGACCCACATCCAAGTTCGCATTCTTTGTGAACAAAAGTCCTCCAGGTAATATAAAATCCCTTCTCGAGAAGGCTAACAAATATATTCAAGCAGAAGAATACCTGGAGACACACAGAGGACGACGTGGAGAAGGAAAGGAAGAACAGAAGAAACGATCTCGAGAGATAACTCCTCAAGAGGAAAGTCAGTAAAACGTTCTAAGCATGACGAACGGCGTCCAAAAGACCCGTTCGCTTGGGAAAAGCTGACAACCCTCAATGCAAAACCGTCACAGATTTTTCACGAGATCAAAGACAATATAGCTCTCCAGTGGCCAGACAAAATGAAATCTCGACCAAATAAAAGGAACAAAGACTTATGGCATTACTTTCACAACGATCATGGCCACACAACTGACGATTGTGGGTCGCTTAAACGAGCAATTGAGGCCCTTATCAAGCGTGGCCAGTTGAGAAAGTTTGTAGCTCCTAGAGAAGGAAGACAACAGATACCTTCGGCCATGAAAGAAAGAGAAGATTGGGAAGAAAATAGGGGTACAATCAACACTATATCTGGGGGATTAGCCGCATGAGGTTCATCAGGACGGGCTCGAAAAGCATACGCCAGAGAAGTATGCATAACGAGTTAGCCCCCGAATAAAAAATCAAAGACGGTACCCGCAGTAGCGATCACCTTTTCCGATGAAGATTCAAAGGATATAAAAAATCTTTATGATGATCCATTAGTCATCACAGTTAGAGCTGGGAACTTTGATGTAAAACGTGTCTTGATTGATAACAGAAGTTCTGCAGAAATCTTATTTTACGATTCATTCAATAAGATGAACATTCCAACGGACCGTTTACGAAAGATAGATACACCGCTGTATGGATTCTCCAATCATCCAGTTGTAGCCGAAGGTATTATTGCACTCCCAGTTGTGATTGGCACACCTCCGGCACAAGCCAACTTCATGCTTGATTTTGTGGTGATAAAGGTCCCCTCAGTATACAACGTCATATTGGGGCGACCAACACTCAATCAGTTACAAGCTGTAATGTCAACTTATCACTTCAAGATAAAGTTCCCCACGAAACATGGGATTGGAGAGGCGAAAGAAGACCAGACTACAACTCGTCAGTGCTACGTGACTTCATGCCGATCAAAGAACAAGGAAGCACTCATTATCGAAGACCTCCGGGAAGATATAAAGATGCAAAGGGGAGAACCAGTTGAAAATCTTGTAAGCATCGAAGTACATCCTGAAGAAGAAAACAAAAGGGTTTGGATTGGTTCAAATCTTAAGGAAGACACCAAGCTCGAGCTGGTGAACCTAAGAAGATTTGGTCCTGCGCAAGTTAGGAGTCTCCGATCCAAAGGCAGCGACGGGAAAGTTATCTCCAAGCTGGGAAGGACCCTATCGTGTTATAAAGGTGCTCAAACCGGGAGCCTATACACTGGGAACACTTTTCAGAAAACCAATCCCTCGTACTTGGAATGCTGAGAATTTGTGAAAATATTACCAGTAGCATCTTGCCTCAAGGCAAGACACTTCTTTTTCAGGGGGATAAGGGCCTAGACCTTATCAAAACCCCAATCTTTTGAAAATTATCTTTAGAAATAAAATTTCAAATGAATGGGTTGTTAAGCAATCCAATGTAAACTTTATCTTTTGCTCGAGCAATAAAGTTATTTTTCTCAGCATTGTTATAATGTAAACTTAAACATTCTACCCGAGCAGAGTGATGGCCGAACACTCTGCCCAAACAGAGTGATGGCTGAACACTCTGCCCAAACAGAGTGATGATCGAAACACTGTGCCCGAACAGAGTGATCAATTTAGACAAAACATTCTGTCCGAACAGAGTGATGGCCGAACACTCTACCCAAGCAGAGTGTATACCTCTTGGGTTTTATAAAAATAAGAGAGAAGGCCAAACGGATTAGCTACAGATCTAAGTCCGTGAAGAAATAAAAGTTAATGGGGGCACCGTCACTCCACCGAAGCTTTTGCTTCTTCAAAATTTAGGCCGAGCGAGGGTGCTCGACTTCTTTGCCAACTCTTTAAGTGACGAATAAAGGGTCTGAGTCAAAGTAAAAATCAGTAATACTGTGTGAATGGTAAACACAAACCATGAGAAACACATAGTAAAGCATCATAGCATGAAATAAAAAATAAAGAGTTTTACAATAAGCCCTTGAAAGGGCATCAAAATTCTTTGTCTGAACAAACCAAAGTTAAACATCTAGTGCTCGGGGGCATCACCAGAAGGACCTTCCCCTAGAGGATGAGAAGCTGCAGCATCACCTGCCTCTGAAGGCAGAACAATCTCTCCAAACGGAGATATCACAGCAGTCAGAACGAAGTCATCCAAGGGTATAACAGGAAAGCGTTTTGCGAACATTTCCTTGGCCTTCGCGAAGCCGAGCTCATAAATCTCAAGGTCGTTATCCAGGCGCTTCTTGAGCCATTCATCCCCAGTATTCCCATTAAGAAAGTCGAGGATGCCTTGATCACGAGCCTTCTTCACCTCTTCTGCCACTCTCCTCTTGGCCCGTTCCAGTCTCCTCTCCAAATTCTCGATCTGTGCAAGATAGTCAGTCTCTTGCTTACTCAGCTCTTCAGCACGACGAGTGGCTTCTTCTGCCTCCTTGAGGGCTTCCCTTTTCTGTTGGGCCTCCTCAGCTGCCACTTGCCTTGCCATCTCAAAATGAGACAGTATTTCAGACCCCCTCGCATACGTCTGCGATAAAGATTGGAACGATCAGCAAAGCGAAGTCCAAAATTAAATACAAGGAAAGACTAGAAGAAAGAATCTCACCGTATACACAGCCTGAGCAAAGGAACAGGCAAAGGTCTCGTGAGTTTGTTTCTGAAATATTTCCTTGTCCCGAGGAAGAACTCCGTGAACAAGGTGTTGCTCTGAAATCTGACTATCTGGCATCCCAACATCATTGGAGCGAAGAGTCCATCTGGGACGAAAGATGGGATCCTCTTCGACGGACACCTTCTTCACGATCTGCGGAGAGTGGTCAGGAGGGATAACCCTTGTCTTCTTTGGAGCAGGGGGCAACTTTGCACTTGGCTGCTTTTCTTTCCTTTTTCCTTTGGCTTTCTGCAAGACGCCAAGAAAGCCTCCTTGCTGCGTTTTTCCACTTCCGCTGGCCATTTCTGCAAAGGAGTTGGTAATCAATACAAGAATACACATTGAAACAAAGACTGAAACCAAAAGCCTATTTAAAGCACACCTAGAGACGCGCTCTCAGCAGAAAATGTGCTAGAGATAGTAGGCGTAGGAGGAGGGGTTACAGCTCCAACTGGAACTGGCATGCGAGGAATGATCCTTGCCCATTCTAGTTGCTGCTCTGATAAGGGTTCATCAATGGAAAGTCTGCCCCGAAGTTTGATGTGGCTAAGAATGTGTTTGGTAAGGTTGTTGGGAGCAGGCTTGCCAGGGTTCCCAAATCCTTACAGTAAGGATTCCATTCTCTGTCAAACGAAAGCTTCCCTTTATAAGAACGGCCAACGAAGAAGTATCTGGAGTGCCAACCTTTATTCGACTTCGGCCCCCCTTTCAGAAGTTGTTGCCTACTGTGAATATAGTACCATCCTGGACAATTGGCAACTCCCTTAACGAAACAGATTTCAAAAAATACTCTCATAAAATCTGTTGCATCTGGTTTGTAGCCTGAAGTCTGAACCAGATAAATGAGCCCAACAAGCTTCCTTCAGGCATTGGGAACAAGCTGACCTGGGGCCATGTGGTAATGCTCGAAGAAATGAAGAGCAAAAGGGTGAAGAGGAAGCCTGTAACCAAATCTCACTTGCTCTTCGTATATCCCATTTCATACTTCGTTCCATAGTTGGCTGAATCTTGCAAACCAGGAAGACGAGCATACCAGCCTACGGGAAGAGGATATTCTTGGAGCAACTCCACCAAATCTTCGGTAGACATTTTACTTGACTTCTCATCTGCCGTATACCAAGGCGTAGGATTAGCCTCATCTTTGGCTTGATCCTTAACGTCGCCTAAGGCATTTTTGGCAGGCAAAGATGGAAATGGTTGGGAGGTTAAAGGCTGGGGAGGTTGAGAAGATGAAGGGCGTAGTGGTTCTGAGGATAAAGGTCAGAGAAGTTGTGGATTTGAAGTCCCAACTTCACTACTTGAAGTTGAAACTCGACCTGATCTTGAGGATGAACTACTGCAAATGACTACATCCTCTTCAGCAGATGAAACATACACTGAGGACTCGGACATGTCTTCTAAAGAAACTACAAAAACTTGAAATGCTGAACAGAAAGAGGAGATGAAGAGAGACTTACTTGAAGTGAAGGATGCTTCCGAATGATTTGAGTGAGGTGAAAATAAAGTGGAGATCTCTTTTTATAGAGAAAACCCCAAATAACCATTTCTTGGGATGCACAACGGTTCATCTGACTCTTACGTGTCACAAGCTAAGAGAATGGAAGTTTGAAAATTCAAAATTTCCCGCTCAAAGTCATTAATTGCAAGAGGGACACGTGGACATGAACCGAGCACTCTGCCCTAGCAGAATCCTTACCAAACACTTTGCCCGAGCAGAATCCTTCCCGAACACTGCCCGAGCAGAGTGCTAAACGGCCGAATACGGTTCTGCCCGAGCAGAATCATGTCCGAACACTCTGCCCGAGCAAAGTGCCAAACGGCCGAGCACGGTTATGCCCGAACAGAATCGTGTCCGAACACTCTGCCCGAGCAGAGTGCCAAACGACCGAGCACGGTTCTGCCAGAGCAGAATCGTGTCTGACACTCTGCTCAAGCAGAGTGCCAAACGGCCGAGCACGGTTCTGCCCTAGCAGAATCGTGTCCGAACACTCTGCCCGAGCAGAGTGCCAAAAGGCCGAGCACGGTTCTGCCTGAGCAGAATCCTATCCGAACACTCTGCCTGGGCAGAGTGACCACGGCCGAGCAGAATTTTGGCCGAACAGAATCCTGTCCAAACACTATGCCCTAGCAAAGTGACGACGGCAGAGCAGAATTCTGGCCGAACAGAATCCCGTCCGAACACTCTGCCAGAGCAGAGTGACTAAGGCCGAGCAAAATTCTGTCAGAACAGAATCCCGTCCGAACACTCTGCCCGGGTAGAGTGACGACGGCCGAGCAAAATTCTGGCCGAACAGAATCCCGTCCGAACACTCTGCCCGAGCAGAGTGACTATGGCCGAGCAGAATTCTGTCCGAACAGAATCCCGTCCGAATACTCTGCCCGAGCAGAGTGACAACGGCCGTGCAGAATTCTGTCCGAACAGAATCCCGTCCAAGCAGAATTTTGTCCGAACAGAACCTCGTCCGAGCAGAACTCTGACCGAGCAGAACTATGTCCGAATATAATCTTGTCCGAGCAGAGCACTCTTTGGATATTGGAAATGTCAGACAAACAGATTCAATTCTGTTTTTGGAATATTTTGCTACCACCAATGAAAAAAGTGTGCTTCCACCCGCTTCATTAACGTTGGCAAAAGCAGGGGGCATATGATATAGCTAAAAATATTCCTCCAATCTACGGACGAGACGTGGCAGTTATGACACGTAACCCATACTGGCTCATTACTGATATGGCATTTACCGTATCAGTCACCGGGCAGAATCCTGAAGAGGCTCTGACTCTATCAGTTCAGATTGACGTGAGATCCTCTAGGATCCTAATTAGATTCTGATTAGAGTTGGTCAAAGCCCAATCCTACTAGGACTCCTCCTTCTACCACTATATAAAGGGGTCAAGCCCCTCAGGTAAAGACAAGCTCACACACATATACATTGTGTCTTTATTGCGTCTCAGAGTTTTACATTGTTAGCCATCTCTGACTTAAGCATCGGAGCGTTCCCCCGCCGGAACCCTACCCGGCGGTCACTCCGTGTTCTCTTTTGCGGGCCTGATTTCTGGTGTGGTTCCCGATCCAGTTTTTAGCTGCAACAGTTATTATATTTTAAAATTCTTATCAGTAAAATATATTTAACGACACTTTCTAATTACATTAGATGTGTTGTCCCCATTTGGATAATTATGGCCAACCACTTTTATCTTTCTTAGCCTCTGTTTTGTCTTTGTTTAGCTTTAATTTTGTCTTAATTAGTTTTAGCTTGTATTTACAGTAAAGAAAACAACTACAATCTTTACTTTTACTATAATTCATATCGAATGAAGATGTCATCCGATTGTTATCTTTAGGATCAAAGGTAGGATTTTTACCTCTTTTCAAAAGAGGGTGGGATAAATACAGATGCAGAAGAAAGTTAATATTATTTCTCTCTCTCTCTCTCTCTCTCTCTCTCTGTTGTGACTATGAAAATGTGGTTATTGGCTAATCATTATGACCAAGGACCAATACTTTTAATAGAGGTGTCAAAAGGGCCCGGCGGCCCGTTTCAAGCCCTGGCTGGCCCGGCCCTCTATGTGACCAGTAAAGGCCTTAAAAAAAAGGGCTTTGGGCCTGGGCTTGGACCAGGCCGGGAAATTCCAGGGAAAGCCTTGGCCAGGCCCAGCCCGAAAAAGCCCGATTTTGGCCAGGTATTTGGCCCGGTTCTGGCAGGCCGCACGGTTTTCAAATTTAATTTTCCCCCTTTTCCCCCCAACGGTTATATTCCCCATTATTTCCCCCCAACGTTTATATTTCCCACTCTATATGGACGTTAATAATTTACATACATTCATAAATTCTAGCCTCACTTACTTCTTATTTTATGACAAAAATAATATATTAATATCATAGGTTCTTTTATACTCACTCATAACCATCATATATACATATGAGAGTCATATATATTGAATAAAATTTTGTATATGAGACCAAGTAGAGAGAAAAACTGTTAGTCAAAATTTATACTTATTACTTAAGATCGTCAGGGGAATTAATAACTATACTCCAAATTTAAATTCTTGTAAATTTCAACTAGTTTTTAGTGGTACATTATAATAACAAAAATTCAACTTTAGTGAAAAAAGTAAAGCTTAATAGAATAAATTTAAAATAAACTGATTAGGATTTCAAAATATATGCTAAAAATTTATACAAAATTAAACTAATAGTATAAATTTGAAATAAACTGATTAAAATTGAAACTTTAGGAAAAATGTTACTTATAAATTATAATGTTAGTAGGTCAAAAAAGGATTGTTAATATTACATCAAATTAACATGTATCAGTCTCAACCAATTAATTTGATGTATTCTTGTTGGCCATCGACCCAAATAAATAATAAGGAGTTGAGAAAAAAAAATTGCACTCTGGCCCGGTCCAAGCCTGGCCCTACATATTGGGCCTAGGGCCAGGACTTGGACTGGGCCCATATATCCAGATTTCAGGCCTCGCCCAGCCCATTTTTCAGTCACTTGGCCTAGCCTCGGCCAGTTTTCGCTGGAGGCCCGTTGGGAAAGCTGGGCCGGCCCAAGCCCGGCCCAACCGCATTGACACCTCTAACTTTTAGCAGCAAACTTCAGGAGGCGACGTCAAGATAGGCATTTGATAGTAGGATAAGCAAAAGTATTTACGTACATGAATTAGTTTGTAAGAAAGTCTCACCATTTGTGTGCCTACTACTCATCGGTCAAAGACTTGCTAACTTTTTTAAAAAGTAGAATAAGCCTTCAACCTAGTAAACATTAGGTGATTTGTATCACTGATTTTAACCATAAAAAACTATTAGGTACATTATAAGCCTTTATAGTCTCTCCTCTTATTTTATCGGTTCATGTTATTTAACGATCTTCAATGATCAGAAATAATAGTCTAAAACCGCACACTATTTACTCTAAGGGGGCAAGGCCCGTAATCCTCGGGGCAAAAGGACCATAGTTTGGGAAGTAAAAGTTCAGACCAGTGGGCTATCATTTGAAAAAAATTGGTGCTTGCTTGCTCCTTAGGTAGTGTTTTCTCAATCCATCCATGTTTTATTTTTATTAATATTTCTCTTTAATTATTTAAAATTTGAAAGGAGGTAAAATTTCATTTTTGTATGCATCATAACTTGGGAGAACTAGAACTCTACATTCCATTTGGATAATTCAGTAAGAATCCCACGTCCAAAAGAAATATGGAGTGTAATGCCCCACTAAATATTCTTTTTCTCATCTCAATTTATGTACTTAAATAGTAACAACATGGTAAGACTCTATGAAAGCGTGAAATAAGGGTTAATTGACTAAATATGCCTCAACAAATAGCGCGCTCGCAAATTAACATGCCAACAGACCAAAATAACATTTTTATATATCAAGCTTTTGGTGGGTACCTGCTATTAGTTTTTTCGTTCAATGGGGGTATACCGGTGAGTTCACTTATTTTCAGGATAAAAAATGCAGCCAAACCAAAATGTGAGAGGATAACTTTGTAAGGACACATGTATGCCTCAAAGACGAGAACCATCGCCCTTTTTTCGGTCACACGAAGGTGCGCACTCACGCATACACACGACACAAATACACAGAGTCGTCCCTCCCCCACCCCCCCACCGCCCAACCGGCCACTGCCCCTTCCCCGACCACAAACAGTGGCACGCACACACATAAACGCATAGTGCACACATTGTCTCCCTCAGTGGCGGACCTACGTGGTGGCAAGGGGGGGCTGAAGCACTCCCTGACTTCTGAATTTTTTTTTTGTTTTTGGGAATCGCACCTACCCAGTTCCCGAGATCTCGTTCCCCAAGACACCGTTCCCCAATCCTTGATACCCCGTTCCCCAAGACCTACACTCTCTCTCTCTCTCTCTCTCTCTCTCTCTCTCTCTCTCGGTGGACAGTGGACTGAGCTTGTAGCTACTCCAACCGGCAACCAGGTGTGGCCATTGCCAGCGATGTGTTAAACCTACCTCGTCCCTTGGCACCTTCTGACCTTCAAACAGTAGATCTTCGACCGGAGACCCCAGATCTTGAAGAAACGGCCGACCAGATCTTGAACAAACGACCGACCGCCGGCGACCAGATCTTGTCGGCTACGCCTATTCCGTGTCTCCGAGTCTCCGTTCGACGGCTACCAGTCACCAGATCTGGCCTTTCACAGCTTCACGGCCTCACCCTGCCGGCAACCTCGAGCTGCTGCAGTGCCACTGCTTAACACCAACGGCGGAGTGACGGACGATTACTCGGCATTGGCTGCTTGACCTGTTGCGGGTGCTAGTGCTGGCTACTACAGTGCTGCTCTTCGACTGCTCGTGGAGATGTCAGACGTGGAGTCTTTGACTCTTTGGTATATAACTTTTTGTACACATCTCGTAAATTATTGTTGATTTTATCACTTATCACATACTCCGTCTTAATTAAATAAATTTATTACTATTATCTGTTGCCGACAGGGAATGTTGTTTATTGATTATTACTGTTCTAATAAAATTAATGGCGCAAATTGAAAAAAACAACTTTCAAAACTAAAAAGAGTCTTTAATGGCTCTCGTAAAACTTAATACTATTTTTTGTATGTTTTTTAAGTGCACTTTGTTTTTAATATTATTTTAATAATTTTTTTTGGTAAATTCAATATAATTTTTGCACCCTGAAAAAAAATTCTGGTTCCGCCCCTGGTCTCCCTTGCCGCCCAACACCCCAAACCCACCACCACGTACATCTGACTCACATATATATTACACCTATCACCCACCAAATTCCCCAACCACTAGCTCTTGCCCGGCGACTGCCTTTTCCCGGCCACACACACACACACACACACACACACAGTGCCCCCCTTCCCCTCCCCCGAACCTTCCACCACACCCACCTTGCATTACACACAAACACAACCCCATCACCCACATGTTCCTGCCCTCGGCCTTTTCCTGGCTACCGCCCCCTTCTCTTGTGTATGCCATACACAGACAAGCACACTCTTGATCCACCCCCCTCCCAAACCAACTACGACACCCACCTTGCCCTTACACAGAAACACAATCCCATCACCCACCATGTTCCCCACCCATCGGCCCTTCCCTCAGTGACTGCCCCTTCCCCTGCCACATGTAGACACACTTTGTTGATTCACCCCCATCCCACCACGAAACCACCCTTTAGAACACACCAATCACACACCATTTTTCCAGGCCATCGACCCTTTCTCCTGCGACCACCTTCTTCCCTGCCTATACACACGACATACAATAGATTGGCTGCTAATTTTTTCTCTAAGATACATCCCCTGCTATTCGACCATTTTGCGCTGAATAGTTTGGGTATAATGATGCAAACCCTAGATATTTTTCTCCAAAACACATCCCCTGCTATTTGACCATTTTGCGCTCAATAGTTTGGGTATAATGATGCAAATCGTAGGTATTTTTCTCTCTGCGATTTGACCATTTTGGCTCAATAGTTTGGATATAATTATGCAAACCCTAAGTTTTTCGACACGTGGGACATAAGGTAAACATTTACAGTACAAATCATAGGGTGATGTATAAAAATGATATTCTGGTAGGTTGGCATATCAATTCATAAACGTGCCCATATGTTAGAGTATATATTTAGTCAAATAACTGTAAAACAATTCAAAAGAATAGTTTAGATTATGATGGGAAAACATAATACGAATTGTATAACAACATAAGTTTACGGGTGGGTCAAACTCATACCATATTCAGAGCACTTTCCCAATAAGGGAGCAGTTTAGACTTGCACCCATCGTTACAGTATTAATAAACAAAATTATTTTTTCTTAGCATTATGCCGCGCTTGTAGCAAATATTTTTGCAATTTATGATTGATCATTTCTTAGCAAAAATATTAGAAGCATGACTTAATAAGGCCGGAACACAATGGAGTTATTTTCCACAAATTTAGTGTCCTCTCTAACTTAAATTTATTTGAAAACATTTTGACCTTTATCCGAATTGTAGGAAGATAAATACAATCTTATGTGTACAATAATTAATGTCATTAAATATTTTATAACTTCTATTTGATAATACCAACAAAGTGTTGCTAAAAATTCACGTTGAAAATATTAAAGCAAAGATTGTTAACTATATTTAATAGTAACCGTTAATGTCGCGGATTGGGATTCTCTGCTGTAACCCATGATTACTGTGAGAGAACACCCCTACTGTAATAATGAGTTATAACAGGGGATCCGGATCCTAATGTCACTTTACAGAATCGCCAGAATTCTTTCCTACTTTGTTTATGAACATGTTACTTCTATCTAAGATTAGGCAAATCAGGCACGCGTGGTCTAATTATCATAACAAGCACGTAAAAAGGAATCTGCAGTCTACATTTTTGTAGAGAACGTAGATCACACGCAGGAATCCTAGTGATCTTACGTGGTACCACACCTCCTCTCTGGTCCGTTGAATGCCCATCGGACTGATGCATTAAGATTCTCTTTTGTTTTTGCTAACTTCGAGGACCAAAACACCGAGCAATAATGCAAAAATTTTGTAGCCTCTCAGCCCCTCTGTATAGCCATCATATTTTTTTTTTAATTGTCTCAAAATAATTTATCACTTTTTAAATTAAAAAATATTCTATAAATATTTTTTATATTTATACTTTTAAAAATTATATTTTTTTCTCTATATTTAATCTTTCATCAACTTATTTTATCTCTCCTCATCCATTTTATTGCCTCCTTTCTTTCTTTCTTTCTTTCTCTCATGATAAAATAAAAACTTCATAACATTTGACTTATATTCTAAATAAGTTTGTGCAAATCAAATCCAATCGTATAATTTGAGACCAAAGGAGTAATAATAAAGATCGATATATACATTTAATGATCTTCTAAATAGTAGCGTAAAAAAAATATAACTAAAAGTTATCGCCAAAAATAATTATAAGAATGCCGCTAATAATTTTTAAAGCAATTAATGGTCGCAATACACCCCAAAATCTTCTAACAGAGTCGCTCTCTCTATCCCTTTCATCAATGTGAGAATGGCAGCGTGATGAGACCACACGCCCGAAAGATTGACCCCTATTAACTGAAGTACAAAGCTTCTTATAAAGATTATATACTTGCGTTACATCCACCTTCAAGCTCTCTCTGTCTCTCTCTACGAGTCTTTGTATGTAGTCTCTATATTCCTAGAGAGAGAAGGTTGAGAAGCGGGAGTCAACGCAAAGGCAAAGCATTTCTAGCCCACCATCTGTTTCACACATCAAATCCCTGTTGGAGGGTGCTTTGTACTACAACGCCCAATTAGTGTGTACTACTAGAACTTGAAAAGTACAGGGTAATTGGTTGGTAAGCGTTTTCTTGATGTAGTACTGCCCTTTGTGGTGATTTATTGAACCTTTTGGAGATTGGCTGAACTCCAATATTTCAGTGTGGTATATATACTTGTGTAATGGAAAGGGAATAACCCAATCTTTTGGCTGTGGCATACAGCATAAGGCAGAGACGTATCTGGCATTGGTGGTGAATTCGTTGACCAGATTTGAGGTGACAAATACCCATTTGGGATTTGTTGGTTTGGTGTGAAATCTGATATAAGCTCTGGAATACAAAGAGCTAGTTTGAAGCTTGATCTGCCTATTCTTTAGAGGACAGTTACACAGGTGAGAACACTTTGTTTACATCCTTTGCATCTTCATAGTTTAATTTAACTGCTCCCACAGAAGTTGTTTGGTGATTGAACTGGACAAGAGTGAAAACTTGAATCATTCAAATGGGGGCCTGGAGATTGAAAGGACTCTGTTTGCTGTCTTTGCTTCTTCCAATTCGTTGTTTGTGTGTCATTTCTCTGAACTGATTGTCTCTGAGTTCTAAAGAGGTGCTTGGATGATTGCATTAGGCAGGATTGAAGACTCGGAATGGGGAATATGGAAATGGAGGAAGTGAAAGAGGTTGAGAGAGAGGACATGGAAGAGAAGCGAGACGAGCCAGAGGATGTGAAGAGGATTCCTCCATGGACCAAACACATCACGATCCGGGGGATCGTCGCCAGCCTAGTGATTGGAGTTATTTACAGTGTGATAGTAATGAAGCTGAACCTGACTACTGGTCTTGTCCCTAATCTCAATGTTTCAGCTGCTCTCCTTGCCTTTGTGTTCATCCGGACATGGACAAAGCTGATTCAGAAGGCTGGATTTGTTTCAACACCCTTCACTCGGCAGGAGAATACAATTGTTCAGACGTGTGCAGTTGCTTGTTATAGCATTGCTGTTGGAGGTTGGAGGCTATGCCAAATCATGCCCTTTGGCAACTCGCACAGCCTGATCCATTTCTAACACTCAATCTCTTAATGCATTTGTGGCCTCACATCTGGAATGGACAGTCCAATTGTGCGCTTTCAAGGCTAGGCTGTTTCGCTACTGAAGTAGCGGAAGCGAAATTAAGCTGATACATGAAAGCCGAATAATTTGACTGGCCATTATGGTAACGTGAGCGGCCACAAATGTGTTTTTGATAGATATGGAAATCTCAAGCAGTGGACTCGAATACATGTGTATCTATTTTTGATTCATATACTTACCTTGGTTGATTGTGGTATTCTAGGTGGTTTTGGGTCTTATCTTTTGGGACTAAACAAGAAGACATACGAGCAGGCAGGGGTTGACACGCAGGGAAATTCACCAGGGAGCTACAAGGAACCTGGGCTTGGTTGGATGACTGGTTTCCTTTTTGTTGTTAGTTTTGTTGGCTTGTTGGCCTTGGTCCCTCTCAGAAAGGTAGGTCATACCTGCTCCGTTCTTGCCTAATTGTATAGTAACTTTAAAGGATTGTTTTGCTGGTTTGGTAATAGGTTTTCATGAGTTTCTGAAGTCCTGCAACCTCATCAAATTACAACTACTAACTTTACAAAAAAAGATATCGCAATTAGGCAGCTTCGAATGCTTTCCTCTTTCATGCACCATTGCATCTTTTGGTTGCCTGCAGATCATGATAATAGATTACAAATTGACTTATCCAAGTGGAACTGCTACTGCAGTTCTCATCAATGGGTTTCATACTCCAAAGGGAGACAAGATGGCCAAGTAAGCATCCAATATTACAAACTCCTGCTTCATCAATTTCAAACAGTCTAAAATTCAAGTATAGGAGGACTTACACATGTCCTAATCCTTTTTCCAGGAAGCAGGTTCATGGTTTTCTGAAATTCTTCTCACTCAGTTTCCTGTGGGCTTGCTTTCAGTGGTTCTATGCTGCTGGAGAGAAATGCGGCTTTGCCCACTTCCCTACATTTGGGTTGCAAGCTTGGAAAGAGTCGTACATACTTGACTCTAGTTAAACTTTTCACTCTTGTTGACGGCAATCCTTGGGGTCATAGTACTGATGCAGGTCATTGCGTGCAGGTTTTACTTCGATTTCAGCATGACCTATGTCGGAGCAGGGATGATCTGTTCCCATCTTGTAAACTTGTCTTTGCTATTTGGAGCTGTGCTCTCTTGGGGAATGATGTGGCCACTGATAGGTGAACGCAAAGGAGATTGGTTTCCCACGACTTCACCAGAAAGCAGCATGAAGAGTCTAAATGGGTACAAGGTATGATTTAGATCCTGGCCTCGAATTCAATTTTAGGAGGAAACAGTCTAATCATGTGCTAGTGTGCGTGCAGGTATTCATTTCTATCGCTCTCATCCTTGGAGACGGTCTCTATAATTTTATAAGAATACTTTATTTCACTTGTAGAAGCATGTATGCCACCATGAGAAAGAAGAACCCCAAAATACGTAAGTTAACAAATTTACAGCACCACAGCCCCCCCCCCCCCCCCCCCCCAAACACACACACAAAAATTCACGCACGCTCAACCCCACGCCCACACACTTCCATGGGTGAAAAAGTGCAGAAAATGCCCCTGAATTTGAGAGGGTCACACGTTATCACAAGCTCCAAGTCTTAAGATTTCATTGCACTGATTTCCTTCTTGCAGCCTCAGATGATGAGAATCAACCCCTTGATAATCTTCAACGAAACGAAGTGTTCATAAGGGAGAGCATTTCTTTGTGGGTAGCATTTACTGGGTACATGGCCTTTTCCATATTCTCAATCATCATCATCCCTCTCATGTTTCCCGAGCTGAAGTGGTACTATGTTCTCGTAGCCTACCTTCTAGCGCCCTCCCTTAGCTTCTGCAATGCCTATGGTGCTGGTCTAACCGACATGAACATGGCCTATAACTACGGGAAAGTGGCCCTCTTTGTGCTTGCCGCCCTGAGTGGAAAAGAAAATGGTGTAGTTGCAGGACTTATTGGATGTGGTCTGATAAAATCTATAGTATCCATATCCTCGGATCTAATGCACGATTTCAAGACAGGTCATCTCACACTTACTTCCCCCCGCTCGATGCTTCTCAGCCAAGCCATTGGGACGGCCATAGGGTGCGTGGTAGCACCTCTCACATTTTTCCTCTTCTACAAGGCTTTTGATGTTGGGAACCCGGATGGGGAATACAAAGCTCCTTATGCAATTATATACAGAAACATGGCAATTCTAGGTGTTGAAGGCTTCTCTGCCTTGCCCCGGCACTGCTTGCAGCTCTGTTATGGGTTTTTTGCCTTTGCCATAGGGGCCAACTTGCTGAGAGACATTACCCCAACCAAAATTGGGAAATGGATACCACTTCCGATGGCGATGGCTGTACCTTTTCTTGTTGGCGCTTACTTTGCAATTGACATGTGTGTCGGGAGTTTGATTGTGTTTGTGTGGCATAAGCTCAACGGAAATAAGGCTCGTCTGATGGTCCCTGCTGTTGCATCAGGACTGATTTGCGGAGATGGGCTGTGGATTCTCCCTTCATCAATCCTTGCTTTAGCTAAGATCAACCCTCCAATCTGCATGAGCTTCTTGCCTACTCGAAACTCTTGAAAGTAAGATACTGGAGAGGAAGGGTAGAAAAGAAATGAAGAATAGTATCTGATCCTAGTATAGATATTAAACGTCCTTGACATGTAGTTTTGAGCAAGTATTTTGATCATAGAGGCACTAAATCTTATGGAGAAGATGATAATTCAGCTTACTTTATACGCAAATGCACCAAACTAGAGTTGTACAGGTTGAATTACATGAGCTCAAAAGTGATGTAAAAGAGTGGTCAGAAATGTAAACAAATGGTATTACTACATTCTGCTGAAAGAGTTCCGATGACATATCCAGAATCTTTTTGAAGTCCGGATGATTTAACTTAATATTGGTGTGGTATTTTAAACTCGAAAAATGAACCACCTGAGTGCTTGAGCATGGTTCAAGTCATCGCAAGCCGTTCCCGGAAGAACCTCTAACCGAGCAAGAACACAAGTGAGGCGAGCTTCGAGTAGTTACAGCAAAGCCAAGATCTAGAAGTTAAGCTGTACAGAAGAAGAAGAAGTCGAAGCAGACTTGTACAAGTGTGAATTGCCCAAAATTTGCCATTGTGGAACAGTCAAGGTCCTACCGCCTATAGCATTGGACTTAACATTAGAAGGAACCCCCACAACAAGTGGCCACCATACGGATTCTGCTAGAGCTCTCCCACTAAACTTCCTGCAAAGGATCCGTGTTGCCATTGCTTCAGCTGAGCCATTTTCAACATAAAAATGTTGGTCAATTACCCACCAAACAAAGAGAGACATGGAAATTCATGTGAGCGTGTTACCTGTTACGCATGGATTTGTTGCAGTCTAGATGTGGCGATGGCCATCATCTAGACCAGTCAAATTTAAACTGACAAAAGCACCGTTGCAATTGTAATTTTCTGACCTACAAGCGAGAGATATGAAGCCTAGGGAGATACACTTCCTTTTATGAACTTTTAGTAGTTGATTTGTGTGCTAATTAAAGTGCACTCCAATTTCAAACACTCTCTTGGAACCCTAGCTCCAAACCAACCAAAACATAACAGTGTGCAGACCACAAAGGGTACTACTATTGTTCGACATCATTCTCGGAAAACATAGAGAAGTAGAATCACAGTCCTCCGAAGTTAGCAATCAGTCCATCAAATCCTCATTCAACAAAACCCAACAGAGGGATTTACTTTTTAATCTGAAAATGCCATAATCTCAGAATGCTATTTCTGTCAAATCAAGTTGCCCGCTACCACTTCCCTCTACTGAGTTTCAGTAGCATATGGAACAAAGAGCATCTCTCTTCTTGCTTTAGAGGTGTGACAAACTACAGGAGGGCCGAGAAATCAACCTAAGGACGACTTTTTTTCCTTTTTTTTTTGATAAATAGGAGAATAACATATATAAGAACGCTGGTGTAGCGATGTTACAGGAATTTTGAATATCATATCATACCATGATTTTGCCAGAGTAGATTTGATCTGAACAACAAGAACAACAGTGCCATATTGTCAAAAGGAAGTAAGATTTGCGGGGGCATAGATCCCGTTGCAACAAAACGTCGTGGAGTCGGTGTTGCTACACGTCAATCCAGGCTTGACAAGTAATAGTTGTTAGAGATCTCGCCTCACCAAATGCGCCTGGCGTGTCCCTGTCCATACTATAGTAGTGAAAATCAGTAGCTATATAGCAAAAGTCATACAAAAGGGGTCCCACTTTGTCCATGATATTTTTGGTATCGAACATCTGTGAGATTAAAAATGTAGAGTTAGTAAATAATTTGATATGCAATAAATTATGTGCATAAGCCCGTATGGTCGAAAGTAAAAGTCCTTTTATAAGAGCTAAATGATGATCAGACGCTTGTGCTGATAATGCCACTGAATCACATCTGATGCCATATTTATTGGTACAAGAAAAACCTGTCCTAGTTCTCAGATTAACCTTGTTATAATAGATTGCAAGGTGGAGGGAAATATAGGCACTAGTTTGTAGTGTACAATGTTGGAGATTATTTGTAATGATCAGCAGAAGTGTTAGGCTGTTTTTTTACGTTGTTTGGGGCAGAGTGTGTAGGGTTCCGTTGTTTAAGTTTGGGAGAAAGAATGAGGTTGTTGTAAAAATTGTCTTGTCGTACCTAACCACTCCCCGACTCTGTGGGAATATAGGAGTTTGTTGTAATACCTCAAACTTTGGGAGCCGGTTAAATAACTATCTGAGCTTTAAAAAATAAACGGGAGTTAAATTTGAGTAATACTCTGGTATTGGTAGTGTGTAGGAGCTTCAAAATATTTTGGGACAAAAATATAATTTTTAAAATTTTGGGGGACATTTTTGGAAATTAAAGTTTTGGTGATGAAAAATAATAGAATGAACGCTAGTATATATTTTCAGTAATGTTTAATCAAATTGAGAATGATTTTAGGGTTTAAATGTAATTATACAAAATTTGGGGGTCATTTTGTAATTTTAAAAACTTGAAGGCCTATTTTGAAAATTTTGTGTCTTGGTATCAAGTTTTAGAGGAAATTCTCTAGATTGGTGGCACCACCTACTATATGATATGATGACTAATGGGATTTAATATTAAACAAATGTATTGGATAAGATTTAAACAAAAGAAATGGAAAGGAAATTCAGAAAATTAAAACAAGAAACAAAACATAGAACAAAACCAGAAACATAGAAAAAATAGAAAACATATAAGAGAAGAGAAAAACAGGGGAACCTTCGTGGGTGGGGGAAATCTCAGCAGAATAAAAAGAGAGAAAGAGAGAGAGTGAAGAAGAACTTGAAGGTAATTTTTCTCCTTTTCCCTAGTCTGCAATCTTAATTTTTGGGAGAGAGTTTGAGCTTTGCATGGTGGATGGGGTGGCCATGTGTGTGTTCAGCTATTTTATGAGCATGATTCGCAAGATTATATGCTAATAAGTGAGTATGAGGGGAGGGGATGGATTTTAGTGACTTGTTGGGTGGGGGGGGGGGGAGACAGTGTGTATGCGTGAGTATATGTGTGGTATTTATGTCTAAAAATGGATCAAAGGTGCACCAGTGTGTATAAACAAGTGTTGGTGGGTGTGTTGTGGAGTAATTTGGGATTTTGTGTGTTTTAGCGTGTTTACTGTGACTGTTTGTGAGTGTGTACAGGGGGGTGTTCTTGTGTGTGTTTATAGTTTGGCTATGGTGGTAGGTGTAGGATTGTGGGTTAAATTATGTGTTGATGGGTGTGTTCGAGTGTAATTAGGGTAATCTAATGCATTCATAATAATTTAAAACGGATTGGAAGTGAATCAATTGGTGTTCATGAAGTGTTTGTGGGATGAACATCTGGGCTGAAGGAAGAAGACAGCTGTGTGCAGTTTGGGCGAACTAGTGTGTGTATTAATTTGAATAGTAATCGTTATTGTTGCTAAAGATCAAAATTACTTTAGGCAGTTTTTCCCACGAATTGTCATAAATAGTTTGGGGAAAATTAGACAATGTCCGAAACTATAACTCCCAATATTTTTATGAGAACTACACTCTGGAATTTTTTTAGAATTTTTGGTGTTTGCGAAGAGCGCTAAATTGGGGTATCGACTAAAAAACTTTATCAAATTATTTAGCATAGCAAACCAAACTATTTTGATTTGAAAATTTTAAAAAAATATTCTTTTACTGATATGATTCATATTCTAAAATTCTAGACCATTCTGAGGCCGATAGGTATTTTTCGCGAAATTGATCTTTTAACGCTCATTCGGACACCGATTCGGAATTTTCTGGCAAAAAGTTTCTAAAATACTTTTTAGGCCAAAAATAATATCAGGATGCTTAAAAATAGCATTTTAAGATTTTTTGGAATTTTTCCGGTGCTGGAAACCCCCAGGGGCATTTTGGTAATTTGTCAGCCGAAGGGTATTTTGGTAATTTGACCTAAGAAAGGTATTTTTGCATAAATTCACATGTGGGAAACTTATTTTAGTAATTCTATTTACGGGAAGGCCGTTTGGGTGATTTAAATCTCTGAGGGGCTTTTTTGTAATTTTACACCTCAAGGGTGTTTAGTAATTTTGCATACGCGATGAGAGGGGTTCATTTTGGGAGTATGTGTAAGTTCGTATTAAGTTATAATATTGTGCTGTGAACTATATTCTGATGATTTGATCATTCCGTTTAGGATAAAGCTAAAGACTTCCGGTTATGATAAATTAGCTGCGAATCCAGGTAAGAGATTATATCTGAACCCTGGGCAAGGACTTTCCTCCGAACCCTTATTTGATAACTCGTACTCGAAAATACTCATTTGA
The DNA here is from genome assembly GCA_033070095.1 of Escallonia herrerae. Taxonomy (NCBI): domain Eukaryota; kingdom Viridiplantae; phylum Streptophyta; class Magnoliopsida; order Escalloniales; family Escalloniaceae; genus Escallonia; species Escallonia herrerae. The sequence goes on from JAVXUP010000692.1 coordinate 134,449, forward strand.
TTTACTTATGACTAATGTCAAACTATGAGGTATGATTTGATATCAACATGTTATTGCCTTGAAAGCTCCAAATATTGAACCTGATTCGGTTATTTGAAAATCTTATGATAATTTGATTATCGTATGTGATGCCAAGAAAAGTGGGTTCGTACCTACGTGGAGGTGCCATAAAAGGCTGCAGTCCGAGTTAGCTTCTAAATATGCAAAGTAAGACAGTGAGGGTGGAGTAAGGGCAGAGAGTAAGGCTTCCCAAATAGGCCGTGAGGGATGGCAGCACTGCGGAGACGAGGTTGAGACGAACAAGGCAGGCAGTCGACAGTCCAAGTCAAGGTCCAAGTCAGGGTCCAACGCTACGGTTCAATGATATGTCCAAGATTGTGTCAACTTGTGTTTCTCTCTCTAGAATCTAAGAACTCTTGAGTTCTAGAGTGAGAAAGTAATTTTGAGAGAATGAGTGAAAAAGTCCTTGAATAAGACACAAAGTTCACTATTTATAGGCAAAGGTATGCCTATGTCATCAAATGCCACATGTTGCCCCCTGGGAGCGACATGTCACCAGGGGGTCAAAAAATATCGGTTCTTTGTTGGACTACCAGTTCCCAAGTTCGCATTGCATCGTCCCACACAGCGTCGCTTTACCTATCTGAGAAGACTGAAGACACTACGATGGCATGATCAGAGTAAGCCCGTTGCCCCAGCCACCGGTCCAAGCCCTTATTGAATCCCACAAGTGTGCGTCAAGAGATGCATAGAGAACCTGACAGCGGCGAGGGTTGCCCCTGTAACCAACTGCCAGGCAGACTAGGCGTGATGCCCTCCAAAGACCTGCTCCTGTCCCAGAGTGACTCGGGGGTCATCGTCCTGGGGGCACCAATGATCACCGGTAACGTGAGTGGACATGGTCGCAGCTCAGTGCCTAGTGTCATGCAAGTCACCCCAGGGGGCGATAACTTTGTGGTAATGAGCCTATCCTACTGCGAAAAGTCCTTGTGCTAGAGCACTATGATCGGAGCCCCTCGGAACACTGCACACTCTAGAGAGTGGGTTGAAGCATATTCCACGTCCATGGCGTGGGCGCATGGTGTGGTGAATGAGTGTGATGCCCGGAGTCCTGTAACATGATTGTGGCCCATGGACGCGATGTCAATGGCACAAGACATTGATTGTGGTGCATGGGCGCGGTGCCAACATCACGAGACATTGATTGTGGCGCAGTGCCTACAGCATGAGACATGATTGTGGTGCATGCGCGTGGTGCCTACAGCACGAGACATGATTGTGGTGCACATGTCATGGAAGTAGTGCACGGGCGTGGCGATGACAGTCGCGAGACAATACCTGGTGCCCAGGGCACATGTCATGGAAGTGGCGCACGAGCGCTGCAACGACAGTTGCGAGACAATACCTGGTGCCTGGGGTACATGTCATGAAAGTGGCACACAGGCGTGGTGATGACAGTCGTGAGACAATACTTGGTGCTCGGGGGCACATGTCATGGAAGTGGCGCACGGGAGCGGCGACGACAGTCGCGAGACAATACTTGGTGCCTTAGGCACACGTCATGGAAGTGGCGCATGGGCGCAGTGACGACAGTCGGGAGACAATACCTGGTGCCCGGGAGCACATGTTATGGAAGTGGCGCACGGGCGCGGCGACAACAGTCGTAAGACAATACCTGGTGCCCGGGAGCACATGCTATGGAAGTGGCTTGCAGGCGCACAGTGCAAGGGCGCGCGTCAAGTGTCCCGTTAACAGGGCGTGAGCCAAGTGTGTATGTCATATCAAAATAATAAGTGTGATCTTTAGTAATGACAAAGTTGGGAGTGATGGTACGCGATTGTTGGCGACGAGTCATTCGACGTTAGAGCGCGACTTTGGGCGATGGGCATCGCTGAGGTGATGTGCGATCGCGGGCGACGAACGACAGACGTCGCAAGGTTGGTGTACGAGCATTGGTAAATATCACGGAGGTGCAGAGACCCAAAATAATAAGTGCGTGCGGAAGGGGAGGCCAAATGCCAACAATTGGGGAAAGGCCAAGGCCAACCCCCTTGGGGAGGCCGAGGCCGACCCCTTGGGGAGTTCGAGGCTGACCCTAGGGCGTGTCCAAGGCCATCTCCCACGAAGGGAGGCCAAGGCCACTCCCCCTTTAGGTGAACTTCGGGCACGCCGACGGTAAGTGTTTTGATGGGCAATGACAAATCCAAAAGTTGCATTGTGACGAGCTTGTTGTCGGGAGTCGTACCCACGTGACGAACAAGGTGCCAAAGTCACATGCAAAGCATACAAAACGAACAAAGCGCGAAATGGACTTTGTGCAAAAAGTGAACAACCGCCAACCCCCCATGGAGGCTGAGGCCGACCGACCCCATGGGGTTGACTAAGGCATTTGCCCCTTGACCCCATCACTCTTGTTGCGTCGTTGGTCGATATTTTTTGATGAAAAGGTGTTCGGGTGGTTGTGGTGCGACAAACGTGCTACTGTGAGTCACATTAACGTGAAATAATTGGTGCCTAAGTTGCGCATGAAGCGTGCGAAGCAAAAAATACACATGACTTGGGCGCACGCACTTTGACCGGTTCGATGCATTGAAAAAAAGACAGTTGAATCTGTCGATGTGTTCGCGCGAAACGGGAGCCCTAGTGGGCCCTTGAGTACGACCAGAATAGGTTGGGAACAGTATGTTATTCTAATTTTTCATCGCTATACGTTTGGACTCTATTATGTTGATACAAGTTGCATTACTTGCCCTAAAAACCTTTCATTGAGCCTTTAAAATGTTTATTAAAACTTTATCGGTGCTCCCCGTGGAGCATTGAGTAACATGTTATATTATCAAATTGTGGTCATTTTCCATATCGACATGAGAAATTGCATTAGTGCTTTGCTGAAGGTTGGGGTATATTGGAAAATATTGGTGTGTGCTAGTACCTGACGGACTAGCCAGTGTATTGGCGTGGCCTAGTGCCATGACGGGCTAGCCGGTGTATTGGCGTGGGCTAGTGCCTTGACGGACCAGCCGGTGTATGGGCAGAAATGATTGGACAATATATCTTAATGATTTGTGCTTGTGCTGGAATCCCCTGAGGAATTTTTGTGGTGCTTTGGAAATGATGACTTTGAAAGTGATCTTCTACCGATCGTTTGGAAACCATCGTCATTGTTGTTGTTATTTTGGTATCAATTTATGATGAATTTTGGTCATTTTGAAAATCATTGAACTCTTCAAAACGTTGAGGTCTTGCAAAAATCATCTTCAGTTGGATTTTTTTGGAGTCGTTTGGTATTTCTTTTGTAGTCCTTGTACGACCTTATTGAGCTCTCAAAAGCTCACCCTTCGTTTGACTCCCACTCCCTTTTGCAGGTTACGATCAGCGGTCGCATGTTCGCGAATGGGTTAGAGTCGGTGTGAGGTTCCAGTAAGCCCGCCACTACAGTGATGTGAGACCCCTGCGTGGGTCGGGATTGTTACCTTGCTTTATAAGGACTCGAGTTGTAAAGAACCTAGGTTTTAATAGATCAAGTTTAAGCAGTTCTGTGAACTTGTATTTGAAGAATTTGAGTTGGTATCGGATTAAATGTTTCAAAGCATAAGTTAGTGAACAGATTTGACTGGTTGATGTGATCCGGTAGGTTAACGAACCTTACTTTATAAGACTCGAGTTGTAAAGAACCTAGGTTTTAATAGACCAAGTTTAAGCAGTTCTGTGAACTTGTATTTGAAGAATTTGAGTTGGTATCGGATTAAGTGTTTCGAAGCATGAGTTAGTGAATAGATTTGATTGGTTGATGTGATCCAGTACGTTAACGACCCGAAAATTTGGGGCGGCGGAGCTCCAGATTTTTGGGGGCATTACATTTGTAGGCAGAGGCTACTGAATAGGTGCATGATAGAGATGCTTTCCAAACCTGTTGGTCCGCTAGAGGATGGGCGGAAATGTGGATGGCTAGTATTTTGTTTATGAGATCCGGGGGGAATAACGACGTGATTAGCAAAATATTCTAGGTATTTTGGGTAATGAGGTCACAGACTCTTGTGGAGAAGTGTGCTAAGTTAAGGTTATTATTCACATACTCAGCCAGGTTTCCGGTGTTATGTGGTATCCAATGGTCGTGCCATATTGAAATTTGCGACTCGGTTCCAACTTGCCATCTCAATCCGAGCGACAAAGCTTGCTTGCCTGTCAAAATGCTTCGCCATCCCCAAAAGAAATTACTTTTGCCTAGGCAATTGTCGAAGTTAGAGCGGATGCAATATTTATCAAGAAGGACTCTGGATAACAAGCAGTCCGGATTTGTCATGATCCTCCAACTGGTAAAGTCTTGTTGAACAGATGAATGTCCTTTTATTAGGTTAAAACTGTGTTGTATAGTGACCCTGGCGGAGTATCGACTTAGCCACGACTTTCCTGCAGCTTTCTTTTGAATAGATTTTATTTTATATAGTTTCTTGTTACCACATACAACTCAAGTGGTTTGTTTAGAAACTATTTATATAGTAACTTATCAAATATGCTTCGTGAAATAAACATACGTAAGACAAGTTTTTAATTGCCATTTTTTCTTTTCCTATACACAGTTGTACTTAACTCAAAATTAAGTAGCAATGAGATGTCTACAATCATTGACAAACCAGGAATCATCATTCTTAAGATGGGTATCATTTATATAAGGAAGAAATAGTCAAAAAACCGTCTCCAGCTGCCAAAGAAGGGAGAGGAAAAAAACAGGTAAGGTGTGCAGTGTAACGGTTATGTTGCCAAGTGTACTGTGTGTGGAATGTTAACTTTATTTGTTTAGTGTTTTTGACTTTTTTTTTTTTTTTTTGAGTAACTTCAGCATTGAAAATGATGAAAAGGGCATTTCTTTTAACGATCTCAAGAATATTCAGGTACTTTAACATGTAAAATGATCAAAAAGACATCTTATTCAATCATTTTTAAAATTTTTTGGAGGACACTTATGTCATTATGAGCTAAATATATTATATAAATAGAAAAAATGTTGGAGCAGTAGATGGGCACCAGCCCATCAATGCCACCCTTTGCATGCAAGTCTTATAATTGAATTATTAATTTTATATACTTGATGTGAGATTTATCTCTCTCAACACATCTCCTCACATCTTATTTTTAGATGAATAAGTTTTGAATTGTCAGCGAGAACCTGAATCGATCAGCTCTGATACTATATAAAAACATCCAATTTAAAACTAACCGAATACTACAAAGGAAGAGACCCGAGACTTATCTATATATATAAAAAAGCTGAAACTTTTGCTTAAAATTGCGACTCGTAGGATTTTTAGAACTCTATCTTTACGACAAGTAGGACTTTTTAAGAGCTTTCTCCCTTCTGACACGTAAGTTTAAACTTTGCATGTGATAGTCCCCTAATTTAGTTGGTCTATTTATTTAAAGTCCAACTCTTTTGAATTAGATTTATAAAATTCAAGAATCCTATTTGTTTTTATATTCTTTTCTTTTCTACTCTATTTAACTCTTTACTATAATTTATTATTAAAAAATTCGTAGGTATAATTTATGCCATATTTTAAAACTTTATAAAACTAAAAAACTAATTATTCACCTTCTAAAACTCTACCTAATCAATATACTTATACATTAGGCCTTAATTTTGATTATTAAAACCTCAAAAGTACTTTAAAATAATAATATAAAATCTCAAATATGTAAAATACTAAAATCATACCCTACTTATTAATTCCTTAGTATGATCATTGGTTTTATTTAACTCTTTACTATAATTATTATTACAAATTGGTAGCTATAATTTATGTAATATTTTTAAACTTTATAAAACTAAGAAACTAATTATATACCTTTTAAAACTCTACCTACTTCAAGTTTGTATGTGATAGTCCCCTAACTTAGTTGGTATCTTTATTTAGAGTCCAAGATACAAGAATCCTATTTGTTTTTATATTCTTTTCTTTTTCTACTCTATTTAACTCTTTGCTTTAATTTATTATTAAAAAATTCGTACGTATAATTTATGCAATATTTTAAAACTTTATAAAATTAAGAAACTAATTATAAACCTTCTAAAACTCTACCTAATCAATATACTTATACAATATGCCTTAATTTTGATTATTAAAATCTCAAAAGTACTTTAAAATAACAATATAAAATCTCAAAAATATAAATACGAAAATCATACCCTACTTACTAATTCTTTAGTACGATCCTTTTGTAAATCTTATAAAATTAAAAAAACCAAATCTACTTCTTTTAAAACTCTACATAATCTAAAAAGACTTCATTTTTGCACAAATATAAATAAAATCTCACAAATATAAATAAAATCTCGCAAATGTAAACAACAAAAATCATGTATGAAATTAATGATTAATCTTTACAAATTAAAAGGTAAGCTTTTCATAGCGTAGATTTTCGTTTTTACCTCAATCTTTTAATTATGCAAAACATCATCCTATTTGTTTTTGGTATTTTTTTCTTTTTAAAGAAATATTATTTCTCCATAAGCTTTATTGTAACTTTTGTCTTATTACACCAATTTTCTTAAAATCTAACATGTTACGCACAATATGAACAAAATATTTAGAACCAATTATATTGGATCTCCAAGAAAAATCAAAATCGATTGAAGAATAATTTGTGACAAACTGAGAATAAGTTTGCAGAATAAAAGAGACGAAAAGATAAACAACTGCAAAAAGAGAGAAGCCTAGGTGGCCCCAGGGTGGTAATGGTATAATCGAAATGTCGGTGCTAGATATGAGAGTGTGAAGGTGGTAATATATGCAATTATGCTAGTGATCAGCCAAGCTAAGTACGATAGTGATAATTATTGTGGTAGAATTAGAGTGTTGGTAGTGAGATTTAAATTATGTAGTGACAACATGTGGCTGTAGCGGTGTTGTCGTGTACTATGCTAATGCTTGTTGTGATGATAGTCATAACTAAACGGTGGTAGTGCAAGAGGTGATGATTGTTGTTAAAGTTGTTCTGGTGGTAGTACTAAGGTGTTTCGAGGTAATATTAATTTACATTACAATACCGATTGATAAGTTATGATCTAAACTTGATTGAACAAGTGATGAACCTAAACAAGCTGACGGTAGAAACATGAAAGTGCACTGACGAGCAAAAGTTATGATATGGTGAAGCTAACTGTATTTATAGTGGCAATGATAGTGCTAATTAAGGTATTTTGAGGTAGTGTTAGTGTAGTATTCATAGATGAATTACGTCGGGAATCTTTTTTCAGATAAGCGATGAACTTAAATAAAAACATAATGACTTTAGGTTAGTTCTACCAGCAACTTGAATGTACATAAACTATATCCAGGACTAGAAGCAGTAAATTTTTTTTTTCCTAGAATGACTTTTATCTTTCGATTTTGATATTGGTCCCACATTTTGATTCTTTAAAGTTTCGTTAATTAGGCAAGACGATGTTTTTGTGGTCTACCCCCTGACTCCACTAATCTAATATTCCAATGATATTTTCATTAAGTCATGTTAGCAATACTTCACTAATCTAATATTCCAATGATATTTTCATTAAGTCATGTTAGCAACACTTTAATAAGTTATGTATAGATAGAAACACTTTCAATGCTATTTTTCCTTTTCATTATGCACAGGACAAATAACATACATAAAAAGTTTCTCATGAAGAAAGAAGGTGAGTGAATTTGACATTTATACTTATAGGAAGATTGAGGTTCATATACACCACCAATAAATAAGTTATAACACTCTTTACTACATTAAACTCACAAAAAATCGAAAGTGATAGTACAAATAACTGACTTTTTTTTAATCATATTGGTTCTAGATATATCATCGATACATAATAACGATTATATCTATAAAGTTCCAAGTACTAAACTAAAAAGTTTAAATTCAGTTAAATAGTAGTATGAGATTGTTGTCATATGTCGTCACGAAACGTTAATGAAAATGCATCTTAAGTCTATAAGACTTTTAATTGTGACGTTTGTGACGTTCACATCTTATTAAACTCACAAAAATCGAAAATAATGGTACAAATAACTGAATTTTTTTAATTATATTGGTTCTGGATATATCATTGATACATACTAACGATTATATCTACAAAGCTCCAAATATTAAACTAAAAACTTTAAATTCAGTTAAATAGTAGTACGAGATTATTGTTATATATCATCGCGAAACGTTAATGAAAAGGTATCTTAAGTGTGACATCCCCAACCCTAGTGACACGCCAGAGACGGGTTGTCAGTTATGACTGCATTATAAACCCTATTGATATAAGTGGATTCTTCGTGATTTAGGTAAGGGGAATTACATATCGCTATTCTTTTGTACTACGTGGTTATGTATTTCTTAACGTTCCTCGTACTCCTAAACACCGTGATTCTGAAATCTTGCTGAAATGTTTTGTTTTAGAGGTTGGTAAATATCTTATTTTTGAAATATATTTTCGGGACGTGACTTAAGTACTTTTGATCAATGACAGTGCTCCAGTGATTTGTCTATGTGCATGGTATGTTACGATACAGTTGAGCTTTGGCGGATCCCTTTGAGGATACCGAAAGCAAGATGCTGAAATGTTATGTTCAACCTGTATATTGAATTGATTTACTAATTGTTCGGGATACTAAGCCACAGTTGTGTTGACGATTTGACTGTCAAATATATTGACTGATGTTGAATTGTTTAGCTTGTTTGATTTTAATCCTATGGTGCTATGATTATTCCACTTACTAGGCTACCCGGCTCACCCCCCACTATTAATTACCTTTCCAGTACAGATGATTATTTCGATGAGCAAGTTCAAGAGGGGATGTGATCGGGACTTGACATTTTGGAGTTTTAGAAATCTTTGTAGCCTATTTCTAGGGCTTGTGATCTGATAGTTGTAATTGTTTTGAAGATATAATATCAGCCGCTTAGGTTCTGTAATCTGATTGGGATTGCATTGTGATATTGTTTGAAATATATAAATTGGGTGATTGACGACTCGGGTCGTCACATTAAGTTTATAAGACTTTTAATTGTAACGTCCACATCTTATTTGTGAGTAAAAACTGATCATATTAAATCATGCATGCTAATTTTTCAAAAGTTCAATTCAAAGACAATATTCTATATAGTAAATTTCTTGCATGCAGTTCAAAAAATAACAGTTATAAACAATCTATAAAAACACATTATAAAAAATATTTTTTGAAAGTTAGGAAAATTAACAGTTGTAAAAAATCTAAAGAAATAAATATTAGACAATATTTAAGAAATTAAAGAACGCCCCGTGCATTGCACAAGTCCCTTATCCAGTACATTGAAATACTATTCCCCTCTCTCCCTCTCCTGATTATGTTCTTCCTCTAGAATCTAGAATACTTAAAACGCATGTGCGTGACGATAATGGCAAGATATTAATCAAGACTCGGTCCCCCATAAAAAATTATTCAATGCCTGAGATCTAGTACAGAGCAGGGTATCTGACCACACAGACACAGAACCTCATCTTTTCGTGTTCACAAAAGAAGCGTGACGTAAAAAGTTCAAGAACAAACACTCAAAGTAGTTTATGTTTCGCTGTCACAGAAACTCTGTTCAATGGGTGTCATGGACCACTTGTGCAACGTCACTCACTTGTACAATACAAACTACACAGGCAGGTTTAATTCCGCTTTCGTCTGGCTCAAATTGGAGCAGGTCGCCTGCTTCCACATAAAAGCCAACTCAGTTAATCCTACCTCTGATCTATTTGCTTCAACCATTACAGGTAACAATGCAGAAACTAACTAATTGGCACCTTCCCTAGGTTAGCTGGCCGTAGGAGTTTGGCAAGCAAAACCAAACACTGTCTCGTCGGTTCTTGTAGCAGAAAAGCATCACAGCCTGTGGCTGACTTTGCAAAGAGAGGAGATTAAAGGGGGGAGAACGGCACCTTAAATTAAGAGCTACTAGACTTCTTTGGCTACTTGAAGGATGAGAGCTCGCGAGGCCAAGTTCTTGAAGCAAAATGCGCTTATAAGTACAGCAAACTGGTCTCTGTGCTGCATAGAGTTTTATCTCGATCAAACCACCCATGCGTAAAATTAGATTTAACTCTGAACCGGAGTTTGTTACTTATTTAGTGGAGTACCATGGCAAAGATGAATAAGCTCTGGCACATCCCGAGCAGAAGGATGTAGCCTAGCAGAGAATGTCCTAATGGTTAGGTTGCTTTTCTACACCACATCATGCATTTCTTCAAAAATGGATACATGTGATAAGGGAACCTCTCCCGTCTTTTTGTCTAGAATAGTCAACATATATCTGGTAAATTATTGTGCCCATGTATACTTGCAACATAATGCTTCACTTTAATGTAACCAATCTTTCCGCAACCAACTAACCCTCCAAGAAGCAATAAAGACACAGCCCCTCCAAATCCAATTGAGAATTCCTATTGAAATGGGGAACAATTCAATTCCATGATCAGCTATAGACCTTCCCCCTTGGGCGGGTGTTGGTGAAAATCTGAATACTTGATTAGCAATCTCAATGGAGATCAGGAACAATAAGCACTACAATACAAGTAATGTGAAATACCATTGATAGTTATATTTATGTTTTTAAGTACCTTTCCACGGAGTCATCTGTTGCCATTAGCTTGAAGAAAAGGTTGAAGATGACAAATCACAACACCAGATTCCACTGTAGAGAAAATGCAAATACCAAGGATTCCAAACAACACAGCAAAGTTGCAACTATTGAACACCCTTCAATTCGAAGAACTGATCCTAAATAAACTACTCTACAAATGAGCAAACCAAACTGGTAAGGTATGAACAGTAAAGGTATTATACTCGTCGACAGGGAAACTGGTTAGCAATTTGGATGATGATTAATGAGCTCTCTCACATTTATGAGTTGCTACATGCTTCAGGAAAAATTCACCAGACAAATTCTACAATGGAATGTAACATTTCCACAACTACTTACGAGGCGTATGCCTACACGCTTCAATCTAATAATTAATCCATTCCTTAAAAGTCCGGATTATCTCATAAAGTAAAAAAATTGAGACAACGTTGTTTATCAAAATTTGTAATTGCAGCGAGAATCAATCAGACCAGCTAACTTATTTCCAAAATCTAAAAATAGAGCAGGAATATAACAGTAAGGAGGAGGCTTTCAATCGATAAAACCTGTCCTCTGGAACACGGCGTTGCGAACGCGGCACAAATCCCTCCCTTTGAGCGTCCGGCCGACGCCTTCGAACACCGAGAACGTCACGTGCGATCTCGCCACAATCTCGTGGGGCGGTACCATTTCCTCCTCCTCCTCCGCCTCATCTTCCACCTCGTCAAAACCCCCCAAATTACCATATCTCTCCACTCTCTTCGGCCAAATTGGAACGTTCACCGGAGCCGACTGGTGGAACCTCCCGCTCTCGGACCGCATCTGCGCCACCGGCGGAACCATCCGTGCCGCCGCCAGATTCTGCTTCCGGTGGACCGCGGGCTGGTGGTCGTCGGCCAACGCGGCGGAGAGCCCCGAGTTTTCCGGGAGGAACTGGCGGAGGCGGCGGGGAGCGGTGGGAGAGCTGGACGCGGTGGGAGGAGAGCGGGAGAGTGGGTCGGCAAAGTCAGACGACCAGACGACGTCGCTCTCGTCGAGCTCGAGCGAGCAGGGATCGGAGCCTGGTTGCTTGAGCAGGCCGAGGAACCGGATGTCTCCGCCTTCCACGGCGATCAAATCGACCGTCTTTTTCATTTTTCTCCGGCGAGAGCGGGACGGAAAACAATATCAGTGGAAGGCGGAGGTGGGCGGTTGCTTGGGGAAATGGGGATTTTAATGGGAATTGCAGCGTCAGGTGGAGGTTGCAAGTGGCAAGATGCCATGTAAGCCACTCAGTTTCTGCCACGTGTGTTCCATACTGTGGGGTCGGTCAGCGTTTGGTATGTTCTTTGAGGTTCCAAATTTCCAATCCAGAGGACTGAGGCCCTACTTGATGGTGTAATGGGTGAGATCCACTCTGCTATGTTTACCATCTTTTTTTCGTTTTATTAATAATGATAAAAAAAAATTTTTCATTCTTTTTTGTTTTTAGCTTATGTTAAGCATTTTGCTTAAAACGTTTCTCAAATTTTAGAGATGCGTGTGGTTTGTGTGCGTTTGGAGAGAGTGGCATGGTTATGAAAACTTTTAATCAGGCCGCTTTTATTTGTATGTTCTTCCAAGTTTTTTTTCTCACTAAGATGCTTCATGTATTGATTTTCGAAATTAAATAATTTGACACAGAGGTTATGCCTGCTACGTCGAGGAGATACACGCTTAAATGAAGTATTCAACGTGTGGGTTGGGATGCATGATGTTTTGTATCTTGGTAACTTTATGTCCGTCCAAGTTTCGTCTCCTAACTTCGCTTGTGGTTGTAATTAGCGTGTACCTAGCTTTCAGTCGTATACGGCGCTAAAGTCATTTTCAAAATTCCTTGTGCTTCTGTGTGACACATAGTACAAAAGTGGCTAGTATCATCCATTGGCATTGTATTGTGTTGAAACTCTTATATATTTTGTAGTTGATAGCAACTGATGTAATTGCTGTCCACATTTTGCTGGATTTTCTTTGTGGTTAGAACTTTGTTGACTTCTGTTGTTTTACTAATGGTAAGTGCTGCTTGTACATGGAGTTTCATAGCCCTTTTTTGGGTATAAAGCAGGGGTACTCCCCGGTCAAACATGTACACCTCTTTTTATCTCTTCACATGCTAAATTAGTGAAGAGAAAACAGAAATCCAGTCTGCTAGACCTTTTTTGAATCTGGTCTGGACCAGAAAAATGAAAGAAGTTTTTCAACTCCTCACCAACTATGTCTAATTGTGCATTTTGTTTTCATGGCTGTGCAATTGTTTTGTCAATAACTACTTTTTTTTTGCAACGATAGCATGGATGGTGGAAAGAAATTGTGTGCGCATGCTAACTCGTACACAGTTCCAAACAGAGGTCCGTGTGTGTGTGTGTATGTTTTTTTTTTTTATTTATTACCGTAGGTATTAAATGGTGAAAGGATGGAGATGAGCTCAATTGAGTTGCTTATAGTGTTGAATCAATTGCACGTGTCTGTGGGTGAGTCTGTAAGTGCAATTTGCACTTGTGTAGATTTGTTGTACGAGTGCACAGGGGTGGAGCAACCCCATGATTAGGGGAGACCACGGCAACCCCCTAAGATTTTGAAAAATTCTTTTTCAATTTTTTAATAATAGATAATCGTATTTAAAATATTTATGAAAATACCTTCATATTATAACATTAATATATTATGATTTTATTTTATTATTTTTTTGAATTTTTATGCCACCGACCGTCATAATCTTTGTCTTTCTCGTTTTCTTATTCCATCTTCATTCTTTCAAATTCCAAATTGCATATCTTCATATTAAAAAGAAATATGAATAGATCAAGATTAGTTGTTATCTTTGTTTTAAACTCTTTTAGTATGTTAACTTAAATGTGACAATTATTCTCGATACAATTAGTAATTGTTGTTGACTAACCTTAGTAACTTAAATAAATCGCTATGAATATTGAAATTATATGGTTAATAGTTACATTAAGCAATTTATTTTGCACTTCCTAGATTTGCCTTCGTGTGTGCACAATATGGTGGTGGTGGTGGAGTCGTAGTGGTTGGTCGTGTCGGGGTTGTTGTTGTGGTGTTGAGGTGGTGTCGTGATGGTGGTTGGTGGTTATAGTTAATGGAGATAGATTTAAGTATGAAAGAGAAATGAGAGGAAAAAGGTTGAATGTCGATCATGTCTTTTCGTAAAAGATTTCAATGCAACTAGCATTGTATTTAGTCAAAGGATTATTTAGTCAAAGGATACAGGTGCTATTATGGCAAACATAGTCCTCTGACTGTAATTCACCCTAAACTTTAGTGATATTATCCTTTCTTCTACTTTGATGTTTGTTCGTTCGTGTGTTCATTGTTGATTTTGGACTGGTTGCTGCTTCCTTGTAAAGTGGCGTGGTTCTGGAAACTTTTAATATGGCTGCCTTTATTTGCATGTTCATACAAGGTTCTTGCAGTAAGAGGCTATATGGATTGGCTTTGAAAAAGTGAATATTTCTTCGTAGAGGTTATGTATGATTCATTGAAAAGGTATATGCTTAAATTGAAGTGCATTCAATTTACGTGAGTGTGTTTGGGGGTTGGGGTGCATGACGCAATGCTAAAGCCATATTCAAAATCGTTGCACTAATGTGTGACACCTGGTACAAAAGTGGGTGGTATGGTCCACTGGAATTGCATAATACATAGGCATTGTTTTGAAATTCTAAGGTTAAGTTTGGCACGCAAGATTATTCAGTCGGATAATATATAATATGAGTGGATAAGTTATGATAAAATACGCCGTCGGATGAGGCCAGATATTTGCATCGAATACAGATTACACTGCACATAAAACGATCTTGTTGCATTCATCACTGGTAATAACCATCATCCTAAATTCACTACCACAACACCACATGAGCAAGCCCACCACCACCATTGTAACCACCAACCAAACACCGTCAACACACTTAGAACATTGGTACACCCACCACCACCATCACCTGCAACAACCATCCAAACACAATCAACACACCATATATCAGCACGTCCACCACCACTACAACCACCATCTGAACACCATCAAACATCATCATGCCCACCACTACAATTGCAACCACCGTTTAAAAATCACCATATCAGCACGTTCACCACTACCACCATCATATAAACGCCACCGACCTCCATCGCCCACAGATGTTAGATTGCACGCAACACCGATCGTCTCAACCACCATTGAATACCCCCCCCCCCCCTCATTACCTTCCCGCCGATTGTCCAATCCAACACTGCCAATGCCCCCCTCCACCGCCCACCCCACACACACACTCTAATAGACACCACCACAACCTCCACTCTCACCTCGAAGGAGAAAGTGAGAAGATGGATACGATCAGTGACAATCAGTGGCTATGATGGGTTCTATGGCGTTAGGTGTTGTGCCAGTGAAGGGTGCTACGATGCTCCTCTTCTCCTTTATGCTCTCCTTGGCCAGTCGTTTACAAACTCAAGTGCCTGGATAAAAATAACTCCCTGGCTATAGAATTATTCTACTCAAATTGGGATAAAACTAATCTGTTGGATATGTTATCCACCTCTTATATGCGTGGCCAAATGTCGGATAAGCTTTTTTTTATCAGATCCAGAGCTCTTACGGGACATGTCAAACACAACGTAAAATGCTTAATAATTGACATCAACTGATTTAATTGTTGTCTAGATTTTGCAGCACTTTTCTTTGTGGTTAAACCTTTGTTGGATTCTTCTGCTTTTGAAATTGGTTAAATGCATGTACATGGGGCTTTTGAAATCGGCTAAGTGCTTGTAAATGGGGTTACATAGTCCTTTTCTGTATACCAAGGGTATGAACTCATGATAAATTTTTTGTGCTATTGATTAATGTAAAACTTTTGCCACTAACCTCCACAATCTCTACCTTTGACGCCTTCGCCTCTCCCTCACTTTTTACTATATCTAAGCATATACCTTTAATCTATTGCCGCCTCTTCACATAGGTAAGGTCTTACTCACAGTTGTAAATTTCGAACTGATACTAAGAACGCCGGCCAATACGTACCATTTTAGCAACCTATCGGTACGGAAGGCCCAAAGCTTTGTGCCAGTCTTGATACCGTCCAATACTGGCAGTATCGGCCGGAACTATGCATACCGTACCAAACTTAGGTACCAGGCGAAATTTGCCACTTCGTACGACTTGTTCAAAAAGTTCAAGAACTATGGGTTTGATGCTACCATCGTCGCCGGTGTACACATTTACAACATGAGAGCCTTGTGTCTTTCCCTTCCACATCACCATCTACTCGGATCCGCCCAACTAATCATTTTTTTCACAACAGAGTTATCCCTATAACCCCTAATTCTGAAGCCCAACCATCAAAGCCCTTTACAAATTTGTATCTAGATGTGTTCTTCTAGATCTGAAATCCATAACTCACACAACGGAAAAACTAGATGATGGTGATGAACTGATGATGGTGTTAGTGGTGGTGGGGCTGATATGTTGTGTAGTATGGTGAACTGGTAAAAGAGATAGTACATAATTGGTGGCTTTGGGTGGTTGGCGTCAAACTCGGCAGAGTGGCATGAAAATGAAAATTAAAAAGTGAAGATGTAGAGATGACGAGAATAGACGAGGTTGAAGAAGAAAGGAAAGGTCTGGGAGTGGGAACCACTTAGGTTTTTTATTTTATTATTATTCTTTTGCTTTTGTTACGTTACCCTGTTTTTTTTTCTTCTTTTTCTTTTTCACAAGTTTAGCTCAATACATTTTGATGCTTTAAGTAAATCGCTTTTTTTTAAGCGTAGGTTCTTAATGAAAACTAATGATATTATTTTCCTTTTATGTTTAACGAGAGGAAAAAAGGTATTTGGTGTACTAAATTTGACTCGAGCTTCACTAATCTTATTTGTAACTTAAATATAAAGTTGTCGAATAATATGAGACGGTAACGAAATGGTACTTGTATGTATCATTTTATAAAAAATTCGGTTTGCTCTCCGATACGATAGTTATAAGTATGATCTTACTCCATTTTCTACGCACACATCTGGCGGATTGATCATGATTTTGTTAGTATATATGTTGATTGGGTTCAAAAATAGATTTGGGTTCATGTCTTGGCTTCGTGTTAGCTTTCTTGTCGGTTATATCAAAGAAATAACATTTGAAGGAAGAGCCAGCAGTATTTCATTGTGAATGGTTTTTGTGCACTCTCAATTCGGCAATGGATATTATCTGGATTTGTGTTCACTAATCTGTTGCTTTGATGGCCCCTTCTTAGCAGCCCCTTCATGTCACATACATAATATTTGTTATTAGTTTCTTAAAAAGCTATGATAATATGCTTACCTACTATCTTCACTAAATAGGGATCAACCCATGTACTTTGATCATGGAAAGGCTTTCTATGATCAAGCTAGGGTTCAACCTGGGGGCTGATCCCTACTATTTTCATTAGTTGCAGAACAAGCTAGGGTTAGAATGAAGATAGTAGGATGATCAAAGTATGTTGGAGAAAGCTAGACTGCGTACTTTCATAACGACGACTATACGACATGTCGGAGTCAAGACAACCAAATCTATGGCGTAATTTTACTAAACAACACATTTGTGAAATTGGAAATTGAAAATGTTTGTTTTTATTTTTATTTTGGTGAAAGCTATTATTCGTGGCATGAATCTTGGTGTAATCACAGAGAGAGGTGGTAGAAGGTTTGATGAAAACATATAGGGAAAATTGCGTAAAATATCCCTGTGGTTTGGGGTAGTTACAAAAGACTCCTCTAGTTACAAAAGTTGCAATAACACACCTAATGTTTAAAAAGTGTTACATCTATCAATAAATCCGTATGTTTTAACCGCGTTGTGGTAGACGCGCTTAAGTGGCAAGTGTCACTGCTAAATAATTTTTTAAATGTCGTTTTTGTCCCTGGATACCTCCTTGGACCAATATAACCATTGAAAGCAAGAACCCTACGCAGGAAAGGATGCTCACAGAAAAATTGATGCCAAAGAACTTCGTTCGGCTTGATTTTTAAGCTCAAATTGACAAATTGAGGAAATTGAAGGTATGATACCCTGTTTTGTGTTCAAAGTAATTGTTTTCTTTTAATCTTCTTCTAGTTTTGGTTTTGCACACCAAGTGTTTGATGAAATGACACAATGGCTAGGTAATGTCTTCTTCAAGCTCATATGTTCAACGTGGGCATATGGTTGACATAAGATATTCATGGAAGCTTTGTGCTTGTAGTAAGAGAGCTAAGATAAAAGTTGTTGAAGATGAGAAGAAAGCAAGCTATGGGAAGCTTTTTTATGCATGTGACAAAGGAGAATGCAACTTCTGGGCTTGGTGTCAACCATATAATGCAAACCAAGATGATAAGAGAGGAAGCATTGGGGGAAACTCTATGGGATTAAGTGCTCAAATTTGTGGTTGTAGGTTTAATGAATTGGCTGCCAAACTTGAAGGAATTGAAGCCATTGTGAAGTTTATGAAGTTGTTTATTATTGGGGGATTTATGTGTACCTTTCTTATGTTGTTTAAATGAATATTTACAATGATCAATTACTTGAGGCATTGTTATGAAGATTTAATGTTTATGCATAATGGTTATGCTTGCGTAATATTTAGGCTGCAAAAGTATAGAACATTTTTAACTGTACTCACAACACTAATCAAATTTCCAAAGTTAAATGTATTTCAAAATGCTATCCACAATATTCCAAAGCATAGTTTACATGCTAATTTCCAAATGCTGTACACAATGGACAATGGCCAATGCTACAAAATGTGCAATGCTACATTCTGCCTCAAGGTTTTTTGCTACAAAATGGACAATGTTGCTGTTTTACAAAATGGTCTTATATATACCACATTCTGTCCATATCAAAATAGTCCAAAAACACTCATCACTCATGCACTCACTTCTGCCCCTTGTCTCTTCCAGCCTGTTCTTTACTCATGTTCTTAGCAGCTTTGGCTGTTGATGTAGTGCCCTTGGCTGCTTTGGATCCCCTTCCCAAAGTAGCAGCTAACATGGACCTTCCCCTAGTTGTGTCAGCCATGACAACTCTTCCAGTGCTACCTTGGGGCCTTAGATTGGTTGGAGCTGTTAGAGGCCTCTGATTTGTAGCTCCAGGTGGAACCCATGCAGCTCTTGTCTATGGAAACACAATAGAAAGACATCTATTCTCAGAAACCATTTTCCAAACACTAAATCATAATCAATCTTTGAAGAAGTTGATCTGTACCTGTGAACCAGTTATTTGTGGTCTTGGTGAAGGAGTTGGCTGTGAAACAGTTGGCCCTGGTGGACGAGTGGGCTGTGAAATAGGCTGTGGCCTAGGTGGAGGAGTGGGCTGTGAAATATGTTATGGCATAGGTGGATGAGTTGGCTGTGAAATATGTTGTGGCTCAGGTGGATGAGTTGGCTGTGAAACTGGTGTAGGAGTAGGCTGTGAGACAACATGTGGCCTTGATGGATGAGTTGGCTGTGGGGGAGTTGGTTGTGGGGGAATGGGCTGTGGACGAGTGGGCTGTGGAGGAGTGCTGTGGAAGAGTGGGCTGTGGAGGAGTGTTGTGGAAGAGTGGGCTGTGGCTGTGGATGAGTTGGCTGTGCTACTGATGGATTGGTAAGTCTTCTTCCCTAAAGAGTTAACATTAAAAAAAACCATATGAATACATGATCCAAATTATTAAGAAACTTGATCCAAATTAAACTTGAGGGGACTTTTTGAAACATTAACAAAATATCATATGGCTTGTTGAGACATTAGTAAAACTTCAGGTGCCTCTTTGCAACACAATACATTATGCAGGTGTTGATTTGAAACCACAGCAGGTGTTTATTTGCAATAATGTTTTAACAGTGGGTGCCTTTTTACAACAGAGCAAAACACAAGGAACAGATTTTGCAATAATGTTTTAACAGTGGGTGCCTTTCTAATGCAGACTCTCAGTCCCCTAAATATAACATCATAAAAAAAAACATAGGCTTTGCATTACCAAATTGCACATGTGATTAAGAAATTATCATTTTCCTTTTGGCTGGAGTGACAGTACTGTCCACTATCTTTTCTTTTCCTTTGCTTGTGTTGGCCTGTAAGAATAGAAAACATGGCCCACATTAAGCAAATCATAAGAGTTTCATTTGGGCCAGAGCATGTTAAAAGAGTAAGATAACAAAAATTGGACTGGACCACACCTGATGAGGTTCTCTTATAAGTCTGCACTGTGGATGGACTGGTCCTTTGCACGACCTTTTGTTGTGACCCCTCTCCAATCATCTTGCACATGTGACATACTTGTGGCTCCTGCCCACTGTAGAAGGATCCCTAGGCTTATCATCACTTCTTCTCCTAAGCTTTTTGGGGCTGCCTGGTGGTCTTATGTAGCTAGGTGGAGCCAAAACATCCTAACCAGTAACCACCCATGCATCCTCACTTGGAACAAGATGTATCATACTACTATAAGCTCCTAAATAAACATCCTTGCTATAGAAATTGTATACATATGCTTCAGGCCTCTCTCTCTGTTCACAAATATGGCAGCCACAACATGACAGCAGGGTATCCCAGTAAGATCCCACATCCGACAATTACAAGTCCTTGCAGCCAAGTTCACAATCCTGGTTTTATTAAAATGCTCCACCTTAACTCCAGCTGACCAAACCAACTTGCAAAACAGTTCGTAGCGTCTGCCACATTACACTCCAACTTCCTAACAATATTAGGACATATTGCACCCTCATATTTCTCCATCCCTTTCTTCTTTATCTGCAATCTGTTCATCAAATTTTTTTTTATCCATTCAAGCATGCTAACAATTGGCAAGTCCTTTGCTTCCATAATGTATGCATTAAATGACTCACTTAGATTATTCACAAGTGAATCACACTTGGCATTGGTACTGAAGTGGGATCTTGACCATTGACTGAGATGTAATGGTTCTAAATACTTCATAATTTCTCCATCTTTATCTAAATTCCTTATCTTCCTAATCCAATATTGAAATCATTAATTGTTCCTACCCTGGCAGCATTCCACAGATAGTTCTTCACCTATTTACCACCCCATTTCTTTTTGAAGTTTGCGAGTGTCTCATACAAAATCTGTGCTCTGTGGTAGGTAAGAGATCCTTAAATGACTCCACCAAACCTTTCTGTCTATCAGAAATAAATACCAAGCTCTCACTACCTCGAAGATCATCAATCAGTTCTGTCAAAAACCATGACCAACTATCCCCGAGTTTTGCCTCAACAACAACTACAGCAACTGGGAACATGTTGTCATTCCCATCCCTAGCCACAGCAGACAACAATTGCCCACCATAAAGTCCCTTTAGATGACAACCATCCAGTCCAATAAAGGGCCTGCAGCCTGCCAAAAACCCCGTTTTGTATGCCTCAAATATAACATACACCCTACTGAAAACAGGTGCCAGATCTGGACTTGGCCTAATTGTCTCAACTTTGAAACATGTGCTAGGGTTGTGCTTATGCAATGTTGCCCCATAATCCCACAATCTTGCAAATTGTGCCTTGTTAAGCTTGCTTGCATTAGCAAACATGTCTCTATAAATTTCTTTCTTCATAGCCCCTACCTTCCAGTTGGGGTCATCTCTTAACTTATCCTTATATCTCTGTGCAAGATACTTAACACTAATCAAATGGTTATTGTAGTCCCTCCCACAGCTCTGATCTGGTCTAAAGGTCTTGATTTGCCATGTAGTGGTCCCCTGCATGGGAGAAGCATGAACCCTAAAGTCACAGTTCTAATATTTGCAAACACAGGTAATCCTTTTGCTGTCATTGTGCTGGTAGTCAAAGTCATACCCCTGTCTAATGCTCCAATCCTTAACAGCAGCTTTAAGCACCTCCCTATTTGGAAACATCGAGCCAACCTTCAATGTTGGCCCATCCTTATGGTTCAAGTCATCAATACAAAAAATCTGGCCACTTATTTCCATCTTGATCTTCATCTGAGTCATCAGATCATTCTCTTCCTCACCCTCAGAATACCAGTCTTCAGGGGGATCATTGCTATGACCCCTCTGCTTAGTTTAGGGTTAGTGGTAAATATGTCATCATCTCCTGGCCCCTCTAAATCTTCACCCAACTCAGGAATTGTAGGGTCATTAGGCTCTGCACCATCATCATCAGCATTCACACCACCATCATTAGTCCCTTCGCCCTCAGCAGTTCCTTCACCTTCAGCATTCACACCACCCTTAGCTGTCAAACCACCATCAACTGTCTGTTCACCAACAACACTAGTGTCCAACACACTCTCAATGACACCAGCATCAGTATTCACACCACCATTAGTTGTTTGTTCACCAACACTAGTGTCCAACACACTCTCAGTGACACTAACCTCAATATTCACACCACCATCAGCATTTTGTTCACCACCCCAGTGTTCAACATAGTTTCAGTCACACTACCCTCAACTATTTGTTCACCAACCCCAGTGTTTAACACACCCTTAGTCACACCACCAACATTTTGTTCACCAACCCCAGTGTTCAACACAGTCTCAGTCACACCACTTTGAGTACTTTGACCAACCTCAGTAGCTTCACCATCCTGAGGAGCTTCACCCTAAGTACCTTCACCAAGATCAGTAGCTTCACCCTGAGTACCTTGTCCCTGAATACTTTGCCCAACATGAGTAACTTCACCACCCTGAGTACCTTGCCCAGCATCAACAACATCCCCATCCCCCATTTCCACATCACCATCACCTACTGGTGTAGACCTATCTCCTATTGCAAGGTTGGGAGGATTATTATCTATAACTGCTATGGGATCCATGCCCCTTATGACATATATGACTACATTGTGACCATGATAATGGTCCAATGCATCATTTAAACCCCTATCATCAAGTATTAACATCAACCCATTGTCAAATGTCTTTCCAGGTATTCTATAAGTCATGGTGCTAGTAGCAGGTAATCCTAAACTCAAGCACATATCTAGAAGCTCCCAGTATGAAAGGTAGTCAGGGTCACATTCAAACCGTTCTACTTTGTCTCCAGTCCAAGACCTATTGGGTGGATCTGTAAAGCCCCCCTCATGATGAATTTCAATGGTGATTTTGCCTGACATTCTGCTAATTGAAAAACAAAAGAATAATTTAATACAGTACTTGTCTAACCTAAAGCAACCTTTTTAACACGTGAAATCATTAAGAAACAATATGGTTCAATATGGTGGGGGACAGAGGGACCACAAGCAATTAACAACACAACAAACTGAATAACTTTGTAATACAGAAAGGGACAATCTGTTGCATGCATGTGAATTGACAGAAACATATAATACACAAAATTCCTAGGCAAGGCCGAAATCCTAGATTACATAGAAACCCTAGAAATTTAAAAAATTATAAATTAACACAGAAACCCTAGATCGCATAGAAACGTTTCCCAATATCACGAATTATATATACTTTCATTTGTCAAAATCACGAGTTCAACATAAAAACATATCTCAAAATAATAAAATTACCTGGAATTGCACTTAGTTTCTTGTTCGACTTCGTCTTTGAATTCGACCAGTTCCAAATACTTCAGTTTACGACACCAATGTCCAATTTCGTTCCTGATTTGTGTCTTCCTTGTAGATTATTTCATATTCTTTCGATTCGGTTTATGGGATTTTGCTAGAAAGTGACGGGTTGAGGAGAGAGATGGTGAGAATTCGAGTCAAAGGTCTTGAGTATAGTGTTTGACAAACGAGGCCAATGTGGTTATATACAGGGGTAATTTAGGGAATTCCGTAACGGGAGTTGACGGATGTAACACTTTTTAAACATTAGGTGTGTTATTGCAACTTTTGTAACTGGAGGATTTTTTTTGCAACTACCCCAAATCACAGGAGTATTTTACGCAATTTTTCTTAACATCTACAATTGTTTTGACACTACCATTCAAGTTCAGGGTAGGATATGTATATATGAAGCATATGCAAGAGCAGATCCTCCATCTACAGCAAATTTAAGCTGGAATTTTCCCTCTGCAAACCAAGATGATAAGGTGGAGTTTTTCCTAACATCTACAGCACACCATACCTGCCCCATAACCCGCTCAAAGTAAAAAAAAAAAAATTACCTTTGTCTATTCGAGGCGGGTTAGATTTCTGCTTGCTGCAGATCAAATTACCATCCTTATGTTTTGTTGTGAATACCAGTGCGTGACAATGTGAGGTTAAATCTCACATCGGGTAAATATGGAAACAAAGAGTGACTTTAACATAAATGAGTTCATATTGGATCTTTTTCATGTTTTCAAAAAACTCATGTCGTCCTTTGCATGAGCCAAGTCTCTCTCTCCGCAAAAACCCAAAAGCTATCTGTAGACTTTCCTCAACTCCACCAATCTCCTTTTCTACCTGAAAAACCTTCTGTTTACAAAATCTCACCTTAAATCCTTCTCTCAACCATCACTATCACCTTCCCTCTTAAAACCTCACAACCCACACCTTTTTAATTCTCCTTCTTACATTGTCACCTTCAGTTCTCTTTTATCTTCTCAGTCAGGGACCACTCACCCACACTTTCTTCCTTTGTAGTTAAGCCAAGCTTTCTGCCCCTTACCCACCAAACATGGAAGACCCTTTCCACCTAGATGGCAATATACCTGAAATTGACACTTTGAATATAAGAACATTGATGATTCCACCAAATGAACATCGGGTTCGTGCCGCCCTGCCCGAATTGGAAAAGACAAACTTCTCTTTGGCAAATTTCAAGACTCACGCACCTTCACCTTATCTCAGATCCAGCAACTAGTAAATGCTTGTTGGGCTCTACAATGACATGTTTTAGTCTCCAAAGTTCCAAATGTCTTTCTCTTTAGCTTCTCTTATGTCTCTGATGCTAACTTAGTCCTATTAAATGGGCCATGGAATTTCTTTGGCGCCTTGCTAGTCCTACATGAGTGGTACCCCCATGTCGTTTATAGCACAGTCAAACTCAATACTGTGGATTTATGGATGCGGGTTGGAAGTATACCCAGTGATTGCTATCATTACTCGCTAGCCAAAAAAATTGGATTAGCAGCAAGCTCTCTCATGGAAATCGACTGGTCTGACAACCGAGTGGAAAATGGCAACTATTTTCACATAAAGGTCAGAGTTCACCTTGATGTCCCCTACTCCCTGCCATTTTTCTCTCTCTTCTTGACAACCTGGGAGTGTAGTTACTCCCTGCACCTATGAACGCATCTTCATGGCCTGCTTTCGATATGAAAAAATTGGACACGAAAACATTTCTTGCACTTCTGACTTGATGGAAGTTATAGAATCATTGAAATGCCGAACGGCTCATATCCCTGGCCCTGATCTCTATCCAACTTTCATTCTAAATGACTATCCCATGTTCCACAAGTCGCTACGTGCTCTCCTAAATTCTGATTGAAATTGCACTTCTCGAATCATCATTTCCCACAATATCCATGGCCCACACCTTCAACATCTTTTTGATACCTTTTTCGCGCCACCATCACCTACTCTCGGTGACGACGAGAGTTATGTAACCACGCCGGCCTCCCCAGCTTCATTCTCCTCTGATCAATTTGACTCCAATGCTCTCATGAATCAAATGCTTGACATTCACTTCCAGTTGGATGATGATATTCTACTGCCAACAGAGATAGAAACCAATAATATTGATGGAGATGCTGTTGTGGCTCTTGACTTAAATCAACCCCAGAACAATCACACCCCAATTGGTGAACAATACATGGATTTTCCCGTTCTACCTTCGGGTAATAAACTATCAAATGGAGATCAACCCCTGAAATTTCCTTCACTACCTCCTGACGCACAAATTCACAATCCAGAGACACAAATCCAAAATCAACCCAATCTTGACCTGGATCTAGGAGACTGGAACCAGGTCGAAGGATATTGATGTCCAAGAGGAAAATGCACTTGCATTAAACGCAACATCTCAGGATGAAATTGATCTTGATCCAATTTTTTATGATGACATCTCCTCGGAAGAAGACCCACTTGAAATCTCACTCGAACTGGCGGTGATTGCAGAACTACTTGCATCTGCAGCGAACGTGCGTGACCCTCAAAACTCCATGTCTTTGCTTGAGCTCACCGCCACTGTTATGCCTCACGCGCCGATAAACCCCATTGTTCCACATTCGGTTGATACAATACTGTTGAGTCAGGCCATCATTGCTCCGCAAGTTGATTCAAATCTCCATAATCTGGCAGGATTTCCAATATCTTCTAAATCTTTTCCTTTGTTTCCCTCAAATCAAAACTCACTTGCATTACTTGACAAATCTTGTGAGAATATGACACCACCGAGTTTTCTACAGACTTCTGCTAATTTGATGTCTGTGTTTGGACCAGAGCATACTCACTCATGTCTAATTAAAACTCTGCCCACTCTAAATTTAGCCAAATTCATTTTGGGCCTGTCCAATTATGGCCTTTCTCTTTTACCCCACCCCATAAATAAACACATATTCTCTAACCAACCAACCATAGCCTTTACCCATCTACTTCAAATCAGGCCTCACATCCCATCTCAAGTCACCTGCCTACGGCCCAATCTCAACCAACCAGCCTTGACCCAAACACTTGGCATCAGGCCTCACATCCCAGCCCAAGTACATTGCCAGGCTCCTACACGACCCAAACACTTCACCATGCATCTGCCACTCTCCCCAATTCTTCTAAGCCCATGCAGACTTCCCCAGCTATGTTAATTCCTTCCCAACCATCTTCTTAAAAAACCTGGGATTTTCATCACTCTTTTGATACAATAGCCTACATTCTAGCTCAAACTATTTTAAACCTCCAACAGGACTTGCCTTTAAAAATTACCACCCTTACTCAGATGACCTATAATCCTTCTTCCTCTACATTTCTAAGCTTACAAAATGATCCTTATTGGAATGCCATCCAAGCAATTGGCAAAGGAAAAAGTTTTACAGCTCTCGACTTCTCTATCAGTAGTGATGATTCTGAGTCGACCTCTAACTCCGACTCAATGGATGGTTCTCTTTTATCCGGTTATATTGAACACTCCATCTGAGGGAATCTCTCACAAACGCTCTCTATCTCTACCCGTAGAATCTATGGGTATACCCTCCATGAATATTGACTCTAAGATGAGGCAGCATGACTTCAGAAAAATGAAGCAAACTATTGCTTTCATTCTGACTGGCTCAAGCAAATTTGGATGCAGAATTCTATAATTTGGACAACAATCAGCTCAATCAAATTCTCTTAACTCATCCTCTAAACCCACCAGGTGACCATCCTTTTAATTCTTCGATCCTTCTTTTTTTTCTCTGTTTATCATCCTCTGTTTAAGCTCAATAGGAGAAGAAATTTTTTTAGCGTTGCTTGGGATTTTGATGCTATTGCATCTCTTCGATCCTCTAAAATTCAAAAACTTCATCCTCCTTTAGCTTTCTGACTGGGCTTTTTCCTTTTATCAAACCAACCTAAAATATCAATCTTTACCTTATTGTTCTCTGATAAAAAAAGAAAAATAAATACTTTCAACCACTTTTCCTTACCTATATGCAATCTGTTGGATCGTGCGTCGATCGATATGCTTCTTGACCCCCGATTTCCTTTTACTAAGCATCTTCATAAAAGAAGTCTTGTTGTTAGAGATAACCCCTTCCTTTCTTCTTCCTTTGATGCAATCATTGCAGGTTTCGGGTGTTGCCCCATTGCAACCCCTTTACCGCCTATGAACAACTCAGCTGGAATTGTCGCGAGCTAGGTCATGCCTGCACGGTTCATGCAACAATAAAATTGACCCGCACTCATCATCCGCAGTGCATTTTTCTCCAAGAAACAAAACTTTTGGTCTCTAGTATCTCGGCCAAATTCAATAAATTAGGTTTTCTTCCTTAATGGGGGTTGATCTGATTGGTGTACTTGGTACAAAAGGTGGGCTTTGGGTTGGTTGGATAGATGAGGTTAAAGGTTCTATTCTTTACATAGACAAAAATCTTATCCTGGTAGAATTCAACTGCTCTCAAAACAACACTTGGATTTTTTGTTTTATTTATGGACATCCCAACTTAGCCAAGAGAAAGACAACGTGGGACCGTCTTTCAAATATCCTCTCATCAGTCGGCTAACCACTTATGCTATTGGGAGATTTCAATCAAGTTTTTTCGTGCTCTGAGAAAACTGGCCTTAATTGTTCTTATATCTATGGCTACAACTTTTTACGAGATTTTCTCAATCTACACTACTTATCGGATATCCATTGGGTGGGCCCCCATACACCTGGACAAATAATAGAGCTGACCATTTTTGCACCTATGAACGACTCGACAGATGTGTTGCTCAAGTTCAATGGTTGTTCCTCTTTCCTCATGCACAAGTCTTAAACTTAGGAATTCAAACTTCTAATCATGCTCCGACTTTGCTTGACATGGCCCCATCTCAAGATTTCCTTGTCTGCCCACAACGATTCCAAGCAATGTGGCTCAATTACCCTCTATGCCAACAAATTATTAGAGATGCTTGGTCTGTTGAATGTGATGGCTCGCCACTTTTTAAAACTGTCTTTTGGGGGAAAAATATGATGAAGCTCCTAAAATCTTGGAACAAGATAACCTTTGGAAATATTCACACCCAAATTGATGATGCTAAAAAGTAGTTATCTCATGTCCAAAGTCAGTTGCCAAATCAAGACGCCCAATTCTTGAAAAAACAAACTCGAGATAAGCTGGAGTGGCTTTTGGACTGTGAGGAAACATTTTGGGCTCAGAAATCAACCATCAAACGGCTTCATCTAGGTGATTCTAATAATAGTTTTTTCCATGCCTCAACTATTATGTGATGAAGTCATAACAAAATCTCCTCTCTATCCGATGAAAATGGCTAGTCCTTTACTACTCACAACACCATTCCTCCTGCTTACTAACCCATTTCCGGAAAGTATATTATCCTCCACCTTCTCTAGACACAGTACCTTTTCAAGGAATCCAAGATCTTATAGCCTCACTACTTCCACATCAAATCAACTGGACGAGGCTACCTTTCACTGGGTCAGAGGTCAAAGAGGCACTCTTTGATTTAACTACTATCAAAGCACTGGGGCTGGATGGAATCGCTGCCATTGTGTACCAAAAATGCTAGAACTTCCTTAAAACACCAATAACGTCAGCTGTCTTATCCTTCCTAAGATCCGGGCATATTTTAAAAAAGACCAATAAATATTTTCTTGTTCTGATCCCTAAATGCTTTACACTAAGAACACCCACTAATTTTCGACCCATCTCTTTATGCAACACCATATACAAAATCATTGCCAATCGCATCAAACCCTTTTTAGGCCATCTCATTTCAAATTATCAGAATGCTTTCGTCAGTGGATGACATATCAGTGATAGTATTATCATTGCACAAGAAATAACAAACAAGATTCGGTCATCAAAGTGTCGTTAGCACATCACGAGAGCCATCAAAATGGATATGAGTAAAGCTTTTGACCGGATAAATTGGACATTTCTAAAAGAAGTTTTACAAGCTGCAAAGTTTTTGCCACATTTTATCCGATTGATCATGGAATGCGTCACCAGTGTATCCTATGAAATCTTACTCAATGGATCACCAAAACAAATATTCCAACCTCTATGTGGACTCCGACATGATGATCCTTTTTCACCATATTTGTTCATCCTTTGTGTGGAAACTTTATCAACGTCCTTGACCAAAGCCAAACGCTCGGGCCTCATTCCTGGTCTGAAAGCTGGTATTCAAAGTCCGCCAATAAATCATCTCTTTTTTGCAGATGATGCCATGCTCTTCACAAAACTAAACCAAGTTTCCTATCATCACCTTCATTTAATCATTTAGCACTACTACAATGAATCAGGACAACAGATTAATCAAACCAAATTGTCTATTACTCTTAGTCCTAATGCCACTGAAGAGGATGCAAATCTTGATATAGTCAGTAATAAGAAGCTCTTTATTCAAGATCTCATTGCAAAGATTCAAAAAAGATGTGCTAGCTAGAAAGGATGTCTGTTTAACAAAGCTGGTCATGCAACCCTTATAACCTCAGTCCTCACATCGCTTCTGACATATCACATGCAATTTTTTTGTTCCCTAAGTACGTTACTAAATCAATTAACACAATTCTCAGGAGATTTTGGCGGTCAGGGGATGAGAACAAGGAAGGCATTCACTGAATCAATTGGCATACCCTCGACTTCAAGGTGGCCTCGGATTTAAAGACAATGGTTCTTTTAACCTTGCCCTCCTGGCCAAAACATGCTGGCGAATATGGTCAGAACCAGATTGTCTGGTAGCCCGCATCTTACGAGGCAAATATTGTACGAAATCAAGTTTTATGACTAGCCCCGACAAGGGTCTTTTCTCTTGGAGTTGGAGAAGCATTTTGGCTAGTAGAAATGTTCTCAAAAGTGCGCTTCGATGGCAAGTTGGCACTGGCACTCAAATCTCAATTTTGAACGATATATGGATTCCCAATTGCGACTCTCGACTTCAATTGATAGGACCTAAGAGATGTAAAATGGGCCTGGCTTAAGCTAACCCAGCCCAAGCCCAGCGGGCCTCCAACGAAACCGGGCTTGGGCCGACCCAGCCCAAGCCCAATGGGCCTCCAACGAAACCGGGCCGGGCCTAAAAACTGGTATATTTGGGCCCAGTCCAAGCCCTGGTCCTAGGCCCCATATTTAGGGCCGGGCCCGGGCCCAATTTTTTTTCTTTTCTTAACTCCTTGTTATTCACATTTATAAATTAAATGGTTGGACACTTGGAGCAACCTCACAAGCCTCAATTGGCACAACATATAGACAAGGGGAAGGGGAAGGGGAAGATATACTTGAACAGTTGAACTCACTTTCATCATTAAATGAATGTTCCAGATTTTGCTACATGGTGCCAATAAAAGTTTATAGCTGCCAAAAAATTAACAAAATAGTTGGTTGACAATTTTGTTTTTTCGTTTTTATGATTTTTACGATCAAATTTTAATTGTATTAATTAGTTCGGTTGGTAAAGGCTCTTGGCATCGTCTTAAGAATCAATGACCGAATATATCTGGTATCAGTTAGTTTGACCGATAAAGTCTCTTAACATTGCGCCGAGAGACGTGATTGGTTACCACCTGCCTTAGAGATTCAAATACTAAGAAGAGCAA
Organism: Escallonia herrerae; assembly: GCA_033070095.1. NCBI lineage: Eukaryota > Viridiplantae > Streptophyta > Magnoliopsida > Escalloniales > Escalloniaceae > Escallonia > Escallonia herrerae. The sequence goes on from JAVXUP010000692.1 coordinate 165,227, forward strand.
GATAAATCAGCTTTTGTGTAACTCAAATGGTCTCTCATGGACCATAAGATAACTTGGATTATAATTAAATTTCAAAATGCGTTCGAAAAGGCATGTGAAGTAATTTGTAACTCAAGTCTAGTTTCAATTACAGGGCTCGAGTTTCGAATCATTTTAAACATGGAAAAGAGGACTGTGAATATGGAACGGGTTGTTGTTCACTGCTAAGAATGTGTGATGTGTAAACTCACGATGAGTCAAACAGAGAGTATTTCTTTACCAGTTCACCCTTTCTGAATTCCCTCTTCGACATTTTGTAACATTTTGTGAGAGATTTTGCTACATACAAAGGTTCACATTAAACTAAAATTTCAATTACATATTAAATATGACCTAGCAGGTCAAACTAGGATAAAAATAATGAGTACAATTAAAGTTTACATATAAAGGGTTGTTCTAAAAATCCACAAAAAAATCAGAAGAAAAAGATTGAATGCAACACAGCAAGTAATTGGTTTTGTTGGCATTAAAAAATTCCAATACAACGCATTGAGTAATTGTTTTAGTTGGCATTAACTTTTTTGTAATGAATGCCAACATTTTGGCAGGCTTAACGAATGCGGTATATCTGGGTTGGGCCAGTGTGTTCCAGAGGCCACTTTCCAGAGCAGAATTAATGTCCTCAATAGCCCATACTTCAGAAATTTGAAAAAAGTGGGCCAGCCCAGAATTTGGGCCAAAACCGGGCCAATTTCCAGCCGGGCTTTTTTAGGGCCGGGCCTGGCCCGGGCCATTTTTCCTAAAACCTTGGCCTGGTCTAAGCCCAAGTCTAAGGCCCTAAAAATTTGGGCCTGCACTGTTCATACCAGGGCTGGGCAAGCCTGGGCTTTTTTTCGGGCCTAGTCGGGCTGGGCCGCGGGCCGCCCAACGCTTTTGACAACTCTATTCCACGTAAGTAAATAGCCTCATAAAAAATGGCAACTGGGATCTTCCTCTCCTCAAAAATTATTCCAACCAAATCTAATTCCCCACATAAATGCAATACACATTTCTCCACATCAAATTGAGGATCAACAATTTTGGAAGTTCACGTCCTCTGGTACTTTCTCCGTTCCCACGGCCTATCTACATATCTACCAACAGAAAACAAGGGAGTTACATAGAATGGGCCATCTTGCATCCCTACCTTCTCTAGCCCACAAAGTTTGGAAGGCTTTATGGTCTTTGCTCACCCCTTAGAAAATGAAATTCCTCATCCGGCAAATTATATGGGATTGCCTTCCTGTTCATACCAAACTTCGACGATTCAATATTACTCAATCAGATTACTGTCCTTTATGCCTAAACGCACTAGAAACGCTTGATCATCTTTTTCTGTCTTGCGCAAAGGTCTGACCGATCTGGTTTAGGGGGTTGGCAGGGCTTAGGATAAATACTCTGACGTGTCCCTTTAGGAAATGGCTTATCGCTTGGCTAGAATCACCAAAACACAAAAGCTCATATAAAAACCTCACCTTTTCCATCATAACTACCATTTGGTGTGTCTGGACTCACCGAAGCCATCTCATTTTCTGATAAACTGATTTCAAACCTAGTTTTGCTATTAGTTGTATCCAAATCTTAAATCAAAATGTTAAAATAGCCTTCAACGGAAACATCCAACAATGTAGTTTAGCTCTCAAAACTTTACCACAAAAACTCCTTTTCTACATTCACAATAATTTTCTCCCATGCACCTGCCAGAATAAAAAACCTGTAAATAATTTTTTAGCTGTTTGCTTTAACCCCAAAAATCTTAAAGCTGGGATTGGACTCTCATGTAGAAACCATCTGCAACAACGTTGTGGATCTGCTGCCATTACTATTACTGCTTCTGATCTCGCGACAGCAACGATAAAAGGGGTGTTAACTATAGTGCAATGGGCACAAAAATAGATTTTGCTACATATCCATATTCTAACAAATTATAAATCTCTTCTATCACAGATGACGGACAATGAAGATATCTCCGACCAGCTGACACCAATTTTATATGATACATGTTAATCCTGTTATTTAGATGCTGATCTACATCTCTGCAGTATTGACAGGGCAACCGTCTTGCAACTAAAAGAGGTCAGATTCCTAGCAGCTTTTGCATGTCAAGTCCGGATTGATGTTTATCAAGACTGGGTTAATAGGAATTTGCCGCAATGAGATCTAGCACTCTTTATCTTTTACTTTTTTGTAGTGCAAGAACGATACTATATTTCTTTATTTGGTGCCATTATGTTCTTATTTCTGTATTTGTATTTATGTTTGTATTTCTTTGACATGGACGCCTTAGTCAGCCGTAAAGGCTAGCGCCACATCTTTTATAAGCCTTCTTATCAATGCAATTTTCCTCATTATCAAAAAATAAAAAAATAAAAAGACTCTCTGTTAGGTCGGATACCAGCATGTACAATTGGACATCCATTATGAAAAACGGCTCACGACCTACCATTTGTATGTCCAACATGGTTCATTTGTGAATAAAAGAAAATATGGTTTCATTGTTTGGGCGCCATCATTCATACTGGAATTAGGTAGCCTAACTGCATGAAACGACCACCATTGCATGGTTTGGTTTAGAAGTATGCAGCCCTCTTTTGGTCTTCTATATAGATCGTGTGTTTTAAACTCATGATCAACGAGTCCAAAAATGAGAGTCAAAATTAATTGGCACCACTGCATTATTGGAAACTTTTAGATAATTGGAATATGGTTTTGTAAAAGTTTACACTACGCTGTAATGTCCAAAAACAATCACTCATTTGCATTAAGTGGTTAAGGAAAGCGTTCTAAAGTTTAAAAAGAATTCCAAGGGATGTAATGTGGAGTCCCATATGACTTGCGAAATTAAAATATTGTGGGTATATAAATAGTCATGTGCGAGGTTACCTTCTTCTAGTAACACAAGGTGTGCATGGACATGCCTTCACACGTGTGTGGCGTGATGCACCACACAAGCTCAACCTTGGCAACGACTGAGTAATGGCGCTTTTCGGTGCATATGCGCAACATCACTAAGAGCTCTTGCCCCAAGCCTAAACTTTTCATTTTTTTTTTTGCAATAAATTCGGATTGTTATGAAGGGAAGAGGTGTGAAGGTTGAATTTTTTTTCCTTCAGAATTTTCAGTTATGTTTAAATTCAAATGTCACCACTTCATGGTGTGTTTCTGTGTAATATGACGGTTAAAATGACACATGTATAACTACTTAACTGTCATAAGTAATTGCACCAGTTCATGGTACCTATTGGTGCATTATATATATCTCTGTCGTCCACAGATTTCCCCACTCGAATTTTTCATTCTCTCTCTCTCAGAAAATTTTTGTCCGGTGATTCTTTTGCAAAATTACTAGTAATTGTCTATTTCGTTTTAGAAGGTAGATTTGCTAATAAGGGGGCAAATATTGTATTCGGGAAAGGGTACATAGCATTTGACTCGGGCATCATCCATACAAGTTTGTGATTTTCCAATATGAATAAAAAAGCGAGCATGTTAGCCCGATATCCGTGAGGCTAACTGTGGTGGAGGTTGGTTGTGCCTCTGTATCGAGTGGACACTCGACATATTTGAGCGTGATTTCAACATGTTTTCAGCACCGAAGGAGGTTCGCTAACAGGTCAGCAGTGGATATGCAACCAGGCGGCAGCGTTGCAAATTCTTGGCTCCGATGAATGCTCCAGTGCCCTCTGCTTCGCGGTTGGTGGATATCAAATGATGGAGTGAACATAAAGAGTTATTGAATAGCTATTTGTTCATCCCCATAACCTATCATTCGTGGCCAAAAAGGCATGCTCGATGCTTTACTTAGCAGCAGGGGTCACACATGACATTAGTTTTTTTTTTTCTTTCCAAATGAAAGTAGGTGCTTGGCACATAACCAAATTTTCAGCACACGATGCCTTGTTTGATAATTTGGGGCTTATGCCCAAATGTTAGATCTCACTGTAATTTTGTCGTGGATGTGTGGCCTTTTTAAAGCCTTATAGCCTATTTGTGATTTTTTTTAAAAGAAAAAAGAATGAAAAGTGACTCTTTTAATCGCTTTTCTCTAATTTGTAAGTTTTTTTATGAGAGAAAATGGAGAATAATTTGGAATTTTTTCTTTCCAAATCTCTTCTCTTAAAAATGGAAAGAAATGGAGAAAAATGATACTTTCATAGGAATTATTTTCATAATGCCCATATTACGCTTGAAATAATGAACATTAAATTTTTAATGAATTTTAAGTTCTAGGTTTCTTACAAAAACTTTCACTTACAAACTACTAGTTGTTTTGGATGTTAAAATTGATTCAAGGCCAATTATTTTATTTTTGGTGTGATATTCACTAGATTTAGATGTGTGTATGCATGAAGTCAAGTCAAGTCCTGGGTAGTTTATGTGTTTCCTTATTGTGGCAATAGTAATGTAACACTAATTACATTAGTATGTCATAAATTTCGTATGATGTCCTTGATGACTAATTTATTTTTCAATCAGAATCATGTTCGTTTTTGGGATAGGCTTTGTTAAAACTGTCACAGTGTGGAGTACATATGTAATTTGGTGTATTTTCTTTTCTGCTAAACTGATAAACAAGATAAATGAATGATACTTTCGTTTCTCTTTTAAATTCACAAATAAGAGAGAGAGAGAGAGAGAGAGAATTGTCTTGAATTCTCTTCTCTAATCTTCCTTTACTTTCTTTTCGCTCCTCTCAAATCTCACAAATAGGCTATTACTTTAACATTGTACACCATGTTTTTTTTGGTAAATTGAGATACTTTTATATGTCATGAGAACCATTGTACACTCATTTTGTCGGTAAAAGCTTGCCATGTTATTGCTAATTGACTTTTGTAGCCATAAAGAAATTGTGACACTCTAATAATTACTATTCAATAGGTTCAAAATTCATAAAAAAATAACTTTTAGGGGAATCAATTCCGCTCCACAGGCTATCCTTAACAAACTTATAATTAATGATCTTCAAAAAAAAAAATATTGTGTTAGTTATAATTATAAGAGAGAGAATATCTACATATGTGATAAATAATTATTTAAAGAATAATATGATAAGCAATACTTCATTTTTTTTTTGTACAAGTTACTTAACTAGAAAAACGAATAAAATTCAACAACAAATTTCAAAAGATCTTATTTCACGTTGAGGAAAACAAAGATACTAGCAGTTACAAGCAATTCAACTTGCACTGTGACTTTATTTTTTAAAACAATTCTTTGAGCAAAAACAAAATTTCATAAGTAAATATCACAAATAAACATTTGGAATAAACTCCACTTTCCCAAATAAAGCGTAATAAATTCAAAAGAGAAACTTCAATGTCGAGACTATCCACAAGAAAGTCAAAAATATAACAAATCATTTGTTGTAATAATTGCCAAATTTTCCAAAATAAATTGTAATAAATTCAGAACAGAAACTTCAATGTTGGAGACTATCCACAGAAAGTCAAAAAAGCTAATCTGACCCGTTATTTAAAATGCACCCCAACGACGCATTAACTCCAACTCTGCCACTGTAACTCCACTACTTCCCCCAACTGGTTGTTGCGTTCACCAACAACTTTTTTAGTGGCGCGTGAAACCCGTGCGTCCCTCTCCGTGGCAACCCCGTAAATTGGCCCAAATCCCAGGGTCAAATCCCACAGTCCTCAAAATCTCGACATATAAGCGTTGGGTTCCACTCTGGCTGCCAATGCTTTTCTAATCTAATAAAAAGGCTGGGGGCGTTCGGTACTAAGAATCTCAAAGAGAGAAGAGAAAGCAAAATTTCCCTCTTCCTCCTCACAACAACTCTCTGTCTTTCGCTCTCGTAAGCAAGAAGATTCGCCTTTTGGTTTTGATTTTGATTTTGCGTCCTGATTCCGATTTTGGACGGATCTTTGTCTGAGATGCTTGTTGATTTGCAGGGAGGAAATGGCGTCAGATCCGAAGGTTCACTTGTACGAGGAGGTCGCCAAGCACAACAAGACCAAGGATTGCTGGCTGATCATATCCGGGAAGGTTAGCTCCTTGGTTGATTCGACTCGATTTGAGTTTTTCTTCTAGTTGATTGTGGTTTTGATTCGTGAATTGTGATTGATTGAGTTTTTGCGACTTTTGAATGCTGCGTGCTGGTGTTTGTTGCATGATCATGTTTACTTCCAGATTCTGTGATTGCTTAAGAAGATTCCATTTCGTCCGTCACTGTGCGCGCGAGCGCGCGGGAGGGAGGGAGGGAGGGGGAGGGAGAGAGAGAGAGAGGCGGAGAGAGAGAACTTTCCTGGTGTTTTGCTCAATATAAAGAGTGGAAGCAGGCTTGAACTGGATTAATCTCTCCGTTTCGTTGGGTTTTACTTGTAAAACATTGAATTGAACTCGACTACTATTCATAATTCAAGCTAGTTCAGACATGAACCTAGATTAACTAGTGTGTTTAACTAACTTTACATAGTATTGCACATGTTTTACATCACGGGGTCTGACGTTCTATACATCTCTTAGTTCCTCAGATGTAAACATCAGGTAGTTATGCGTATGGAATATATAAGGGTTTTGTTATTGATCTGCTAGATGGTACAGAAAATTTACAAACTGCGAATTCTTCTTTTTCCGGCTGTTCACTTTGTAGTTCACTTTGTAGCATCTACTTCCTTTGAGATGAGATGTACAAAGCTGGGATTGTGATATACATCATTTGTAACTCGTTTTGACAACTGTAGAGTCATAAGGGGCTAGCTTACTGCAAGGCTCATGCCATTTAGTCTTACGAGGGTTTGGTGTACACATACATGACATGAGTTACAGCATAAGTGCTTGTGGTGCCTATTTTTCCATTTAGATAGTTTCTTGTCAAATACATGTAGCTCTTTCATGTGTTTAGTGTTATTATTTGGTTTGCTAATGGTCATAACTAAGAGGACATGGATTATCCGTTGACTGTTGAGTTTGATGCATGCATCAAACTTTAATCCAATGATGGAATGGGCTTGAGACACAGGAAAATAGTGGGTATGCTGTGGTTGTTAGACATTTGGCGGTATATTTAGGCATGTGCACATGCTAACTCAAAACACGTGCATACTGTTTATATGCCCTTTTTGCTTTATTTGCTTCTGCTGATTAAATAAAATCAGAAGCAATTAGTAAAGTGAAACCTACATCATAAGTTATTTGCTTTGATTTTCGTTACCACTCTTAACATGTAACTAGTAGCATGAAACAAAAAGATGCTGGACGGGACATTGTTAGGCTATTGTTTTCTAATCGTCTCTTCCAGGAATTACAGTTTCCTATCATATTTTACATTCCTTTTGAATTTAGTGCTTAATACTCGTGGACAACTTAGACCATGAACTTATTTGATACTATGATCTGATGACGTAGACTAGATATGGGGCATTGTAAGAAATGTTTGATGGAGAGTGCGCTAAAGTTGGAAGGAGAGGTGCTTGTTGATGATAACTATTTAGAAACTTAATATCCTTGAGTACTGTTTTCAGGTGTATGATGTTACACCCTTCATGGATGATCATCCTGGAGGTGATGAAGTTCTGCTATCTGCAACTGGTAATATCTGATATTTTTTGAACAATCAGGAATACGACTTACCTGTGAGTTTGGCTCACTGAAATGATTCTGAGACTTGCAGGGAAAGATGCAACAAACGATTTTGAAGATGTTGGCCACAGTGATTCTGCTAGAGAGATGATGGAACAGTATTGCATTGGTGAGATAGACACAGCAACGGTGCCCCTAAAACGCACTTACATTCCTCCGCAGCAGACCCCCTACAATCCCGACAAGACTCCGGAGTTTGTGATTAAGATTTTACAGTTTCTCGTACCCTTGCTTATCCTGGGCTTGGCCTTTGCAGTTCGATACTACACCAAGGAAAAGTAGACAAATATACTTGCCTTTTTCTGGGTCCGAATGTCCAATTAAATGGCTGTCTGTGTTGCTGTCCTCTTCAATAGTTGAAAGAACGGTTCAATTCTCGTTGTTTTAGCTTTTTATGAAGTTATGGGTGCCGAAGGAACACATCTTGAATGTCATTTGGCAAACTTTGGTATGCCACCATTGACTGAACTGTGTTATTTCTGGTGACGCTTTTGGAATTTCAGACCAGCTTTTCTTTGCTTCTGGGCTTATTGGCGCTTCGTTAGTAATTATAAAATAATGTACTTAATAATCAACAGCAGCTGATGACGTCAATGCAAGTTAGATTTTCCTGCCTCGTACAGTATTCAAGTTGAAATTTCTTGTTTGCTGATAGAGCAGAGCGCAGCTTTTTTTTTTTACAATTTTATTAATTGCCACGTGGCATGCACACAGGAACTCCAAGGGGTTCATTTTCGTGCGTCTAGTTTACTTCTCACAAAGGCTATTGCTTTTGCAACCTTTAATAAAGGTTGAATGTGCTTTTGGCTATTTTGGTCAGGTATAATTTTCACATAGGAATAACAATAGACGTTAAATATATTTAGTGACATTTCTATTAATATTTTTAATAATTATTTTTGCAACACTTTTTTATTGTCAATTAAACAATAAAATCACTAAAAAAAAATTAATTATCATTAATTGTAACTATAAATATTTTTCTTATAATTTAAATAGCAGCCAGGATTTTTAAGATACCCGCGCGCCTTCAGAGATGTCTTCAATGCTGCTCTCCGTCTACTAAGCTCATTTCCCCACATTTTGTTATCGGAAAGAGGAGGGAAATGATATTAACTTTACTTTTGAATCCTTGCATTTAACAGGGACTTTTAGCAATAGAATGCTGTAGTTTGCGGATGACAGAAAGCACCATAATCATCATTATCACCAAAAGAATATAGCTATTATTCTCGTAGAATTCAACGTGTGAGAGAGAGAGAGAGAGAGAGAGAGAGAGAGAGAGAGAGAGAGAGAGCGCTAGTTTTAACTTGGGACGAAATTCTGCACATCCGACTCATTTGGCAAACACGGGTGCAGCAGCTAATTGCAGCATAAAGCAATTTTAGGATGAAGCATATCAGAGCGATCCAGTTTAGACCATAACAAATTAGCCATGACTAATTCTTAACAACAAGAGGGTTTCCCTAATGATCCTGCACGTTTCAAAGAGAATGCCATACCCTTAGATGTGATACAAAATGAAGTACCCGAATTGATACCTGCATACCCTATTAAATTTGGCCAGTTTGAAACAGCAACCGCTTCATCTGTAGGATCCTCTCTAGAGTTCCACCCATCCAGAGAGGAGAGAACAGAGGAAATTTTCTGAATGTATTACCAAACACTAGACCTTACTGATCTATATATGGTGCATTGATTGGAGTCTCCCACTTCCATTTCCAAAAAAAGTGCAGATAACTCAGCTCATGCGTTGTTATCCATTGCCATCGCCACTCAGCTGTTGGTGCCTCCAAAGCGATCAATAGCAACTAAGCATCAAAACCAATCCAAGTAGCCTTCATACGCTAGTTATCGTCAATGCATACAGCGATTCTGGAGATTAACCACCCAGAGTAAGCTCAAGTAATAGGATTAAACAGCATAAATTAGTGGCAGCCATTAGAAAGGAGTTTCTATCTTGTCATGGAGAGTCACCACCAAGTTGTGAGCGTCGTCTAGGAGCTTCCACACATCAAGATGCCCCGACATGCTGTTACATTCTCTAATAATCTCATCCATGCTGCTATACTTCTCGATGATTTGCTTCCTTCTCTGCAGTACAGAAGCTGCAATTGCATAGAGCAAAAGATCGTCGGTAGGTGGGGCCCGAAGCCTTATCCTGCTCCAAGCCGACTTTCCAATTTTAGCCCTAATTGCTGCCTGATCCGCCCACATGACCTCCCAGAGGCAAATCGTCTGCTCAAAAGTTAGCTCCCTCCTGAAGAGTACCACCACCATTCTATAGACGAAGAAACAGTCCTCTGCCTGTAGCTTCTCCAAGTGTTTATAGAGATGGGAATCCTTGCACTTGATAATTTTGGAAACTCCACTTAATTGCCTTCTGATACCCACCTCATCAAGCCTGAAATTGTGCCGGGCTTTCCTCATGAAACCGACAAAACACCAAAACGCTTCATAGTCATCGATTATAACAGTTATTATTGGAGAAAGCAAGTCACTCATTCCTTGACAGTAGCCAATTTCAGGGTCGTATAGTGCATAGGCTTCAAGAATTGCAACTAGTCGAGCAGCATGGAAGATCCTGTATGGCTCAAGGTGATCATAATCTTTTAACCCGACCGCGTCAGCAGAACGACGTGCCTTGTCATCCAACACAGAAGCCTGAGTCGAGGAGTACGCTACCCATTCTCCGTTAGCACGAACTGCATCGAGGCGGATAATTCGCTGCCAAGTAGCAAAATCTTCTGTTGACCGCAGCTGTGACTGGACTTCTGTTTTAGATGAGGAATCTTCCTTGTCAGGATCGTTCTCTTCGTTGCCCTCTGTGGAAGGGAAAGTTTGACTCACTTCCGGGTCATCTGAGGAGTCCGAGTCCATTGAATCGGTGTCTGAAATATTTGGTTCTGTGACTCGTCTTGAACCAGCTTCTCCTTCCAACAACCCACTGTTGGGATGGTCTGAATACTCGGCTGAGGGGCTTTCCTCACTAGAAAGGGATTCCCTTGCACTAACTACATCTTCAGAATCAGCGGAATCCATGCCTTGAATGAAATTCATACTATTTTCATAGCTGCTGGTTCCACCATTGCTGCATTTTAGAAGTCGTCGACACTGCCTCCGAAGTTTCTCGTATTCCTTTCTGCATCAATACACCGAACGTTAAAACCGTGATGACGAAAGACATCATAGAGGTGGATGTCCATATTCAACTTAGACAGAACAAGAAGAATAGCTCGATATATGACAGATGAGATGTGAATAAGAGAAAAAAGGGGGACGAAGTTCGCAAGCTACCTCCTCCGCGTTCTTAACTTTTCTCTTTCATCCTTTGTACTGTTCAACTCATAGCTGTTGAAGACAAGTAAATCAGTCATCAGAGGCATTTGGTGCACCTCGTAAATAGAACTAATTGTAATATATGGTATACAGCACCACCAACCACACACAAGAGGAAAGCCAAACTGGACGAATGAAAGCAGAAACATAATTTTCCATGTGCTGCAAAAACTAGCTCAGCGCATAAATTTAGGTAATTTCAGCGATAGGGTTCTGTAGGGTGATGTGCAAGTCAGAAGGCATCCGTGTGGACAAGTGATGCTACACAACATCCTCTCATCCTATGAATATAACTTTGCAATACATAACCCAATAAATCAACTTGCAAATGAAGTACATTTAGTGATCAAAATTCCATCCTTTCTTCTAAAATGATTATTGTATCAAACGTTGTAAAGGTACCCAAAAGGTGTAAATCTCAATCCTATGAAACCCATCTAGAGCTCTTATAAGTCCTATCCCCACAAAACAGGAAATGACCCGTATGAAATAGCGGTGAGATAATAATAGCATTTTAGCTGTATGCGGAGAAAAACTAAGTAAGCTGCAACCCGATTAAGCACTCTCATTTTTATCCCAGAGCACTCTGAAGATAGAGAACATGGATCTAAACACTGCTACTCTGAAGATTAATTTAAAGTTGCAGCATTGTGATGATAATATGGTGAATTTATTGTCAATGACTAAAAAGACACGTGCTTTAATGAGTAGGCATTGACAAACAATAATGGCTGGGAATATCAGTCTAATGCAGAGTTGACTACCCAAAACTGTTAAATTAGAAGGCTGTTTTTCCCTGTTCCAGAGTTTGCACGAAGGACGGGCAGAATAAAGAGCAAAGAGGAGGAATTGGAGAAAGAAAATGGGTCAACTTGAACTCGGATGATAAAGAGTTTTAATCACTATTTTGTCTCAACCGATATTGAACTATAGCTTGCAATAATGGAGATTGTGGATTGAAGGGGTTGCCTGTTATGTGCTTGTAAGAAAGAGGAAAGAGAAGAGGCACCCTACATTAAAATTATACACAAAAGCTTTACCCTATGAAGCACGGACACGGGTACAGGTGCGGATACGCCGATACGGCATTTTGAAAAAAAACAGGATACGGGTGAGGCTAGGATACGGCAATTTTTTATAATTTAAATTAATAAATATTTATTTTTGATATATATATATATATATATATATATATATATATATATATATATATATATATATATATATATATATATGATGAATCATTTAGTCAATTACTTATAAGAACAAATCCATGCAGCTGCAAACGTGGACTACCAAAAAGCCACAAGTGGCAAAGCACCACAAATAAGGTTGAGCCAAGTGACAAAGCCCCACACCTAAAGTCTGAGCCAAAAGACTAGTAAAGACAGAGTCAGAAGAAGTCTGGTGAAAGGAAGAGAGTCAGAAGCAGCAGCCGTTGCCGCTGTGTTCTCCGTCGCCGGAATTCTCCTTCTTCTCTTTTTTCTTTTTTGTTGGTTATGCCGAAAAGGAAGGAGCAGTTTGATGGCCATCGACGTCGCTACCTCCGGTCGGTGGCTGCTGCTTCCTCTTCTCTCTTCTCTCAAGCTCTTCGCCGGTGGTCGTCGGTTGTTTCGGGTGGTCGCCGGAGTCTCTAGACAGTCGTGGCTACTTAGCTCCGCTGCCAATGCTCACTCTCAGTCTCTCTCTCTCTCTCTGATCTGTTCTCTCCCCGATCTGTTGTCTCTCCCCAATCTGTTGATTTAGGTTAAATAGGTAAGTGTTTCAGTATTTATAATTTGACCCCACAAAATTCATTCTTTATGTCGCCCCTGAAAAATCTTTTAAAATCTGTGTTTTCATCCCACAAAAATGCGATACGCACCCGATCCGTATCGGAGCCGCACCCGGTAATTAAAAAATAAAAATAATAAATCATAAATGTCCGACACGCACCCGACACGAACCCGACGCGCACCCGATGCGCACCCCGTACCGGTGCTTTACCCTTGGAGCCGCACCTGTGCTTCATAGGCTTTACCTTTTCCATGTTAGATTAGAAAGATCAAGCAAGCTAAACATCCTAATCTCAAAAAGTGTTTGGGAAATATTAGCACAGGCTACATTTTATTTTTAAAAGAGATAGACGTGTATCATTCACGATATATAAAAGCATCAAACAGAAAGGTGACCTTGAAAGATTAAAATGCACTGTTGCACACTGAATAAAGCATAATCATGTTAGTGCTATAGATGTATCAATCGGCACGTTATAATTAAGACAAGGAGAAACCTAAAATGTTTGAAGCCAGTTCATGTTGATGGCAAGGTTATAAAACTGGAGGAGAAATTCGTACTCTCTGCCCATCATGGACCAGGACACACATCCAGTCTAAAAAGAACAGGAGCTTCTAATTGCATATTAATAGTCAAAGAATATTGCATTGAAGTGAAAATGCTTACACTCCAAGGAGGAATGGCCAAACCTCAGCCCTGAAACTTGGATCAACACCCTACAAAGCAAAAATCAACATATAGAGGTTTCACTAATTGCAAAAATTATTGCCTCCAAGGTTTAGACAGATATTAAAAACCTAGAGAACAGAAATATACCCCACTGCGGACTTTCTTCAGAAACTTAACTCCACCATCACGGAGTTTACCGTCTGGTGTAAACAAACTTCTCCATTGACGAGGTGACAGCGCATTTTTTCTCTTTCTACGAGACCATGGCGATTTAAGACGACCCCTGGAATTAAACATTGCCAGAATAAGAAACCAACCATTGATATAGCACTATAGGTAGCCACAATCGCAAGGTAAAGCAGCAGCATGCCCATTGCAATCCTAAAAGATAAAACAGTATTAGGTGATCACTAAGGACTCTTTGCCTTCTTGTTTTAATAAAAAGAATTACTAGTAAAGAAGTATAAATATGCATCCTGTAGCACTTCTTGGCATTAAGTTCTTAGCCGTCTAGACTCTAGCATGACAAGCTCATGCCAAGAAATGCAGAACAGGGAGCAGAACCAGCCAATAAATGTATACTTAAAGCCCAAGTACTACTGTATAAAATGAGCCCCAAGCGACTCAAAAGCAACCACACAAATATACTTATCCTCGTGTGTTCAAACCTGAGTTTCATCCATCTGTCAAACTATAAGTATGGTAGCCTTCAAGCGATTTCAGTCATTGATTTAATTTTACGGAACCACTCTCAGCCAGATTTTCCATTTGAAATCCTTACGTACACAGTTTTTAGAAGGAAAAGATAGGAAGACCAAAAGGAGATTGATTTTACAAAGGAGATACAAAGTTTTCACTATATTCACATAAAAAGAACTTCCTTTATGAATCATGCGTATCCACATACGATGGACAAGTAGTCAGCATCAATAGTCGATAAATTAAGAATGCACAACTTCAAAATATTACCGAACGTAAACATACAGCTTCCGGAACAAAAATTCCCACTGCAGTGGGCTAAAACAAATTGTTTTGACAAATTTCATTAAAGAAGGCTTCAAACGATCCGCTGGCGCATTTCTTCCCATTAGGAGTGACCAAGCAAAGCATATCCGAGAAAAGGCTCAAACTTTATCTAATACACATCTTAAAGCTTAATCTAGCCACCCAACTCTAGATAGCAAAAATCAAACAAGGGATAAATATGTTTTGTGTGAATATCCATGACATCATTTTATGCCTGGACTAAAATCTTTTCACACCATTTGGTTCTCTTGGAGAATGAGGAGAGAAATAATAATAAAAAAAATGCAACCCTTCCAGATCTCATTCTCATAATCAAACTGAAACAACCGAGATTACTATAATCTAACCAAAAAACAAGCAAAGAACTTGCACAAAGCAGTGACCTTTTTCAAGAAAGAAATTTCATCCATAAACGACATCAGATATTAACATACAAGTAGGTCAAGACGTTAACTTTTCAAAACCTGGCAAAGGGGCACTCCAAATGTAAAGAGCTTAATCTATAACCAAATTCTAAATATTCTTCCATCTCAATAAATTTGTTAAGTTTGACTTTTCACAAATTCCTAAGATGGATTTAGTACATGTAACTATTGAACTGAACTCAAGTAGCAATCATAGATTAATTAAGTAGCGACTGGGAAGTGAATCTAGGATAAACTAAATCTAACCTAAATCCAATGAAACGGAGGGAACAAAGGGGAAACGAGTGACATAAGATTGAGCTAGAGTGGCACCAAATTAAAACCAAAAAACTGAAAACTAAAACGTGCAATTTTGAGTACTATGAGATCGAGATCTGAAGTTAAGAACAGTGGAAAAGAACTCGAAAATGAGCTGATACGAAAGAAGATTAAAAAAAATCGAAGCGAGATTGACAGAAAACTCACCGATCAGAAGAACAAGACGCCGGTGAGGAAGAAGCAACGACGAACAAGACCGATCTCAACTGAATCCATGAGGAAGACGACGACGACGACGGCGATGAGGAGTTTGACGAAGTTTGACTTCGCCGTAAAGCTTTCATTTATCAAGCAATCACTTTATCTGTGCAATAATTTACTATTCCTAGGGTTTGAAGTGTTCGATTCTTTGCTAAGTGCTACTCTTTCTTTTCTCTTTACCTAGTAGTGTACAGCACGGCGGCGGCCAGGGCGAGTCCGGCCAGGGCCGTGACGGTGAAAGCTACTCCCGCATTTGAAAACGCCCTGTCGCCGCCTCCACCGCCTCCGCCGAAGAAGTCGCCGAGTTTATCGCTGGTGAGCATGAGAAGAGGAGAGAGAGTGTTTTGGAATGACCGATGTGTCCTTGAGGAAGGAGGAGCAGTAGCAACCGAGGGATGTTGAGTAGATTTTTGTTCCACCATTAACCAACTTGAATCTCTCTCTTTAACTGCTTTGTTTCCTTTTATTCCTTTTTTTTAATTATTATTATCATTATTATTATGTGTTTCTTTTTCTTTTTGCTTTTTCTTTTTTTCCCTCTCTGATCCCATTAGTTTTTTCTTTTTCTATCTCTTCTTTTCGGTTCCGGAAAGTGAACACACGTATTATCAAAATCCGTTTCAACGCTCTAACAATTAATATTTTAAATAATTAACAATTTTGAAAAAATTAGTAAATTATGTGATTAAGAATTCAAGTACACACCGTAAATGCATATATTTCCGTATAGTTGAAAAAATAATTACTGAATCTCAACTTACGTTTATTGCGACAAAAATCAAAAGCTTTTCGATCAAAATTTAAAGATTGATTTAATTATCAATCTCGGTGACCAGTTGCTCTATTTGAAGCATACCAACGCATGATTTTTCACATGCTGCAAATTGATTAGTCTTTGTTTATTAGGATTATATATCAATCCAAGAGTAAAAATTGAGAAATAAAATCCTACATTCTTAACCCTTCGAGAAGTTGGAAGAAGTTAATAATTAGGTCAACAATGGGAGACTAGTTGACTCAGTGCATGCCCGAGTTATATCATAACCTCCTGTCATTGCCTTATTTCTTCCAAGATGCTGTGTTACATGGTTATATTCGTCACTCTCACTATCGCTTATATTGAATAATAGATTATTTATTAAAGCTACAAAATAAACATATTCTTATTCTTATATATTAGTTAAAAGAGAAAATAGACATGATTTTGTTGCAACGGTAAATTTTACAAATTATGGGGTTGGTTGTTTAAGTTTATAACTATCTATTTTTGTTGTTTGCTTTTAGTCCACCAGATATCTCTTTCAATTTGTTATAAAAACAAACTCATGATCCGGATTAAGATGATATGGATATCAGAACTACCAAATCCTATTATTTTGATTGGTTTTGTGTACTTTGTTGGTGATTGTCTATTGAAATAACTTGAGAAGCCATGTTTTAGTTTATTGCTTTGCCCATGACACCCAAAGGAACTCTTCGAACTTAGAAAATATTCGGTAGTTACAAATTAGCAGTTCCCATTATCGAGTACAGTTAGGTATATAGTACTCCACAATATCTCTCTGCATCTCTTAATTTCTCCTTTGATCATATTAATATCTTTCATCCAACGATCCCAAATAGTCAGGGTTAATGGTTGGGATCATGCACTTTAGGCGTATGTAGCTCGATACTTTCTCTACCGGCACAAATTGAGGAAGGAACGTTAATCCTCAGTACCTTGCTCTGTTGTATTTCATTTTTTGCATCAATGTTATGCTACTACTCTTTTTTTCCTCTCTTTTCTTTCTTTATATATGCGCTCAGATGAAAGTTCCATGCACGGTTCTGAATGCAAGAAAGAAGGGAGGAATCCTCTTTTCGTCTCTAACTCTCCCACTTCAGTAACTGTGTAGCTGCTTCAGTCTCGTTTGCTCCAATTTTCGACATTCCTTTTTATTTCTCATCAAACAAATATACACACCTCATGCCCATTTACTATTTTAGTAGCCCTTTCTGTGGCCTGTGACAACATTGCGCCTGAGTTTGTTGACTCATGTGCCACCCACCATCATCTTTCAGCAGGGGAATCGGGAAGGCAAGAGGCTAATCCCACTACCATTCTTTTCAAAGGTGGTAATCAAAGGCTGGTTATACCCAGTTGCTTTTCTTGTTTCCCATGCTCAGCCTTGTTGTGGAGCTTTCCTGAAGGTGGATATGATTCTTTCCCCCCTTTTATGTTCAGTTAAAGCAAATGTTACTTACCGACATGAGAATTGCCACACTTTTGCTACTCAAATGGCAGTTCTTTTCCTTTTCTTTTCGTATTATAGCAGGGATTTTGTAGCCATAGCCACTCTTTTGGTGACAAGAGGACACAATCCCCACGAAAACTGATTAGACCGCTCCAGAATTTTGCCGTGTGTTGTTCGAATACTGTTTTTCACACATTTATAAGTCAAATTGAATGAGGTAAATTTTAACGATATACTCCTTATCTGTGAAGAGTTGGTGAATAATCTTCGAATTCTGTGCTTTTGGAAACTGATAAAATTTGTAACCAAATAAGGGGGAAAAAAACATGAACTTAGAAACAGAGACCACGGAATGGAGCATAAATCAGCTACATAAGCTGTAGCAATGCTTTGGTAGACTTAATCCTCTTGTTCAATAATGTTTTGCCCAACCTTTCGCACCCTATCTCTTCATCTCTCATTGTTTCGGTCCTTCATTTTTACGCTTCAGCTTTATCAACTAATAACGCATTCCGACAACGAACCCTCTATTACGAACCTAACTTACATCTCGCTCTTTCATATTATGGCATACCTTGATATATCGAAACAACTTTATCTTTTAGCATCACCTAATTAGTTGTCTCCATTTGTTATCGGTTGCAATTAGGCATGCACATGCTTTCTTATATGCTAATAACTTTGCCACTTCTCGTCACCCTTAGATATAGGCGGAGGATTTCTACCATGCCAGAGTCTCATCTATGTAAATATTCGTTTCTTAATGTATATATTTGCTTCTGACAAAAAAGAAGGCAAGGATTTTCGTCACAAATGTGGAATTTTCAGACTTGAACTAAAGCAGTAGAAAACAAATTCTTAAATGGGTGAAATTTTGGTAGGTTGAACGTTTGATTAAGTACGTAAAAGTTATTGAGAATTGTATGGCCTGTTCCGTTTTTAATTTTTAAGTTAAAAAAAAAAGCGTATATTTCACACCCACTAATACTTCTACGAACTTTACTTGCAGGATCCTTCAATCTTAATAAAAGTTCACCCTCGCTCCAAAAACTCATTACATTAGTGATTATTCTCGCTCGAAAAATCTCGCACCCACACTTCCTCCAGCTCATGCTTCATAAAATTAACTAAAAACGCTTCTCTTTTCGGAGCATCGGTGATACATATCGTAAAACGTGTCCTCGTAGGCATAAAATTGAGGTCTAATATTGCAATTTGCAAGCACGAGCACATGATAAGCTTTCTGGTTATGGAATGATATCTTCTTGGGGCAAAATATCAATTGCTTTAGTGATACGGCATTGTTTTCTTTTTGTTGTGTTGGGTGATGCAAGTTTAGCAACCACCAAACAACTTTGAATGGACAGATCAGATAGATACTTTAAGTCAACGATATAGTCAAGGGTCCGATGCTTAACGTGATACTACAACTTTGAATGGACATTTTTATAACTATCTTTAGCAACAGTTCTTAACGGTAATTCTTTCTGCATCGCTACTTAACAACTTTCATTTGTCACTATATGGAGAGCGAGAGGAGGGGAGGGAGGGGATGCAGGAGGAAACTTGGTGGCCATTTCTACTATAAGGTGCTTTAATTTGTCACCCAAGTTCTTTCTACTTACTCTCTCAAGTTTGAACTACGTATTATCTCATGTTAAAATGAATAAAATCTCTACACGGACTAGGTTAAATGAGCCGTTTTACGTTAAGGAATTTAGAATGGTAAAATATTGTTTAACACTCTGCATATGTTGCGGAAAAAAAAGTAGAGATATATTTTTATTAAATTTACAAGATCTCACGAAAAGTTTCTAAATGAGTAAGTATTGAATGTTGTTGGATCATTAATCTAAAGCATTTAGAACTCCAAGATTAGCGGGATTGATAGTATAAGAAGAGAGATAATATATCTAACGGTCATAAATGGTCTATAGGTCTTTTTGGAGTTATCAAACTATGGACCAAGCGGAAATAACGAACTGCTCCAAGTGGAACCACGGCCCAGCTGTTTGTGAAAATCGAAATGGACTAAAGTATTGATCACTCTGTGTGCCCAGAAGCTTAAGTCCAACAAAATGACTCCTGCTAAAAAAAGACAAGGAACCTCAGATTGCCCAACAGGCTACAGTCCATTGTTTGTGCCCTAAAGAAAAAGAAAAGCTGAAAGCAAAAGTTTTACCCGCTACATCAGTTATAAAAAGATAGATACGATCCTCATGTGAAATAATTCTGATGATTTTTTTAGTGACGCTAAAAAAGTATTTTTAAAAGTGTTATTGAAAGTATTAAGAGAAATGTCACTAACTATATAGTGACCATTTATTGTCATGCAGAGTTATAGCTATTTTCCTAATACATCCATAGCAGCAAAATAAATTTTTGAATTGAAAAAGTATCAAAAGGAAAGCCACCTTTTTTTCTGTTTAATTACTGCTAAGAAAGGAAACCTGATGTTTTTTTTTTTTTTGATGAACTATATCAAACTATTTAGTTTTCTTTTTTGTACTTAACTTTGTTTTATTTCGATGCGCCATATCATAAATTTTGGTATGTATATTTATCCTAAGAAGTTATGAATTTTTTTATGATAATAGCATTACATACCAGAAAAAAATATCATGTCGTATATTATTCGGAAATACTATGCATTTGTACTTTTTGTATTGTTTGAGAAGCTTATAAGTTTGTATCAAAAAAATCCCCTTTACTTTTCTATGGTGATGTTTGGGTTTTCTTGCTTCTGTTAGTCATGGATAAAAATACCTGATTATTACATAATTTTACAATTCATCTTCCAAAACTATGTTTAATTAATGTCATTAGAATAAATGATTATGAGGAAAATGATGCGGTCAGATATACTTTTTTTTAAAGTGTCAAATATCTTAGGTTTAAACATCACCCTCGTCTTTTAATTAGTCTTAAACTTTAAAAACGTTCCAAAATAGGTTCATGGAGTATAGAAGATGAGACAATGTGTGGTGAACTATTTGCACACCCTTTCTTATTATTTGCACACCTTTGATGTCTTTTCATGGCCAAAAGCATAGCAACTAGTATATATATATATATATATATATATATATATATATATATATATATATATATATATATATATATATATATATATATATATATATATATATATATATATATATATATATATATCAAAGAACGTCTTTTCGGTGAATATTTGGATGATCGGATATAGTCATTTAATTGCAAAACAACTCTCAAACTATAGAGCAGTTCTTGTCAATTCATGCGTTCTTCCTACTACTTACTGTCTTGGTACATGTATAACTTTATAAAATGGTATCTCATTACCATACATTTTTATGTGAAAGAGTCCAGTTAGATGATATATATCGCAAAGAAATTACCTTTTTCCTATAATCCTACGTCTATAACATTATAGAGTTTTCTTAACTTATAAAGGATTCTCTTTTTTGTTTCTGATAGAATAATTTTCTCTTACCTATATAAAGGCCGCATTGTACTCAATTTCATGAATGCTCTCTAATATAATTGTTTTTCCCTTTACCTTTTCTATCGTGGTAGCAGAGCTATACGATCCACCGGTTTGAGAGTCTTTTAACTATTTTCTCAAATTCTGGTAGACGGCCTTCAGCCGTTCGGCCAATTGCTTTTGTTTCTTTTTGTGCTTTTCTTTTTCTTCTTGAGTTCAGAATTTTAGTCTTTCTTTCTTGCCTTTCCTATATAGTGATCTTCACTTATGCTGAAACCCTAACCACCGCCTACTCTTACTGTTCATCAACTCTAACTTATCTTTTTCACTCAAAAAAAAAAAAACCAAAAAAGGTATTTCCTTCTTCAGCTACCTTTGTTGATTTTCTTTAGCCCAAATCCTAATCCTTCACTCCTACTTGTCTTGTTCTGACTACTACTTTGTTCTTATTCGTCAGACCTCACCTCGAGATCTTTTTGGTCATTGGACCTCGCGCCTGGACTCTTGCTCTGTTCTTAGTCTGCAGACCTCGTTCTGGGACTCCTGCCTTGTTCTTAATCGTCAGACCTCACTCGGAGATCTTTATGGTTGTCGGACATCGCCCCGGGACCCTGCTTTGTTTTTAGTCTATTGACATCCTTTTGGGACTCCTGCCTTATTCTTAGTCATCAAACCTCACCTCGAGATTTTATGGTCATCAGACTTTGCCTGAGATTTCCTGATTTGTTCTTAGTCACCGGACCTTGCCCCAAGACCTTGATGGTTGTCGAACTTTGCCCTAGGACTCCTGCTCTGTTCTTGCATCGCCGACTCTACACATGGAATTGATTTTAACTTGGATCTCACAAAATGCACCTAGTAACAAGACACCGCTCTAGACTTAAGTTCCGTTTGACAACACTTTTAGTTTAAAAAAAAAACTAAAATCAGTTTACAAAAACAGGTGGGTGTTTAATAACTCAGTTTTTATTTTGAGTTTTTCTTTGGTGTTTAATCACCCAATTTTTATTTTGATTTTTTCCTATTGTCTTATGTCTAGAACGTTCTAGAATTCTCCTGATTTATATATAATTCTCTTTTCTGTTTTTGATATGATAGTTTTATTTTATACTTATGTAAAGGTTTCATTGTGCTCAATTTTATGAATGCTCTCTAATATAATTGTCTTTTCCTTCACTTTTTCTATCAAGTCTCGTTTTCAAAAGTTGGCTTAACGCCTGACCAACAATTGATATGGGTGGTTGAAAAACCTTAGAATTACTAACATTGAATATTGATGCATTTCTTGTTAGAATTCTCCCTTCACTTTCTTTACTCAAGTTGTAGGTGGACGTGATTACTTTATGGTGAAATACCTAACCCCCAATTTGACACATTAGATGTGCCATCACTTTCTTGCTTCGTTTCTGTTTCTCATTGGTGATTAAGTTGCCATCACTTCAAAATTTCTTCCCATAGACTTTGAGAACCACTTAAGTTTACAACAATTTGACAATTTATTGCTACTTTTCTCCGGTAGGTGCATAGCGTGGCCTTGAGTTCATGTTAAAGTGTCTTTTCTTTGACTAAAGTTATGATTTATTGACAAAAATTTCTTAATCTCCGAAGCAGAGTCATAACTTCGAGGCTTATGAGGGAGTATCTGAAGTAAACAGAATAGAAGACTACCCCACATATTACGGCGGATGGTGAATACAACTTGATAAAAGTAATTCAATAAAAAAAAAATCAGGCAAATTAAGGATATTGGTTATATACTCCATTTTATATTTTTCATTCTACCCTTTACAAAGATAAGAAAAAAAAATAGGTCAGGAGAAAGAAAATGAATTAGTGAAGTGTTAAATGTAAAGAGAGAAATTGAGAAAAAAAAATGTAAGAAAATGGGTCAGGAGAGAGAAAATAAGTTGATACCCGATAGAAAATTAAATGTAGAGAAAGCTGAAAAGACCTCTAAGGTGTTTTAATTTTTTGTCGCTATTTGAATAATTTTACTGAAAACAAAAACAGAAAATGGTAAAAGTACACAAAAAAAAAATCATCATTGCAATAAATAGAGAATGAAAACGATAAAAGTACTGACCGTTAACTATTTCAATCCAAAGCTGCTTTTAGCAGCATTTCTCGCTACACTTAATTTTAATTACTTTTTTTGACATTGAGTTAAGTTTGGATAGAAAAAGCTGAAAAGACCTCTGAGGTGTTTTTAATTTTTTGTTACTATTTGAATAATTTTACTCAAAATAAAAACAAAAAATGGTAAAAGTACACAAAAAAAATCTTTTTTATCATCATTGCAAAAAATAGAGAATGAAAAAGATAAAAGTACTGAACGTTAACTATTTCAATCCAAAGCTGCTTTTAGCAGCATTTCTCGCTGCACTTAATTTTAAATATTAAAATGAAGTGGAGCGTTCAAAATTAAAATCAGGTTGTAGTTTACCTAACATTGTCATTGATTTATTTGAAGTCCTTAAACCCAGTACAACATTTAATCTACATTCTAGTTGCAGGAAACTGGTGGTTCTGGCAAGGTGGCCCTTGGTTTTGAGTTCTTTGACCGGAATTGGGCAGCTGTAAATGGCCATTCTGGACCTTAATCCGTGCAGCTTTTAAATGAGTATGCAACCTCAAGTCTTTGATTTGAGTCTATCTATTGGGATCAGATCAGGCTGCAAGATACTATTATTTTCTTATGGATCCCCTGGATTGGGATAAAAAAATATGTCTTTGATTCGTTTCGAAAAAGATAAATTTGATACGGTATATTGTAATAGCAACGTTATGGCCTAACTGAATAAAAAAATGCTGAAAAGAAAAATGGAATAAAAAGGATGCAGATATAAAAATCTTTTGACAAGTCCTATTTCCAAAGTAAGACCGACTTTTGCTAAAGGTATATTGCAAATAACGTCTTGAGAATTACTTTGTCATCTCATCTAACCCTCGAATTTCAATTGTTACTTAACATCCTGACATTTTAAAAATAATAGGATTGAACCAAAAATCGCGGCTTTGATTGAAAAAAAAAAGGACGAAATTTCCTTGTGCCTCTCACGTGCCTCTTATGAAGGAACAAACATGTCATCACAAATATGTAGTCGAGGACTCCTAAAGTCGCCTTAACCGAAAATGCCTTGTCTTAGGCTGTTATTGGAGAACATTAGTTTAAAATGTAAAAATAGGTATCACTATTTTTCCCTTCACTCTCCACCCCCCCCCCCCCCCCCCCAAACCCCCCACGGAGAAGGTTTTACTTGTTTAAAAGTGGATTGATAACATCATTTTTCAATATTTTTTTATAATGTTTCCATTAACATCAAGTGAACACGGCAAAAAGTGAGGAGTTTTTTTTCCTAATTAATATAAATTTAAAACTTAATTACTAATTTATTTCATTTTGAAACTTATTTACCCTCATACCACACTTTAGAAATCGTTATTTGAAACCACGATTTCAAAGTAGAAATCGCTATTTGAAACAGTCATTTCTACCTTGAAACCGTCAAACATCGATTTTTACTTTATAGTAAAAATAGAGAAGAAATCGCTGTTTGAAACAGTGATTTTTACCATTTTTACTTTGAAATCGTGGATTCAAACAGCGATTTCAAAAGATGTGATATGCGGGTAAATAAGTTTCAAAAAAGAGTAAATTGATAATTAAGCTTTAAAACAGTATTAATTAGGAAAAAAACTCAAAAGTGAGAGTCCACCAATCAAGGCCAAGGGCGTCAAATGCAGGATAAACTGACAAGGGAAAAAAAAGATTTATTTTATGGATGGCAATGAATTGTACTTAGTATTGCCGCTACTCCATTTTGATGCTTTATTGAAAATTTTGCTATACATTATGAGAAAATAATTTCTTGCGTACAAATCTTGACATCAATAACGGAACAACGAAAATCCGATATATGAAAGAAATAATATAAAAATATGTCAAATTTTGCAAAAATCTTCAATTCAATGTTGTTGATAATAGAGTTTATTAGTAAGAAGAAGAATTTAGATCGATAAGTAGGATAGCAACCATCAGTTTGGGCCAAAGAAATTACAAGAAATTTGTGACACTAACGAAAAACCTAAAAGATAGTCGGACATCATTGACATCAGAAGCAAATACAATAGATGATCAACATGATCAAGAGAACGCAAGAAAGGAGGGTCAGCATCTAGGTGTATCTGCAAGAAGCCAGTCCGATCCGGGTGAACCATTTTCTAGCGTGGCACGCATAATTTGCCAATTGCTTTGCCTCTCGTGTCTGGATTGGAGTTATAGGTACATAACAACTATGGAGTTTTTGAGCCCGTAGCGGACGTCATGGAAATGGTCTACTCTTCCGCTTCATGAACTAACGTTCAAAAAAATCTCGTCGAGCCTACACAAAAGATGCACCAACTCATCTAAAGTGTGACAATGCACATCCAAAGCAGTTGAAGAAGGCTTCATGCATGCGCCTTACACCATTCAAATTCAAAACCTCTAGTCCTAGCTAGCTTTAACCACAAAAGATGTAAAGCAAAATAGTACTCAACCCAGATCATCCTTTACTGTCTGGTGGTGGTACATATATAAATTGAAAAAGAGGACAGAAAGTGAAAGAGATTGTGTGCCGAATATTGGTGAGGAAGAGGGAACCAAATTATGGTAAAGGTGGGAGGTACTGATTATTCATGCTCCCATGAAAGGTAGTTTGGACCAGTAAATTAGAGTAAGGTCCCCCCACCATCAATTCTCTACCAATAACACATCCCCAAAGTAAGCAACACATGCAAGGTTCCCAACATCCCCATGCCCTTTTTTTTAGGAACAAACTAGATGTGTTCATTTAATCTGCAAAATTATATCCATACTTCAAAGCAGTTTTTGATAGATCATGCGCTCCGGGCAACACATGCAAGGTTCCCAACATCATATGTCCGTTATTTAGGAACAAACTAGATGTGTTCTCTGCAAAATTATATCCTTACTTCAAAGCAGTTTTTGATAGGAAAAAAGTAGATGTGTTCATTTAATCAGTAAAATTATATCCATACTTCAAAACATTTTTTGATAGGAACAAACTAGATGTGTTCATTTAATTTGTAAAATTATATCCATACTTCAAAGCAGTTTAAGATACATCATGCGCTCCGCTTGCTTGCTGTCTTGGTACCTTTTTAACTTTAGAGAAAAAAATAGCTTGCTACAACAAGTTCTGATATATCTAGTAATATAGGAAACATACTACTCCTACGCTCATCAACCAAAGCCAAAATTTTGATAACACTTAAGCAGTCTGTTTGGTGTTCTACTTGTGTAAATGCTTATGTCCAAGCTCTTGCTAGGGCAAGTGCTCCTGCTTGTTTTGCATTAGCTGCATGCTTTTGCAAATTTATTTCCATCCTTCTTGCCCTTTGTATTGAACAATCCCAATGCTTTTGTTGATGTCTCTTTCTATTTTGCATCTACTTGTTTCTGTAAAAGATTTGTGTGTGGCCTTGGTTGTGCTCTGGTACATCGTTGGACTGCAAAAGAGAGATCACTTAAGGCATAGTTTTGTTTCCTCCGGCCCCCTTCCCCCCACCCCACAATCATTTTGGCTTTTGGTCTAAAATTTCTTCAGGATGGTTGCTATCTTCCTCCACTCCTTTACTGTTTGGTGGGATCCTTCTAGGATCCTAGCTCGGTCAGGCCTCATTCCATCGAAAATTGCTTTTTTCCTGGCTTTTTAAAGGGAGCAGCAGATCGCAGCTGGAAGTATTACAGTGTTATTTCTGTTCCCAACCAAGGTTCTTTCCGTTTTTATCCAGTAATTTAGCCATTTCCCCATTGTCTCCAGATTGAAGTCCGTAAGTCTTATAACTAATTCACTCGCAAGCCAAATATGGTTTGAGAAGTATACCCCGTGTCCTTTCTATCCTTCCTACTTTGGACTACTTCAACCATACATCATGTGTATGTCTATTGAGGGAAAAAAATGATGAAACCTGAAGTTTAGAAAGAGTCTACAACCTTTCTGTGACAAATGATTGTCGGTAAATATACTCATTGACCTTTAATTAGTAACGTTAAAAAAGCGTTCGTTAAGAATTATAACTAAATATGCCTGTCAGAATATTATTAGT
The DNA here is from genome assembly GCA_033070095.1 of Escallonia herrerae. Taxonomy (NCBI): domain Eukaryota; kingdom Viridiplantae; phylum Streptophyta; class Magnoliopsida; order Escalloniales; family Escalloniaceae; genus Escallonia; species Escallonia herrerae. The sequence continues at coordinate 192,415 of JAVXUP010000692.1, forward strand.
AATATTTAATGATAATCAATGATCACTGTATGAAAAGTTATCTGCTATTCTCTCTATCAGCAGTGTAGCCAAAATCACGTCTGCTTGAACATCTGAGGGATTAGTTTAAGTCGGTATTCATGAGGAGAGGCTGCTTGGAGGATCCATGTTATTTCATGAACCTGCAAGAGTGCAAGTGATGGCCAAATAGCTTGTCCTGTCTTTGCTGATCAATTCTTAGCTGTACGGACTTGTCAAAAAGGCAATTGACCATGCATGCTTGCTTCATCATGATGGAACCCTAAATATTGGACAACTTTTCCAGTTTAAAACAAAAGGGTATCAAATCAGGATTATCATAATCTCAATCTGATTCCTTACCAATTTAAGTGTTATCTCAATGTCTTGAGTGGAGTAGTACTTGTTCTTAATCTCTAGTATTTGGTCAATCTTGTTCTTGATCTCTAGTCCTTGGTCGATTTGAGCAGACATACTTTTAAATGATATTAATTTAAAGATTACTCTTGTAAAGACTGCTACTAAAGTCGTTATGTGAGCAACTACTATATAAGAAGGTCTAAATAATCACCACCTAAATAAAAGGAGATATCATATGCCAACACGATGTGTATCTATTCTCAAGCTGAGACATTGTTGTCGCTTGTAAACAACATTCTTTAGAGGGTATGTTGAGATTGATTTTGAAATGGTCAAACTTAATTAAATCAGGTCTGTGTGTGTTTGACAAAAAAGATAAAAAGATTTAATTTGTCTCCAAAAACTAAAAACTGATTTAATAAATACATAATTCTGGAAAATTGACTATTTTCATACAGGTTTGACTATTTAATTTACCATATTATCTCCATATTTTTTTCACAGAGGACATCTCGTATCCTTTGACTAATTATTCGGTGTGACTAGTTATCAAACTATAAGCACTAATTTGAGCTTGTGGGTGCTTTTAATTGAAAATGAGAAGAAATAATTGTTGTAGGTCAGTGAAAATACTTCTTTCATAAGTTATTTGTATATTATAGTTATTTATAAATAAAAATTTTAACATTACTCCATTAAATAGATATAAATTAATTTATTCAATGTCTTTTATGGTCATCTTTTCAAAGTAGAACTGATTTAAGCACTTTTATTCAAATACTCTTTGTATTTTTAAGTTAGTTTACTACTCCCTCCGTTTCAGATAATTTGATCAACTTTTTTTCACGTAAATTAAGCATTTGAGTAATATATTATGTGTTTCCTATTCTACCCTTTAAAGAATGAAAGGAAATAAAGTGGGCCAGCAGAGAGAAATGAGTTAGTGGAGAGAATATGGAGACAGAAATGAATAAAAAATGTAAGAAAATGGGTCTGGAGAGAGAAAATGAGTTGATGAAGATTTAAATGTGGAGAGAGAAGTAGAATAAAAAAAAGTGTAAAAAAGAGTAAATATATAAAAGTACTTACAAAATCTTTCTTAATTTAAAAATGAGCAATTTTTGTGAGGCATCTTAAAAAAATTGATCAAATTATATATGGGACGGACAAAATTTTACTTTTGCCAAACATCAAGCTAAATTTGATTTTAAAAATAAATTAAAATTTAAGCTAAAATTTACCACTAGTTTTTTAGAATAAATCTTTAAAAGACATTTAAGTAGATTTATGTTCAGATCGTTCTTTTTTGGGAAAATTGAGCAAAATATCCCTGTGGTTTGGGGTCGTTGCAAAAATACCCTCGTTGTTACAAAATTGCAAAAAGACACCTGTGATTGCAAAAGTGTCGCAACAGACGATTTCTGTAACGAAACAAAAAATTTGTCCAATATAACCTTCTATTTAAACCTTAAGGTTGTCTTTATACGCCAGAATTCTCAAGCAGAGGGGCAGCACCACCAATGGTGACATCAGGGGGTTTCAGTCGCACATTGCGGTGTTGGGCGATGATGGCGTTGGCGGCGGCAATGGCTGGCAGGGCCTTGATCGAAACCCAAAACAATCACAGCAGCAAACAATAGCTTGATCATGTCGAATTCAACCAATTCGCCAGACCAAGCCCTAGACATCCAGCCTTTTCATCAAAGCCCCGACGATCACATTCACAGTGGCGAAGAAGAATGAGAATCAATGGCCTAAGCTTGGCCGTAACTTCGGCCATTTCTTCTGTCCATCTGCTGTCGTAACCGATGACGTGGTGGTGAAAGACCGGATCGTCGCCGCCACAATCGCAGTAGTCGTGGCTGGGTCTGCGCCATCACCACGGCTCTGCATCAGCTTCAAGCGGCACCGTCGCGACAGGCAGCGCCGTCGCCGCCACGACAGGCAACGCCGTTATCGCAAAATCCCAATGGCCACCGTCGCCTTCTCTGTCAATATTCTTCGCGAGGCATTGGGCCAAAATCAAGCCCATCTCGTACACGACGGCTTCACTCCGTGCACGAAATGGGCGGTGGTGGTTGTGGATGGGGCTGGGTGAGGGTGGCGGCTAGGGTTTTGGTTAGGGGCTAGGTTTAAGGCTTGCTTAGATTGGAGAAGAAGATGGGACTTGGGTTGGAGAGAAAAAAAAAATAGAGGGTAATTTTGTCTTTTTAATATATTAAAATATATCAAACGCGTTTTTTAGGAAAGTGAATATGACGCTCAATTAATTTGGACGTTTTTTCTAAAGGTCGCAACAAAATGAACATCACATGTGTCTTTTTGTAACAACGAGGGTATTTTTGCAACGACCCCAAACTACAGGGGTATTTTACGCAATTTTTCCTTCTTTTTTGTCAAAATTGACCGAACATTTCTGGGCCCACAAACACGAGCAAAGAGTTTTGTCGTTGTAAAATTCACCGAATAATAATTTCTCTCCCCCACAGATTACTTTTCAAAGTTGGTAAGACATCTTTCCCGTTGGCTTCGATTTACAGCACAGTTGGGTGGCAAAAAGACTGGAAGCCGGACACACACACACACTTCTCGCATACAAAAGCATGCAAAATCCAACTCTCCAATTAACTCCCACATTTAACTCTCTCCACTCTCCGCTACACTACCATGAGAACCAACCACCACCACCGGTGCCACCTGTAACTCTTTCTTTGATTTTCCGGCCAACCAAATGGCGGTCTCCGACGTGGAAGCAGTGCTGGAATTCTTGAGAGAGAATGGGTTTTGTGAGGCTGAATCGGCTCTTATCGAGGATGTAATTGAGAAATCCGAACTGGGTTCTTTTGATTTCCAGAGATTTGTGTTCCCTATGGTCCCGCCGCCTCCGCCGCTGAGGATTCCAGCCACTCGGCGGCGATCGGAGGAGAAGGGGGAGGAGTTGGGTGGTGGGGAGTCGAGCTCTGGCTCCTCTGATGAGTTTGTCAGCTTGAGTTCAGGTACCAAGTGCTTACCTTATGACTGTTTTTTTTGTGCGTGCGTGTGTGTGTGCATGCGTGTGCTGTGTGTGTCTGTTTGCATCTAATTAAAACAACCCGGGAAAGTAAAAAACAACTAGCAATTTACCACGATTTAACATAACGATTGACATTTGATTAAGCAAAAAGTTGATGAAATCATCATGTAAGAATCATCTCTCTTCTATTCCTCAGTGTCTGTGTTTTAAATTGTTTATAGTTTTTTTATTTCTTTATTTAAACATACCCAATTCAGTGGTGATGTTGCTTTTCTACAAGTTTAAGCGTGTTTATCTTGGCTAGAAATGGAACTCATTTAAGCTTCATATTTTGACTTGCATTGCTGATGCTAGTGAAAGAAGTAAGATTGTGGTAGTGTTATTTGCTGATTTCCTGAGAAAGCGTCTGAGTTCCTACGAGTATACTCCATCTATTTCCGAAAAGAGACGTCTTCGACTTTTCTAACAAAAATCCAGGATATTAGAAGCAGGGCTTAGAGATATTCCATTACTTGACAGACTAAATTGGTTTACTCGGAGGCGTCTCTTTCTAAGGGACGAGTGAAGTAGTTGACAAGTGTGCCCCTTCTTCGTAATTGCTTATTTGATTAAGTTAGAAAGCATTCACTGCCAAGTTCCTTTGAATGTACTTGACATGTGTCACTTTTGTTTAGTTTGATCTATGTATCTCACTTTAACATTGTAACAAACATTTAGGGACATAGATATCAGATTTCAAGTTATCTTGTTGGCATTCCTGTTTTTCTGCAGTCACAGCTACTGCTTTTTGTTTTCATGTATCTAGGCTAGTGGGCCTAGCTGTATAACTCTGATGTGTTTCTTACTATTTGCATAATTAGTTTGATGCTATGGTTTATTCAGAATTCACGAATCCATACGGAGTTTGCAGTGTGACGAGGGCTAGTTCTCAATCTTCATCAGAAAGGTTGTCTCAATTTGGTACAGCACGTGATTACCATGATCTGGATATGCTAAATGACATGTGTTGGTACAAGGAGAATGATGACGACTACGCTATGCCTCCTTGCTTTGGCAGCTCAGATTTGTTTGGTTGCCCTAGTGAGGACAAGTTTGTCATGACTCTAGAGACACAAAAGCAAAGTGAGAACCAACTGAGTTATAATCATATTTCGCAAGGATTTCAATTGGTTGAGAGAAATAATTATCTGGATGGGCCATGGCCTTCTATATCATCAGATGATGTAAAAGATGAGGTCGAAGTTTTAGATTGTTGTAATTTGAGAGGAAGTGCCAGACTTGAAGGAGCCACAGAGAAGGGAAACGATGGGTATGCCATTTATAACTGTTCTAATTCACCTTGTGTGTGCTGTGGGGCGCCTCCTGCAGTCTACAGTCTCACAAATATGCAAGGCACTGACACCAATGACATATGCGATAAGGTTATAGGGGATAAACCCACTGAACATGTTCCTGATCTGGAACATGAATCTAGTAGCAGTAGTAAATACCTTGTTCAAAAGAGTTCCACTAATGATCAGGTGAAAGATTTTGAAGGAACATCTGACTTGTATACCCTTATGGGTGAGAAAGATATCCACCATAATGGAAGTGCTGACTATCAAGCTGGAGATTATAGTGAACTGGGTAAAGAGTCCCATGAGCATGCTGCTGCTGCGGATGAACAGGGCGACAATACGAGTGATGAGCTCTGGATATATAGCAACAATGAGGATGAATATGAAGTATTTGATCTAAGAATCATTCACAGGCGAAACAGGTTTTCTTGTCATACATGCTAATATTCAGTAAACGAGTCATTGCCAGTTTGTCTTTGATACCTTATGCAGTTAAAAATTGTGTAAATGATTCTTGCCTTTGTAAAAAAATTGATCTTATTATTTCAGTTAGGTTAATTAATAGTCTCCCTTTATGCTGGGGTATCTAAGCTTATCCGTTTGAGGCTGATTTTTAGCTGACTGTTGTACCCGTTTGTCATGCCAACTGCAGGACTGGTTTTGAAGAGAACAAGGATCTACCAATTATTATAAATAGTATCATTGCAGGCAGATATTGTGTTACAGAATACCTTGGTTCAGCCGCTTTCAGCAAAGTTGTTCAGGCACATGATCTTCAGACAGGCGTTGATGTGTGCTTGAAGATCATAAAAAATGACAAGGATTTCTTTGACCAGAGTTTAGATGAAATCAAACTTCTGAAGCTTGTAAATAAGCATGACCCGGGTGATGAACGCCACATTTTACGTCTTTATGATTATTTCTATTTTCAGGTATGCTTAACTTAACATTATTTTGTCTTATTAATCTTTAGTACCACATTGAAAGTCAGAAGTTGAAGGTGAATTACCGCTCTCCTTATGATAGGTGCATCTGGGAAAAGTCAAAAGATTTTTTTTCATAATCAATCTAAAACCTTCAACATTTCTCTGTTTAGCCACCAACTCTTTTTGTAGCTTAGGCTTTGTCAAACATATGCATTATGACAGTCGTTGATCTTTTGGTTTAAATCCTGTAAATGTCGTGTTCTTTTCTGGCAACTTTACTACGTCAGTTGCAACATGTGGCCCAAACTGAATTGAATCTTGTATAGTTGGCAGCCTCAGTATTCTTTGTGATTGGAGAGTATCAAAATATCTATCAGCACAAACATATCTAATCTAGACGGACCCATCTAAAGTGAAGATTCACTAGATAGATGTATCTCCATTGTTTTGTCTCGATTATAATGGAGGCATCGCGAGTAATGCACATAACTTGTTTTATCTGCTGATGAACATCTTGAAGTCAATTCCTAGATGACCTGTAAGTTATTTTCTTGGCAATGTTTTGAGCTTTGCATTTGCTATATTCTGTGATGGCGCATACTCATAAATTGACTAGTTTTAAGCTGGGCGTCAACCCAACGCAACTCTCTTTTGTCCTGAGCTTGGGATGACCATATACAAGGCATAGGCAGAAGAGAAGGGATCGTAGCTAATGCAACAAGGGACAGAGGCTTGGTGAGTTGAGTTGATGGGTCCAAGTCTCGAATAGGTTAGAAAGAATTTGCCTCTGTACTGTTCACTTGTATTGCCTCTCATAATGGTTGTTTTAGGAAAGCAGAACAGGGCCAACTTTTCGTGCTTGCTTAGTGTTCCCCCTCTCCGCAAGTGCCTGCTTCTTGAGCAAATGAGGAACTAGAAGGGGGTGTGGGATATATTAGGCATCCCCCCCCCCCCCCCCCTTCTTTTCTAGGGTAAGCCTTGGTGCAACATAAAGTTGTTCAATTCATATACAGAAATAGCTTCTCCGGTGCTAAGGTCGGATAGGTGAACCCTCACCAGATGCTGGAATGGTGGAAACCTACTGCAGTGGGATGCCCTCTTTTAATGGTCTTTATATATTAGTGGACCCTTGTGTTTGTTCCTACATCTGGATCTATATACAATTAGCTAGAATTCAAAGTAGCACATTAGGTAGTCAGAAATTTCCAAGAAATGATTAAAATTTTGATTTACTTCAGCAAATGATTGCTCTACTCTGAGGAGCCTTGCCTTCCTAAAGGATATTTATGAATTTCGAGCGGCACTGCGTCGTCAAATTATAAAATGCATGTTATTACATTTATGCTATAGTGTCTTTATATATATATATATATATATATATATATATATATATATATATATATATCTTGCCCATTATTCAGGTATTTTTCTGGATTTGAACTCTGCAGGAGCATCTCTTCATTGTTTGTGAACTTCTTCGAGCAAACTTATATGAATTCCAGAAGTATAATCGAGAATCTGGTGGAGAGCCTTATTTTACATTGAACAGACTTCAGGTTTGTTCAATTAGGCTAGTATTAGTAATATAGTAGATTAATATTTCAGCAACATATATAGCTGTTAACTAAAAATGCATGATTCCTCAAAAATAGGTTTTATTTTGGTCTCTGAACAGTTCATAACCCGGCAATGTTTGGAGGCACTTGAATACTTACATGGCTTGGGCATCATCCACTGTGATTTAAAGCCTGAAAATATTCTTATCAAGAGTTATAGAAGGTGCGAGATAAAGGTTATTGATCTTGGAAGCAGTTGTTTTCAATCCGACAATTTGTGCCTATACGTACAATCTCGTTCCTATAGGGCTCCTGAAGTCATGCTTGGCCTTCCTTATGACCAGAAGATCGACCTCTGGTCTCTTGGCTGCATCTTAGCTGAGCTATCTTCTGGGGAAGTACGTCCTTGAATGGCTGTTTATCTATTTGATTACTCAACTTGACCATACTGTCAGTTAACTTGCCTCTGGTATCATACTCCTGTTAGTTCTTTGTTTTGCTCGGAGCAATCAAATTTATTTTACTTTTCCTCATCTGTATTTCCACCAGGTTCTTTTTCCAAACGATGCAATTGTTTTGCTGCTTGCTCGCATGATTGCGATGCTTGGTCCTATTGATTCAGAGATGTTAGTGAGGGGGCAGGAGACGCAGAAGTACTTTACAAGAGAATATGATCTTTATCATATAGATGAGGTCTGTGTCTCTCTTATAACCTATTACTTAAGAAGAAAATGCATGTGAACTTTGTTGTGACTCGTTCTTTAGTAGTATCTCTCAGAACAGTTTAGTATATGGAGTGTGTGACCACTCTTGGGAACAGGACATGATGTAAGTTGTTTTCTTTATATCAATGAGAGCAGCTGTGAACATGGAGTTGCAATTACTAGGGTAACTGTTCAAAGTTGTTGAAGGTTCTTAGAATTCTGCGATGCACTACACTATGAGCCCACTGGTGTTGGGGTAGGTATTACCCATTGCTATAAAAGGCGCAAACGTAGCGTAGGCACACCTAAGGCGCTAAGGTTCCCTAGAGCCTAGTGTGCAAGGCGCAAGCACACGCCTTTTCGAAGCGAGATGCAAGATAAAAATAAATATATTTTAGTGCATGAAACCAACAAAATCACGAAAAAGAATTCCAGAACACGGCAATTTAACAAATTTCCAACAATAGAAAAAGTTTCAAATTCAATGAGAAGTAGTTAATCCTAAGTGAACATGATACCTTTATCCTCCTTATCAGTGAGGGCCAAGGCAACAATGTTGTCTTCAACGGGAATCACAGTCTCCAAGTCTAGTAGAGATTTCTCGTCAATTTTATCTTATTTTTCTACAAGGTGAACTGAAGGAGTAGATATACCTGAAAGCGAGCAGCAGTTGGCAACAGGGGGTTTTAGTTTTAGTTTTTTTTGTTTAGATATTCATGTACGATGTTATGAGAGAAAGAATAAAAAAAATGAACGATTGAGGTGTTTCATATGATGCCGAATATCAAACACCCCTGTATTTTTTTATGTGCAAAGGTGCAGATAATTGTATGTCTAGCCAGTCATGTATAAATGTCTGAAGGCAGCCGAATAATAACAGAGCACAGAAAAGTTAAAAAATTGAAAAAGAAGTTTACCCATTCGTTTGAAGCACAAAAATGAAGAAAGGCGCTTGTGGAGAGAGACTCTTACGCTCTTTTGCTTTTTTGATGAAGTTGTTTTTCTGTATGTAAACCAAATTGCCTACAAACAATGGATTTAAAGTTACTTAAGACTGTTGATAAGGTCCAGTATCTATAGTTTGCTTAAGTTTGTAGCATTCAGATATAAATTTGTTTATGTAGGAGACAAATCAATTGGAGTACATAGTCCCTGAGGAGTCATCACTGGAGCATCAACTACAGGTTTCTGATGTTGGGTTTATTGATTTCATAACTGGCTTACTCGAAATTAATCCTCAAAGGCGCCCCACTGCACGGGAGGCACTAGAGCACCCCTGGCTTTCCTATTCTTATGAGCTTGATCCTTCTTGAGTATCTGAAATGTTTTCTGCATTCATCCAATCGTTCTTGAAACCGCTCGAGCCAGTGGCTTTTTGTCAAAAGTCTGAACAAGCCAAGCTTAGGTGATTCTGATGCCGGTTGCCTGTACATCTGTTTGTTAATTAACCTTTTTTTACTAGATCTAGGAGGTTTCTTCTGTCCATAAGATTTTCCAATACGCTTTCATTAGTTTGCATCAAGAGAGAATATTAGGTTCCCACCTTCCTCATTTTTTTTTTGTTTTTTTGTTTTTTGTCGAGTGGAGTGGATTATGCCCGGTACAATTCGAGCTCATTGGTCATCATAAATAGCACAAAAAGGTTTTGGACTTGTAATATAATTTTTGCTTACCATGTGTACTCTGTGATTATCGTTATTAACGATATTTTTTTTTTTTTTGGCATAGAGGAGTTGTTTTTGCACTCTGTGTGGCCTCCACTCGGCGTATAGTTTTTGATTTGTATGAACTTTGTGGTTTCTACGTTCTACCCAGTTTTAAAACCTTTAAGAACCTCTTGACAAAATGTGGCAAATATGATTTTACAGGCTATGCGAACTAATGCATATCCAGCTTCATGTATATACGGATCCACACCATCGTAAAAGCACCAAGTTGTTACAGCTTTAGTTTGTTAGATGTTTTTGTCGGCCTCCGTATACCGTTTGGAGTTCTTTTATCACTAAGAGTATTTTGACGGAGTTTTCTTGTACACAATTTTACTGCTATATAGCAGGGGATCCGAATCCAATTACATCGGGCTTGCAGCCTATGAAGACCCGAGTATAATTTTTGTCTCGTTCAAGCCAATCAATTACTTTTCAATAGTGGATACGAGTTTCCTTTTTTCTTTTTTGTTGAGATATTAGTGGAGAAAATAGTTCAGAGAGTGTGAGATGAAGCTGTGAAGTCACAAACAAACCTACTGGCCAAAGATAAGAAAGCCACTTTGCACTTGGAGGAAAATCGAGGAGCAAGTGTTCTTTGAAAGCCTCAAACTTGCATGTTTCCTCTAAGCATTCATTCGGCTAAGCCAAAACTTAACAGAAAATGTCTTTTTCTTGTAATTCTCTTTCTCATCAACGGAAGTGAAGAGTCAAATTTGCCACTTAAAGCGTAGTAATTAGAACAACATGCGTAAGCCTAATCTAGTAAAGTTGCGTTTTTGCAGAAAACAAATTCATCGCAAAAAATCCGAGTACGTGAACTTTTGGGGATGTTGAAATCTCACGACCATGGGATACTAGTTTTGGGGGGGGGGTGTTGGTAGCAGTGTCCTTGTTGGATTGTTTGCCCGTGAATCATTTTTTGGAGGTTGCCGAATTGATGGAGTGTACCTCCCTTACTTATGTTGGGCCCCGCTATTTTAAAGGAAATTTTTGTTCCTTAAATGTAACGCCTTTCTTGACGACGACAATCGAAATAAATAATGAATTTAGAACAAATCAAAGTTTGAAAACCATTTAAACATTTATTGTTAACTTAAAAGACCAAAAGTACAATTACTATCGTTGGTTGCACTTTCACTCTTAAAAATAGTCAAATGTTAAGCATGTGATCCTTTGACCGAATGAAAATTATTATTTTTATTAATAAAAGTCAAGATAAAGGACGTATTTGAAACAAAGTGAAGTGTGATAACCATTTAAACATTATCCAAACTGAAACTGACCAAAATATAATTTACTTTAATAATTAGAATTCATTCAGCTATACAACTTAATACAACGAAATATTATTCAATGAGAAATGATAATTATTATTATCATATTATGAACCACAACATTTTGCCTTGAGACGAATTATACAGGCATGTGAACTTTAAAAACGGGGGGGGGGGGTAAATATTACTCCGTATTATAAAGCACAACAATTTGTGTTGAGGCAAATTATACAGACATCACGTAACCCAAACCTAGTATATAGCAAGTAGTAATAATCCTAGTACGAACCAAAACAAATTGTGTGGAGACGAATGAAAGTCAGTTAGAGTGCGCGGGAGTTAAAGTCGGCCAATCTCTGAGTTGCTCAAAAGTAAATTAACTCTTGCGGAAATGGGAATTGGGATCTACAGCAACCAGAGCCTCCAAAGAAGGAAAGCTTGTCTCTTCTCATTGGCTGATTCTCTCTTTTGCTTTAACTAATAATAATTTTCTCCCCTTGCCCTTTGTGACTTTTGTCAACTCCCATCACACGCTCAAGTCAGGCGCGTGAACCCCACTCGAGAATTTATCTGATTTAGAAGGAAAAAAAATGCAATTTTATAGATGACGGTATCTTGTGCCAAAATTTGTGACAACTTCTTCGGTACCTTCAAATTAGGAATTTTTGTTAGCTCGACACGGTCACCCATCTAGTTTTTCAATTGAGTAGTCCTTCCTCGTTATTGACGGACTTTAGTACACTTACTTGCACCGTTTCATTAACTTAAAGAATTTTTGTTGAACTAGATATGTTTTAGTTTATATATATGAATTATTTTATGGAGCTGTAAAATATGCATTGTTCTTGCCCAATCAATTATCCCCCTCTCAATTTTGTGGTGCTATAAAATATGCAGTTGTTCATGCTCAGTCTATTATTCTACTCCCTTCCATATATTCGCAATAACAAAAGGAGAGAATAAACATTGAACACAAAGATTAGAAGCAATAAACTTAAAGAATTTAGTTGAGACGTGATAATTAACTTTATACTACAAAAAATAAAAAAGAAGTATTCATTTCAAAAAGCAATCTAATATAAAAGTAACAACTAGCTTTATGCTTGGTTTGTTATTCTATATGTCCTATAAGATGCTCAGATCTTCAATTATGACGTGACAGTTTTAACCAGACCTTTTTAAAGCTAAAATAGTTTAATCATTGTTATTAAAATGGGTGGTGAAAAGTATGTAATGCGGCCTATGAATTTATATAGTTAAGTACGGAATAATTTAGTTCACCAAATTTTATTTTATGAGTATAATAAGGAAGTTAATTTAGAGCTCCATGGATAGGGTGGCGTTTGCAACATTTCGCACTCGTCACTCCAACGCGTGGGGACAAAAACTCTCCTTATTTCTCCATCTTTGCTTCCTATACTTCGTCGAGGCACCACCTTGACCACAGCTCCGTCAGCTGTATAACACACACACACACACACACACACACGTAGAGCCATCCAACTTCCAGATTGTGATTCCCACAGTCCATTCGACCTGAATCACACCGTTCAACGGCGAGATTTGCTTCCCCCAGGAGACGTGCACCGTAGCCGCAACCTAGACTGGGTCCGCAGGTGAGAGACGCGCCACCGCCGCCGCCATGGCCGAGCTGGCTCAGCCGGAGGCGTACGCGCCGAGGACGATACACGTGTGGCGCACGCTGTTGAACTGGCTGGCCTTCTTCTTCCAGATCTTCGTTCAGATCATAAGAGGCACGCCGTCGGTGGCTCAGGTCCTCTCCTACGTCGGCCTCCGGCAACACTCTCTGCTTACTGACTCTCCTTCCTCGCCGGCGTTCAAGCCTTTGCCGGCTGTTGAACTGCCGGAAGTGCACGAGCCGGCGGAGCCGCTCTCGCCGCCGGGGGCCGCGGCCGTGCAGATTACCGGCTACGGCTGCGGCGATGACCGGCGCATGGAGAAGCTTACGGTATGTTATTTTGTTGACGCTTTTTATCCGTGTCTACGTAATTGTAGGTTAGGAGTTGTGGATTAGTATAATTTGATTCTTACTTCTGTTTAGAATAAAGTAGAGTACTTTACTTGCTGTTTATTTATGTTGTTGCCTCAATTGGAGTTTAACATAGACTGTTTGTCATCTTGTATTTTTAGAGGTAGATTTGTATTTAACAAGGACAATATTTCCCCTTTGATATTTCGAAATCCTATGATAGTTTAGTACCATGTAATAATCGGATTGAACTCAAATAGCAATCGTAGATTAAATAAGTATCATTTGGGAAGTCTAGCTAGGGTGAAAACAACGATTGTCGTCAACATGTACATGCACTAAATCTATGCTAGGAATCTGCAAGAAAGTCCAATGGAGAAAATCCAATGGGACGGAGGTAGCATTAAATTCTAAAACTTAATGAACTATAACATACATATGGGAGAAGGAATCTCTAAGTCCTGGATCATGAACGGTGATGACCTTTCTTCTTTATAGGGATTAATGTGGAGACTTGCTAAAGTGTGTTACATATGTGATTGTAATAAATGTAGCTTTTACACCGTAATTCTTGATCCTTAGAAGTGGATTAGTATTTGTCAATATAATGACTATATAAAGAAGTGCTTTTTGTTTGTAAACTGATCGGGTTGGAGTACTTGTATGCATTTCATACGCTCATCAGCCAGGCAGCTAGTACAAAGTGGGTTTTCTGGAAATTGAGCATGTATAGATATCGTGGAACAAACCATAAACTTGTGAAATTTCATACATCAAATGCTTATTGTATATGATAAGTGCCAATGTTATGCTTTTGTTGTATAGGTATCGTGTTGGCAAACTAATGAGCGTGGAGTATACAAGTATACTAGAACAAAACAGATTTTTCAGTAAGATTGAAGCCCTAACACATTCATTTTATATTAATATGCCTGCTAAGGCGGACACAAATCGCAGAGCATGTGCCGGTGTTTGCATCAAAGCCCCTCGTGATTCATGCTTCTGTAGTAGTTGCATCAAAGTCGCTCGTTGTTCATGCTTCTTTAGTAGTCTGTGATGTATAATCTTCACAGCTTCAGATGATAACTCCAAATTGCAAACACTTTATATCCTTGTTAAAAGTTTGGCATGTTGGTGGCCTTTTAATGTTCACACCCCTTGTGTCAGGATCATGAAAAATTACATGCTCAAGTTGATTTCAAATTATGTATAGATCTTATTTAAGCCATCCTAGGTTGGGATGTCTCAGGAGGTAACTTTGGGGGTTGTATGACATGAATGTTATTGCATTCACTTTCCTTTCTGCATGTATTCAAAGGCGAGATCATTTCATTAATAGCGTGTTAGTAATATATAAGTACAAGATCTCCATACCCTGAGCAGCATTTAATGGCATTTAAGACCATTCTAATTTCCCTATTACTGTTGTTTCTTTTCCTTTGGTGTTTCCAAATAATCGATCTCCTAGACGCTTTGCTAGGCTTGAAAGTTGAAACCTTTGTATGCAACATGTAGAATGACTCTATTTAGCCCCTCCTAATTCTTATGTTTGCTAGCTAGACTAGTCCAAGATGGCAACAGTGACCACGAAGGTCTTTTAACTGCCAGGATTCTCTTATTGCACTTGATGAGTTTTTTGGAGCTGACAATGCAATAAGCAATGCCGAAGCAGGAGCCTAAGGAGCAATCGAAGTTACGACAGCTATTTAACATTGAAGAGCACTCTAGTGGCAACAAAAGGGACAACCTCATTGCTGCTAAGGACTTCCTTATGGGTGAAACTGGAGTGGTCTTGGAGGGGAATGAGCATGTCCAATATTGCAACTCATGTTTAGTTTTTCATACTTCATAACGTTGTGCTCAAACAAAGCTATCAATCGACTTTTCAAATATGTTTTGCTACTATGTCATACCTGTGATTGACCATGTCTGTCACTCTCGAGGGTACTGGTTAAAAAGGCTGGCCAGGATGTTGGTATAGAATGCTGGCCTATGAAAAATTAACATTTTCATGAGGCATGTATTGTCAAATGTATAACAGGCACATATGAGAATGCAAGTTACAACCAGTTGATGACAAGCTGAAGTAAAGTTTTGGCCTTCTGGAAAAATTCCAATCACTATTGAGCATGGACAGACATGGTTGAAGTTAAGCTGATTGTAGATTGGCGATTATTAGGAAGAGATAACAGCTTACGCACTGGCTAGAGTTATGGCATAAGAAGAGGTTTATGATAGGTAACAGTAACATATGCAAATGGGAGAAGGCTTTCTTGCATTTGTGCTGTTTGGGGATGTGATTAGATACAAGTATGTCCTTTCAAGTTGAACATGAAGCCAAAATCATACAATTTACGAGTGCCATTGAAATGCCTCTTACTTGGGCTTCGTAGAGAAAAACCCCTGGTGTCTGTTTTTAAATTGGTCACCATGATCCCAAGTGCTTGGCAGTCTACCTAGACACCTAATTCTTTTGGCGGGGAGGTTGCTCCATTACTACTTGGAATGGCGCAGGAGGGTTGTGTGCATCTAACCTCAATCCCTGCAATTTTGGGAACTTTGTGTACCGTCCTAGCCTCAGCCCTAGGGCCCTAGCTCTCTTTCAGGGGTGGTAGGCAGGGATGAAGCTACAACCTTGAAAGAACAAAAATGTTTATATTAATGACCATGCTACCATCCGTAAAGAGGACTAGGGCTAGCTAGTGACAAGGTGTTTAAATTAGTGGCAGAGGTTGATCAGAATTAGTAATATATCTGCCTCTTCATACAAATTGATACTGTTTCTGCCTTTTGATGCTTTTCTTTGTGTTCTTTCATCCTCCAATGAGGCAAACTTATGAGTGTCAGAGCAGCAGTTATTGAGGATGAAGGTATGTTTCTTTAAGTGGACCGAAATGGTCATCTATCATGTCATTTGACACAAATAATGCAGATCTTTTTTACTTCGACAAGAACGGCGGTTGGATGAAAGAAAACCTAGGAAGTTTTAGATATTATTTTTTGGTAATTTTTTATTTATATTATCAGGTGTTTCCTGGATGATTTAAAATTGCTATTGCTGCCCAATATTCTCTGCCTTATGACCCATGACCCGACTCATGCATCTCTTGATGCAGGTAGTTCTTGATTTGGACGAAACTCTCGTATGTGCATATGAGACGTCTAGTTTGCCAGCTATTGTTCGCAATCAAGCCACAGAAGCTGGGCTGAAGTGCTTTGAGCTGGAATGCTTATCTTCTGATAAGGTGTCTTACATGTTTTTTCATTTGTAACCAATATTCTGGACAATTTTTGTCAACCTCAATGTGCATGCATTTATAGGAATGTGAAGGCAAACCAAAGGTCAACTATGTTACAGTGTTTGAACGCCCTGGGTTGCCTGAATTTTTGAAACAACTTAGCAAATTTGCAGATCTTGTGTTATTTACAGCTGGTCTTGAAGGTTTGCTCAATATTTTGCCTTTATGTTAGAGTTATAATCTATTGAAATATCTTCTGCATTCTCTTGAGTTCCCATCGTTGTCTGCCTGCAGGCTATGCTAGACCACTTGTTGACAGAATAGATTCGGAAAATCTATTCAGTGGTAGGCTTTACCGGCCTTCAACAAGTAGCACGTAAGTATTGCTTCTTTTCAACGTACTCTCTTTTGAGTACCTCTTTGATATTTTTCCATGGCTTTGATTCCTGTTGTAGCATCTACTCATGTTTTGGATGTATCAAAGGTATTATACCTTTGTTTAACACCAACCTTTGCCTTGCGAGCCCGCTGCTCTGCTATCAACCTGTTATGGTTTTCAAGCACAGGTGTTTTGTTCTCATTTTAGAGTTACTGTCACAGTTCATTGTGCTTAACAATTAGGGAAGGCATTAGTTCTACTTCTAGTAGTATATAATCCATGAAAGTTCACTATTCTGTTCTGTCTGTAACACCAATTTTCCCCTTCCCAACTGCATGCGTTGGCAAGACCAGCGTGGGGTAATGTGATGTCACCCATCAACTAGTCCGGATCCAGACCTTGTGTTTGTCTCGTCTTTGTCTAGCATTCTAAGTGGTGCTGGAGGGTTAACTTGTTTCATAAAAGATCGGCTTCTGTCTTTGAACCTTCTCTTATCATATTTTTGAACTCCGCGATAGGTGATAGGTGAAAACGTTCCTAAAATATTATATGGATACTTTCTGTCTTTACCGGAACTCCTTGTATCTTTCTAGGTCTTGTACGGTTAAAGATGTATACCTGTTCTTCTTTTTTGGCGTCCAAACAATATATTCTCTTATATTTGGAAAGTGTGCGAGTGAAAGTTTGGGTTGCCTCAAGTACTTTGTGTATAATGTTGGAGGTTTTTCACGAAATGAAGCTCATATTGAAGACTGCCAGGATCTTGTGGTTTGATAGTAGCAGTCTCTGCAACTTCTTACTAGGAATAGAGTTGTGCGCGATCTAATCTATGATGTAACCTCAAATGAAAGTTTAATTATTTTTGGCTCATCTACGCAGAGTATGAAAATAATACAGTGAGCTAATTCCATTTTCTCGGGGGTGCTTCGTTTGAGCATAATTTCTTACCTGGTTCAAATCCATTTCGTTTTTTACTCTAAATTATCTGGTGACACTGTTGCATCATTGATTTTTTTTTTTTGTTTGCTGTTGACTTAGATGAGAAAGATAACACAAGAACTATGAATAACACTGTTAACTAACCCCACCTACCCACCCACCCACCCCAAATATACAGGAGATCTCTCTTTCATGCTTTTTTTGTACTTTCCCAGCTTGACCTCGTGGAAAATCATACCTGGCATAAAGTTAATAGTGTTGCTAGGTCATCTAGCTTCCATCTGCCATGAAAATACTCATTGAAAACGTGTCCTGTCGCTTAACTTGCAGGGAGTATCGGGAGCACGTGAAGGATCTCTCCTGCATATCCAAGGATTTTTGCCGAATTGTTATTGTTGATAACAACCCGTTTAGTTTCTTATTGCAACCTCTAAATGGAATTCCATGCGTTCCATTTTCTGCTGGACAACCACACGATGAACAGCTTTTAGAGGTCCTCCTTCCTCTTCTCAAGCATCTTTCTCAGCAGAAGGATGTGCGGCCTGTCCTCTATGAAAGGTTTCATATGCCTGAATGGTTTCAGAAGCATGGAATTCCTACTTCCAGCTGGACAGCTTAGGACAAAAATCCGTACAGAGTTAGGCTTGTAGTTCTTAGATGTACCAAAATCAATGTTCTCTGTACAAGGGCTCTATCTCTTCATAGCATCAATGTCTATGCAGGAGCGATTCAGGATGTCACAAATTCGATAATACCCATCCCAAAGGTTTCCCTGCCGTGTTATGCGAACAGGTAATGTGTAAATTATTGAAGCCCTGATTCTTTTGTAACATTGGTTGTAGTTCACGACCTTGTTGAATGTTCGTTCATGTTCACGTGTTGTAAACTTGTTCGTGATCAATAAATATCTTCAGTTTATGTAATTCTTGCGGTGTTGCTCTATAATATTACCTGCATTTTCCGCCGTTGAAAAGTTTTTCTACTCTCTTTTTCGTAAAAGATGTACCCATGTTTGGGAGTTTCTAGTACTCTGTGTGTGTGTGTGTGTGTGTGTGTGGGGTGGGGGGGGGGGGGGGGGAGGGAGGGAGGGAGGTTTTACTCAAAAAAGTGGAAAACAGGGGTCCTCTGTTTCTTTCCAGCAATGCAGCTCTCAAGTTGTTCTGTCTGTCCCCTTGTAATTTCTTGGATGGGGGTGCCAATCTGTTAACTCATCATTCAGGATTCGTTACAAGTCTGCCTGTCTGTCTGTTAGAAACTTAAGGTTATAAAAATGAGTTCTTACAGCAATTCATGTTCCCTAAAGCAAGCTCTTGATATACCCAAAGGAAAAGCCACCAGCATGTGGAGTTGCTTCACATCCCTGGGCCAATACATAATTCCTTTAGTTAAACATCTTCCTAGTTGTGTGTGGCCTTGATTGTGTGTCTGACCTTTAGTCGTGGACCCGTAGTTCTTAAACCTCTAGAGTTGAATAGTAGGGAAAATGCGAAACAATGATATCAGGGGTAACTTGGAAGTACTATGTTACAGAATACATGTGTCAAATGAAACTACATGAAGTCTTTATTTGATTCAGTTTTGTTTTTTGTTTTTTTGTTTCACCGGCTTTTCACGAGGACGGGCATCTAAACAGTTTGAACTAATTTAACTGATAAAATTGAATCCATCAATCCAGCCGGTCACGAACCGACTTTAAAAAACAATGGGCTTGGTTTCCTTTCTTCCAAACTGAATGTTCGGTTTAATGGGTTCGGATTGATTTTTTTGAAACTGTTCTAAACCAAAGTCAAGTGAACCGTACTATATTTATACACATCCAAAACAAAAAAAAAAAACCCTAACTCAACCCTAGTTACTATCTAGTATTTATGGTACTTTTGATTTAACAATAGACTCCAAATAGCTTGTGATCATGAACATTATGAAGACCCAAATGTCAATAGATAGGATTAAACAAGTTCAAATTGATAAATTCGTCCAAATTGTGGTCCGTCAGAGCTGTCCAAACCGTCGAAACCAAATTGTTCAACTAAGTTTAATTTTGTGTCCAAAATAATGATTGTCGTTCAACTTCACATTCAACGTTCAAAAATAAAAATATTACCTTCTGTATATCTACTCTAAATGCCTTCCCATGAGATTTAACCCATCATTAGTAACTATATTTTTGCGATTGTCACTGGCAAGGCTCCGTTTGACAACACTTTCAGTTTTGATTTTCAGTTTTTTTAAAAAAAATAAAATTAAAACTAGTTTAATTAATTTATTTTTTTTACAAAAATAAGTGGGTGTTTGATAACCCAGTTTTTATTTTGAGGTTTTTTTTTCTTTTGCGTATTTGATTACCCAGTTTTTATTTTGAATTTTTTCTTTGGTGGTGATTTGCGGTGGTGGTGGTGGGGTGTGTCGGTGGCCGATGGTGGTGGTGGCAAACCACCGGCAGTGGCTGCCAGCCGCCGGCAGTCACCGGCTGTGGCTGACGACCGTCGACGGTAGTCATCGGCAGTGGACAGTGGCGGTGGGTAGTGGCTGCCGGCGGTGGGAAGGTGGTGGTCTCAAAATAAAAATCAAAACTGAAAATCGAAACTCATATTTGAAAATTTCAAAAATAGCCTTGATTTAAAAACTGATTTTTTAAACTGAAGAAAAAAAAACGAAAACTAATTGTCAAATGCGTTTATCTTTTTTCAGTTTACAAAATAAAAAAAAACTGAAAAAAAAAAAAGAAACCCTGTCAAAGGGCCAAAGTTTGCAATTTCAGGTTCAGATTCAACTTCTATGGACCTGTAATCTTGTCTTGGGACTAACAACTGCACGACTTTATGGTCCAAGATCCCCATATCTGCTCATGTGAACATCTATGTTTACATTTTAGACTACACAGTTCAGTATTCAATTACACTTGTTTACCAAGTAAAAAAAAACCAATAATAGGAGTCAGATGTCGGTCATTATACAATTCAGCAGACATCTATGATGCCACCCACAGATCATTCTCAAAACAACAACCTTAACATACTGCAATTTAAGGTACTTCCAAAAAGATTTGGACACCTATCGCTTTCCACAGTATGCTGGTTCATCATTTCAAATGTGAACATTAATCAGGAATATTTCAGGTGTTAACCCAAATAAATGGGAACAATGAGCATGAACGGGCAAGCTTAATGAAAAATAATGTTTAAATGTATAAAGATTTAAATCATGGGGTATTCGTTCTTCGTAAAAATTTAGGATCATTTGTGTAGCGTTTGCATATACTGTTGCCCTAATGAACGTAAAAACGATCGGGATAGAATTAATAGACCATTAAACTTGAGGGTTGTTATTGTATGCCTACAGAGACGGAGACGCTATTTTAGCAATCTCAACACTCCATCCACGTGTGGTGTTTTGCAAATGGGGCTGGCCTCGAGAGGGTTGAATGCGAGCCTCGTGGGCTTGGAAGACGTGTGTTGTCTTCACTTTTGGCGGACCAACCCCGAAATTGTTTACCACAGGGTTTTGGAATTAAAAGAATCACCTTTGAGAAAACAACATAGCTTATCAACTTGTACATTTGACCAAAACTTTCATACAGATGCTGGGTTGTCGGTACAATTGCCTGAAGCATAGAGTATTTGGATGTACAACAAGTTGCTACTAACTTCTGAACCTTTCAAATTATGCCACAGGTCATCGAGTCTCATTTCTATCAGAGAGAAATTATGGGCACCCTAGAGTTACTGTGGCTCGGGGTTAAGGTATTTTTGCCTCAATTAACTAAGGATTTAGTCTAACAAAATTGAGTTCATCCGTGTCTTCTTGTGAGAAAATAGTGGGCAATTCGGATCAATAGTTCCGATCATTTATAACTGTTGAATATATAATTTAATAACTTTTCCTCCCCGTAACTCCTCCATTTTATCGCATCAACCCTTGCTCCCACCCAACATTTTAAACGACCGATTTGAGTCAAGACAAATAGTCTGACATCATGCAATACTTAGGGGCCGTTTGACAGGCATTTTTTTTGCTCTTTTTTGACCCTCTTCTCTTTTTTTTGCAAAAGTCCATAAAAGTGGGATGTTTGGTTGACTTCTCTTTTTAGAAAAAAGCCCAAGAAATTAAAAAGAGCTGGCCATTTTTAAAAAGAGCTCAAAGCTCTTTTCTTCTTCTCTTTTCACGCAGAGCTGGCCACTTTTATGGACTTCTTTCATCTCTCTTTCTTCTCTCTATCTCCCCCTCCGTCCGAAAGCCCTACCACCAGCTTGACATCAAACATGGTCGGCGATCAAGGGTGAGCTGGGTTCAACAGATCCCCAATCACGTCATCATCGGCTTGTTTCTCTAGGGTTTCTGGTGTTGGTGGGTTTTGGGTGAGGGTGTGGCGTTCGAGGGCGAGCTGGGTTTCGTCGGCGACAGCAGCGGAGAGGGGCTGACGGAGCTTCTCGAGCTCGTCGATGGCGGATTCTTTCCGATAATACACATAGCATTCACGCAGACTTGCTCAGGAGTGGGAACTGAAAATATATGAGACGCTCGAGATCGGATTCTGAAAGGAGTTGACTGTTGACCGGTCATGGGTCACCGGTGAAGTCCAGTGTCCTCATCGTCGTCGCCAGCAGAGGATGTTGGCCAGTGGAGTCGTTGTCGCCGGTCACTCGCCCGCTTGCCATCGCCGGTCTTTTGTCAGATCTGGAACAAGAAGGTCGGTCGGCGGTCTTCTCTCCAATCTCTTGGCTGTATTGAAGTAAATGAGAGAGAGATTGAGATGAGGCCAGAGAGAGAGCTCTGCTTTTGGGTCGCCGTCCGTTGTTGCCTGTCCCCATCGTCGTCGATGAGTGGTGTCAGGCCGTTTGGGTGAGAGTGAGAGAGTAGCGTAGTGGGAGAGAGAGGAGATGAAAAATTGGACATAGATAGACAGGGTAGGGATAAAAAATTAGACACAGTCAAACGCTTGCTCTTTTCTGTTTTTTGAAAAAATAAACTCTGTCAAACAGCCACCAGTTTTTTAAACTGGTGAAAAGAAAAAAAACCAAAGCTCTTCTATTTTTTTTTAAAAAAAAAACTAAAAACTGAAAGCCATACCAAACAGACCCTTACTCTTCCTAGCAAATCCTAGTTTAAAAAAAATTGTCTTAATATTTCAAATCGATACCGTACTTTCATTTCTTATGATTATGCATTTTACTTTCAACATCAAGCTCCCAGGTAATGAAATACTCTTCCATACGTTAAAGCAACGAGTCAAGCTGAAAATCAGAAATTATTTTTCCTTTAACGTGAGAAATAGCTTGGATATTGCCTTTTTTTGGGAACTTCGTTTACCTCTGAAGAAACAGTCAAATGAAAAAGCAAACATGGCACACGCAGACGCTTCTACTAGTCCTGGTCTTCCTTGTCAGTTTCGCTTGTTGGTCACGTCCAAAATGCAATGATAAGATGTGAGGAGGACTTGCCCATTTGAGTCGCAAAAGCAACATCATGTCATTGACCATCATCTCAAATTATTATTTTGCCCACAGAAGAACACACAACAAACGAATAGAAGCGGGACCATGAAAACAGACAAAATAAGATAATACCGTAGCAATAATTTTTTATTTTGTGGTACTGCAGTTTTTTGAAAGGAAAAGGAAAAAAATTATTTTGTAAGTGAACTAAACGATTGATTGATGTAGAATGTAAATGCATCATCAATTACGATCATATTATTGGGTATTAATCATGTTCACATTTCACATCCCCATGTTTTATGTGGGGAACTTTCTTTCTACGTCTACCAATTTGATTCCCCCCAACCTTGACCCTTTAATAGAACTCTTATGCCCGTCGAGGAAAACATTCCAAGCATGAATCTCATTTTCGGATGGACTTCGGTTATGTACAAGAAACGCATACTATCATATAAGGTAGAAATAGTTTTAAGATCAAATGTGTAATTGCATTTGCATGCTACCCTCCGTTCTACACGTATCGAAAAATTTTAACGACAAAAAAAAAATTCCTCCTAATTGTCATGCTATGAAAAAAAAGAAAAAAAAATCACTAAACTCCTAGAGTTTAAGAGTAAATTAGGACCGATGATTGGGTCATAATATTGACAAGACGAAAAAGTGTTGAAGTGACTGTACTTTACCCCTAAACATTGTAAAAACATAATCTTTGATTGTATTTTACTCTTATACTCAAGGAGCTAAATGATACTACTATTCAAAAAAGTTGATGAAGCACACCATTTCCCTTTTCATGTGTTTTGACACATTGCCCCTCTTTAGATCTCGCCAAGCTAAAAAGGCAATGTCTACTTACATCATGTTATGTCTTTTCACTCTTATTTGTCGCTTAAAAGTCATGTCATCTATATATTTTAGCAATAAAATAAAAAATATGTAACGAACGTGAAATTTCACAAGCGCTGCCATGAAAAAACGCGTAGGAAATTCTAACCCCAGCAGCCACAATAAATCTCATATATAAAATCAAATGGCAAAACTCAAGTTTTCCCATCTGAAATTCAAAAATCAGGAGTTGTAGAATAGATATTATCCTTTGGATTACCCCAATCTTGAAAGCTGAAATCAAGTCCTAATAATCCCTCGCCTACGTGGCCATCAGCTGACAGGATTTGCATGACTTTCAGCGAAAAACAGAATCCCCCCCCCCCCCCCCCGTATACGTGTCAACCAGGAACTGGCAAAGTACATACACTCCCCGTCAAACCTCAGGTCCCGCTAGCTCCTCCTCAACGCCCACACTTTCCGTTAATTATACTTTCTAAAATGCCACTTCCTTTCTCTCTCTATACGACTCATTTTCTCTCCTTCTCTCCGCCAAATGAAGGGGACCGAAACAGAGAACACACAATCCCCCGTGAATACCCGCGCCACCACATGACGACGGTGGCGACGCTCCTCACCGCCGTCATCGCCGCCGCTCTCACCCTCATCACCTCCGTCCACGCCCTCGGGGGCTCCGCCCCCACCGTCGCCGTCAGCTACGGCGATGCCACCACCGTCTGCGGCATCCCCGCCGAGCAGCAGACGCGAGGCATCCAATGCTGGAGGGAAGACGGCCAGACGTTCTGCCTCTCTCCGTACATCTCCTTCGACTCGGTCGCCGGCGGCTGGAACCTAATCTGCGGCGTCCGGTCCGGCGGCTTCAGCCTCCTCTGCTGGAACACCACCTTCTCGCCCAAGCGGCTCTACTACAACGCCACCTTCCTGCTACAGGATCTTACGGTCGGTGACCATCAAATTTGCGCCCTCACGAACGGCACTCGTAACGCCAACTGCTGCCGCGACGACGCCGTTTTGGCTCAGCTGCCGAGTCGCTCCGCTGAGTTCCGGTCTATCTCGTCCGGCCTGGGATTTTCATGCGGGATTCTGATGAACACTAGTACTGTCACCTGCTGGGGCTCCAGCGCAGTAGCATCAGTTATTCAAGGTCAGTTCGGTAATTTAACCATGTCCAGTATCGCGGTTGGTGGCAATCACGCTTGTGGATTGAACACTACCGGTTTTTTGGAATGTAGAGGTAGTAACGATTTTGGACAGTTGGGTGTTCAGTCAAATTCGCCGTTTGAATACTCTGCCCTCGCGCTCGGCGCGAACCATACTTGTGCAATTAGGAGAATGAACAATACAGTAATTTGTTGGGGGAGGGGTGCAGATGTTTGGATTAATGTTACTGAGGGGGTCTCGTTCGAGTCTATTGTTGCGGGGTTGGATTTCACCTGTGGGTTGAGGAGTACTAATTTTACGGTGATTTGTTGGGGGCCGGGTTGGCGTAATGATTTAGTTTCCTCAGGGGTTGAGCTTCCATTGCCTAGTTTACTTCCAGGGGCATGTGTTCAGGAAAGTACGTGCAATTGTGGTATTTATCCAGAGTCTCAGAAATTGTGTTCTGGTAATGGTAATATATGTAGGCCCTGCGATGCAACAGTTTCTGCGCCACCGGTTTCGCCGCCACCGACTATTAATCCTCCACGACGGTCACCATCCAGAGCAATGACAAAGGGTTTGTTGGCCTTCGCCATTGTAGGATCGGTCGGGGCTTTTTCGGGAATTGTTACAATAGTTTATTGCTTGTGGACTGGTGTTTGTTGTGGGCATAAGAAGATACATAATTCAGTGCAGCCCACTATTGCCGGATCAAATTCTAATGCTGCGCATACGTCAAATACCAGTCCACTTTCGAGATCCTCCACAATTAGGCGCCAGGGGTCGAGAGCGTTCAGGCGTCAGAGGAGTGGAACATCGTCGAAACACACGGAGAGGGCAGAGGAGTTCACCTTTTCGGACCTCGTTGCTGCCACGAATAACTTCTCTTTGGAGAATAGGATTGGCGCGGGGAGCTTTGGTGTTGTGTACAGAGGGAAACTAATTGATGGTCGTGAGGTCGCGATTAAAAGGGGAGAGACGGGCCAGAAACTGAAGAAGTTTCAAGAGAAAGAGAGCGCGTTTGATTCAGAATTAGCGTTCTTGTCTAGGCTTCACCACAAGCACTTGGTTAGGCTTGTTGGGTATTGCGAAGAGAGGGATGAGAGGCTATTGGTTTATGAATACATGAAAAATGGAGCACTTTATGATAATTTACATGACAGGAACAACGTGGAGAAGAACAGTAGCTTAGTGAACTCTTGGAAAATGAGGATCAGAATTGCATTAGACGCTGCTCGTGGCATCGAATACCTCCATAATTATGCAGTTCCTCCTGTAATTCATCGAGACATCAAGTCTTCTAACATATTGCTGGATGCAAATTGGACTGCAAGGGTGTCTGATTTTGGATTGTCGTTGATGGGTCTGGAGACTGATCGTGAATATAGGCCAATGAAGGCAGCTGGGACAGTCGGGTACATCGATCCAGAATACTATGGACTAAATGTTTTGACAGCAAAAAGTGATGTTTATGGTCTTGGAGTTGTATTGCTAGAACTTTTGACGGGGAAGAGAGCTATATTTAAGATTGGGGAAAATGGGGGTGCACCAATTAGTGTGGTGGACTTTGCAGTACCGGCGATTATGGCCGGAGAGTTGTCCAAGATATTGGACACGCGGGTAGGCCCTCCGGAGCTGAATGAAGCCGAGGCAGTGGAGCTAGTGGCATACACTGCAATGCATTGTGTGAATTTGGAGGGCAGAGAGAGACCAACCATTACAGATATTGTCGCTAATTTGGAGCGAGCATTGGCCCTGTGCGATGATAGCCATGGCAGCATATCCAGTGGTCCAAT
This sequence comes from Escallonia herrerae, assembly GCA_033070095.1. Lineage (NCBI taxonomy): Eukaryota > Viridiplantae > Streptophyta > Magnoliopsida > Escalloniales > Escalloniaceae > Escallonia > Escallonia herrerae. The sequence continues at coordinate 219,058 of JAVXUP010000692.1, forward strand.
CTCCCTCATTTCCGAGTAAAATCCAAAAACACACAGCAAAAAAAGGAGTTTTTGGTGGCTTTTTCTTTCAACATTTGGTGTTAATACATTTGTTTTAGTGTAAAGAGTAGGGGGTGTTCGATCTAACATGAGCTGTAGTGTAGGATTTTGTGAACACTGACAGCCACAAGGATTACATAATTCATTTTCTCTAAAGTAAAGGGCTGATTCTTTTCTTTTCTTTTCTGGAGATACTTTTATCTGTTTGTTGCTGCCTGTGCTTGTGCCCACTCATGAGTTCCATTACATACATTTCATCAATGAATATCTCCTCCATATCCATTCATGCATAATGCAAGTAATGGTCCCTATGCATCACTATGAAAGGCCAAAAGGTAACATCTTTACTCCTTCCCACATTAGTGTTACTTGTGAATTTCACATGAAGAATGGATGCATCATGTCACCCAGTAGTATTTCTTCAACACAAAGTTGTTTATCAAAACTCCAAATGAAGATGAGTAAAATCCAACCGTCGGATACAAAGAGCGACACCCTTATACATGTTGTTCACCGTTAAGAAATCAATGCAGTATACACTTAATAAGAGTCGAACACAAAACATCCGAGCTCACAGCTCTTTAAGTAGGCTAACCCCAACATAGGTTTAGATGCATTCCAAGTATAAGTGACCAAAACTTCTTTTGATGTTTGTTGCCGTCTTGCGGTATCCGATGTCTCTTTTGGATTTGTTTGATGGACAAAGTTGAGGACACAGACGGGATGGATAGAAGTCTTACATCTACCAAGAGGTGGTCCAAGCTTTTGAGTATGAATATAATTAAAGCTCACACGTTGGGCATAAATTAGCTAGGAATTTGACTTTGAACATTCAATAAAAGCAGTCAATTAAATCTCCTGCTGTAGACCATACGCGGTGCCTCCAAATTAAATAGCCTGAGCACCCTTTATTCGCAATTTTAGGAAACTCTTCTTTTACATAAAAACAAGGGACCATAGACGGCGCCTCCAGCTTAAATAATACAATTAATGAAATTTATACTTCAGTTACAAAATATTCTATATAAAGATATTAAGTCGAATTAGAGAAATTAAATGGTCATGATCTAGGAAGGTGAGCAGATATCGGTTGCCGGTGAACCCACCTCCCCAACTCTAATGTCCCTAGGAGTATTAAATTAGAGTATGCCGTTCGACAAATTCTATGCAAAATTGATTGTGAGATACATTTCCAAAAACTCATGCCTCCATAAATATTGTATGGTTTTAAATTATTGATTCGGACCACTTAGGATGGTTGAATCGGAAAGGACCGTTGTGATAACTTAGAAAGTGGGACTGTAAGAGGAAGGAGTTTATTTTTATTATAATCGGAGCTATTTTTTTACTCTTACAGAGAAGAAAAAAATTATCTCACAATTATTGTGGTTATGAACAATTGATCCCGAGCATTTAGGACCGTTGAATTGGAGATGACTGTTGTGATAGAAAGTAAAGCTAAGGAATGAAAAAAATTATTGTAAATTATACCTAAATGACCTGAATACGCTAAATATTTTTTACTCTTACATGAAAAAAAAAGTCTACAAGCCTGGAACAATGGGAATTTAAAGGCCACAAGCATGAAACAAAAGTTCAAAATTCATTGAGATGTCCCAGTAAAAGGGGGGGAAAAACAGTTATTTTACTAACCCCAACCAGTAATATTACGAAATGCAAGAATATGTGGAACTCCGAGATCTCATTCTAGTTGGAAAAATAAAAAGGGAAAAAAAATTAAGTCCAATATCAGGACCGGTAGAGGAAAAAGAAAATAAATATCTTTGTGACAGAAGACTGGTAAGGAACTCAGCATGAAATGGGAAGCCTTAAGTCTCATAATAATCATGATGTCAACGTGAAAAGCAAGAAATGTTAAAAAGAGAAACGCCCATAGAGGTTGGAGACCGAAGTTGATGAATCTAAGCACGAGAACATAAATTTTGACCCAATCAGTGCTCTGTTGCTGTATGATAAACCTTCTCATGACCCATACTCATAGGTTTGGGTGCTTATTATTGGCTAGGCTTGGCTTGAGGTGGAGCTAAAAATATCAGCTAACACCACCTTTTTAGGTTCACTTTTGCGCCAAGAACCCTTCTCTTGAAACAAAACAGCCTCTTCTCCTGTCCTCCATAACTTCCGCCGTTTTCCTGCAATGTGGGGTGGCATAGTAGTGTAGGGCTTGCTTTTGATATGTTGAATTGAATGTTTGTACGTGTGGTGAATTTGGGCCTCCTCGTGGTTGGAGTCTTGAGACACTCGATCTATTGCCTAGGTTGCGGGTGGATCGCTACGATGGACTGGGGACCGTATTGTGTGTGGGTGTGCTGGGGAGGTCGGTCTGGGTTCGGTAGGCTGAACAATTTCTTGGAAGGTTGGTGAATTTGGTGGTCTGAGGTGGGCGTGGTTGAGCCGCCAGGTTGTAGAAGGTGGGTGAGTCTATCATTTACGGTCCGTTTGGAATCAATTCTTTTAGGATTTGGATTTCAGATTTGGAATTCAATTCACTTTTTTTTTTGTTTGGAACGAAAGGAAATTTAAATCACAGAATTCCAATTTTATGTTTGGAGAATATAGGAAATGAAAAGGTAATAAATTTTTAGGCAATTATATTCCTGACTTACGATGAAAAATAAATTACGGTTAGTGATTTTTAAGTGTGCTAGTGCCACCACATGGTGGTGGCGGTGGTAGCAGTAGCACTGCACGGGATAGCAACATCGACAGTGGAAGTGGTAGGGGTGGTCAAGTGATTGTAATTGATGGTAGTGGTGGTATTGAGGTGTAACAAGGTGCAACTAGTGGTCGTCAACTTAAGTCAATAGTGATGCCGGGGGCAGTAGTGGTGGTAGTGGTGACAATAGTGGTGGCAGCGACAGTTGTGATGGTGGCGGTGGTGGCGGCGACAGTGGTGGCGATGGTGGTAGTGACATTATTAGTGGCTATGGTGGCTGTAGCGGCGACAATGGTGGTGGTGGTTATAGTGGCAGTGGTGGTGGTGGTGGCAGTAGTGTTGGCGACGGTGGTAGTTGTGACAGTATTGGCAGCGGCGGTGGTAGTGATGGTGGCAGTGGTGGTGGCGACAGTGGTAGTTGTGGCAGTAGTGATGGCAACGTTGATAGTTGTGGTAAAACTGACAGTGGTGGTGGCGATAGTGGTGAGGGATGCAGTGGTGGTTGTGGTAGCAGTAGTGGTGGTGATAATGGCAGTAGTGGCAGCGACATTGGTAGTTGTGGCACTACTGGCAGTGTTTAGCAGTGGCGGTGGTGGTGGTTGTAGTGGTGGCTGCGGTAGAAGTGGCAACGACAATGGTGGTGGCTGCAGTGTCAGCGGTGGTTGTGGCGACAGTGACAATGGTAATGGTGGTGGCAATGGTGGCAACGACGGTGGTGGTGGCGACAGTAGTGGTGGTAGTTATGGTGGCAATAGTGGTGGTCGTAGTGTTAGCGGTGGTTATGGTGGCAGCGACAGTGGTAATGGTGGCGGCGTGGTGGTGGCGGCAGTGACAGTGACAGTTCGTGGAGACAGTATTGGTGATGGTGATGGTGGTGGTGGCAGTAGTGGTGCCGATGGCGGTGATAGTGGTAGTAGTGGTGCTGGTGGTGGTAATAATAGGGGGTGTGGCAATAGCGGCAATGAAGATGGTAATGGTTGGTTCATTGTTAGAGAGATCCAGAAAAAGGATAAGATAGGTAAATAATTACTTTTAATTGAAGTAAATCGAAATCCCATGAAATCCGACCGTTTTTCATCGGATTTCACACTATAGAAACAAATTTAGTCAAATCTCATGAAATCTAATTCCAATTCCCTTTTTAATGTTTCAAACAACAAAATTTGAGAATTTGAAATGAAATTCTATCAATTCCATGATTCCAAAAACACTCTTAGGGCTTCTTTTTTTCTCTTCTAGGGTTGCCTTCCCTCTCCCACAAGGATTTCCTCCCCCTTTTCAGTGAAAGGTTAGTTTGGATAGGTTGTGTCGCTATGCCGTGGAAAGTTTTGAAAGGGTGTGGTTAGTGGGTTGCTGAGGGGTGTATCGTCGCCGTCGGGAGGTGTAGTGATGGAATCTTGGAGTTGATTGTGTTGATGGTTGTTTCGTGGAAGTCTTAAGGATCTAAGGTAAGTTCATATAATGATGATGTTCAACAATTGGCGAAGGTGGTGTGATGGACGGTCGATGATGGGCGCTTTCGACGCTGTCGACTGTGGCTTTGACACGCGATGATACGCAGAGGTATGGCCATCTGTGGTGGTATTGGGGCATGAGTCTGAGTGGATATGCGTCGAGTTCATAGGGATGTGTTGACTTTTGTCGGGTGTATTTGGTTGCTGGAAGACGGAGCTAGACGTAGTGTGTATGGTAAGTGACAGGTTTATCTTGTTTGTTTGTTTGTTTTGATTCAATTCCAAGAAAATCTTATTACCAAAAAAATTTCCAAGAAAGAAAAAGGATGGATAAAAAAAGCCAGCTTGTCGGTTTTTATAAGAAGTTATTTCTTCTTTTGTGTGCTTTACCTCTGTAGGCTAATTTCTTAGTGTGATGCCTAATGGCGGGAAATGTTAGCTGTGTATCGTGTGTATTTTCCAGCCGTTTATCAGCTTAGTGCAACTTGACTACTTTGCAATCTTTTCATTACATATATATATATATATATATATATATATATATATATATATATATATATATATATATATATATATATATATATATATATTATGTTATAATGACCCAAAAAAAAAAAATTTCAGTCTGAGCCAAATGGTCTTAAAGCTGAAACGGAAACAAAAGAAGTTGACATTGCTGTCTACCTCAACGGGAAGTCCCCTAATGCGGACCTTACGGGCTGTACTGCGCAGGTATAGTGCCTGATTGGGCTGTCCAAGCCCCATCTCAAGCTACATTAGGCGCGAGGGGAAAAGCAGACGAGAAAGAGGGAAGGGACTAGAGGAGGCAGAGCATTACGGTTGTCCATTCACCCATATCCTCTCCATGGAACAAAAGACCCATTTTCTTTATGTCAAAGTCATGATTATTGTGAAAGTTATCTCCGCAGCAGAAAGGAGAAGCCAGCATAATCCTACCCCATCTAGATGGTCTAATGGATGAACCTCATGCCTGTAGCCACTGGATGTCCCCGATCACGGCAAGTTCAAACAAATAAGGCTATGTTTAGATGCCATTTTCGTTTTTAATCCTTGGGGTTCAGTTTCGATCTACTAAAAACAGATACTCAGACAGGCCCAAAAAGATTCAGAATGCACCTATAGCACAACACAAATACCTGAACCATAGTGGGAATTGCTACAACTAGAGTTACTTTATCGGTGGAACACCCTTCCTCGTGTGTTGGTCTCCGAGGTGACTTCACGAAATATGCATCATTGTGTACACCAAAAACCATATTGCACACTGATGTTACAAGGATTTTGTTACAAGAGGAGTTGTGCATTAAACCAAAGCCATTCTATCATTATGTTGGCAAACTGATAATAAGATTATGAAGGAACCAGGCACTGGAATCAAGATCCAATCGGTAAAAGAATTCCCTAAGCTGTAATAACTATCTAAAAGTTCTGGCATTTCAAACCTGCTAAAGAGGTCAAATAATAGAATTGATTTGGGAGGCCAGTTCCCCTGGGAGTTAAACTACTAACCTCCACGTGAACCAACTCGGATAAAGTATATAGCAGTGACCAGATTCGGGGGTATTGTATAAAGCGTTAGACTAGATTCAAGAGTATCTTGTTCTTTGTCTTTGTACTTCAACTTCATTCATCCAATCAGAGAGCCATAGGAGACCTTTGTAACCGTAATATGCTGAAGCAACCAGACTTAACACAACAATAGCAAGCAAAAGCAGCCTTCGCAAAGTGGCAATTATTTTCTGTTCAAGAGAAGAAGAATGTGTTATTTGAAGCAATCATATACACAACCGTCAGTGCTTGTTTATTTTCCACTGAGATAACACACCTGTAGTCTAGAAGTTTCCTTGTCTTCTTGTACATGCTTTCGCCTTTTTCTACGCTTGGGTACATAGTTCTCAGTGACTGGCTCCGTCTTCTGGAAAAAGAAATGACAGAAAAGAAAAACTAAATTCGTCGCCCATGATTCAGTATACAAAGACCCAGTAATTCTGCAGCAGCAAGATGATTTACGGGCTCGAGTACATGAGGGGGGACACAGTATGTGAAGATAAAAAATCCAAATGCTATCAAAAAGGTGTAACGTAGAAGGACTTGGATGATTTCAACCAAGAATTGGCTTACCTCCGCAATTTTAGATTTACGAAGTTGCAACTCCATATCAGCAACCTTGGCTTTACTCCTGCAATCCGAATTGCAAGGAAGAAGTCCGACTCCAAATTGAAACTTGGATGCATCTTGAGGATCAGAACCAGCATTTCGGTAAGCCGCTTGTACATCTTGACATAGCCACTCCATTTTCAAGGTTTGGCATCTACAGCGTACAATAATCTTGCAGCAGAAAACATGGCAATTAAAATTGAGAAGTATAGGTTAAATAATACACTTTATAGCAGTATAGGAGAGAGCACACTGAACGCCGAGTCAAGTATAGGACTGACGAAAATACAAGAAAGGTGTATCCAAAGAGGACCTAGATAAACAAACAAGATACTGTAATTTCTCAAAAGGGAAAGAAAACCCTCTGAGACAAATACTGAAAATACTTGTCTTCGATTAATATAATACACAATCTTCACCTTTTTCCTCTGGACTTAAGGATATAGATATACGAACATGAAAATCTGGTATTGAAACCAAATAAGATACTGTAATTTCTTAAAAGGGAAAGAAAACCCTCTGAGACAAATATTGAAAATACTTGTCTACAATTAATATAATACACAATCTTCACCTTTTTCCTCTGGACTTAAGGATATAGATATACGAACAAACCAAATAATAGTGTACTAGTACCTTCTTAGCGCACTTTTCCGGTGATGGGCACTGACTTGGATGACATTTCTCAGGGCAAAGATGTGTACAATAAGGTAACTTTCTGCAAATCCAAATTCAAGAAGAATACAAAGTCAATAGAACTAATGAGGTACTGTTGACTCACCGATTAGAACTTATAACAGAATAAATTTTAAGACAAACCCTTAAAGTGCGTTGAGGACCTTTAAAATCAACAAAAATTACTAAGGAAACAAAGTGAAGGGGAAGAAAAGTGTCTTGTGGGCTTGGGGGCTTGGGGGCAAGAGAGAGAGGGGAAGGGAGAGGCGATGTCCAGTATCTTATAACAACTCACTCAATAACTCTTACAATACCAAATTCCAACCCTCTTCCTTCCAATTAAAAGGTATATGTCAAATAGCATATTGCAGGTCTCATTTTTCCTTTTACCCCCCCACCCCCAAAAGCCACACAGAGGCTGCACACTTGTCGACCCAAAAAGAAAAAAATACAGAGAGAGCTCCTTTGGTAAATGATACAAGGTGTTTTTAGTTGTTGAAAAGCTTTTCTTTGTAGCTTATGGCTTCATAGAGGCGCCCCATTCTTCATGGTACCAAAGCAGCAATTTCCTGCCTTAAGATTGACATCAAGCACATCCTTGTCTGATGAAATTCGCTTTTGTAATAAAGACTCCAATTGTGAGCAATAAGACACACTTGTCCCCCAACCTTGTCCCCTAATCGTAAGCATTAAGAGACACATCCTTTAGCCTAATTAAAAGAAAGAGGGATAAAATTCCCAATAGAGATGTGCATGGGACAAGTCTCCCAGACTACTAACTTTTTCTGTTTCTTACCCTAGTTAATATGGTGCTCGGGATTGATAATGAGTTTTGGTACTTTCCTACAAAAGAACAGAAAAAGAGCAAAAGGTAGATTACCTATGGCAGGGTCCTCCACATGAACGAACAGTCATTTGTTCTTTTTCGGGTAAACTGTTGTAATATATGCACTCAAATACATGGACCATGGAACCACAATGACATGAACGCTTTATCAGCACTTTGCAAGGGGGGCATTCTCCAGAATGACACTGCAAGGGGCACAGATGTGGACATGCGGGGTGCCTCTCCTGAATAACGATGTAAATTGTACAAGCAAAGTTTATGATGGCAAAAAATAAAACATGTTGATAATCTCATTGTGGGTATACTCTGAGAGAAAGAGCTGAGTAGGATTAGCAATAAAATATCAGCAAACATAACAAAAAGCAAGTGGTAATCAACAGCTTTAAGCAAGTACAGAACAAACTTTTAACCTTTTGGCAAGGAAGATAACACTCCTCGCAGGGCTTGCCTCTATCATACTGACCAGATAGTGAAGAACTCCTCAAGGCATGACAAGTTTTAGTGCAGTAATGATTGCCACAAGGAAGAAGATTCCCACACAAATTATCGCAAGGAAATTCTGCTCTATCTGAACAGACCATCTGAAAAGAGGAATTCAGGGGGAAGTATAAACTTTTCTCGTGTTGCCTTGATGGAATGCCACTTATCCAAGTTCAATGCTCGTTTATATTGCTATGATACTACTTACCATTCTTTCTGCCGTGATGTGATGGCCAACACATGGTCTCCAAACAAGTTCCGGGCAAGGAGGGCATGGTGATCCAGGAGTGACTTCGCTCTGATGACTTGACTTCTTTTTCTTTGGTTTTAATGTGTATTCCGGATTAGGAGGTGGTTTAGGACCATGGCACCTATATACAATTAATTGAGTGAAAAAAAGAAACTTACAAGAGAAAGAAAGGATAAACAGGGTTTCACATTGCAAATTAACTCTCTAACCTTAATTTGCACTTGTGCCCACATTGGTACTCCTCATCACAAACCAACCGACACGGGGGACAAGCTCCATAATGACACTTGTGTGGCTGGACAAAGATGCACAAAGATCATTGCTGGCACCAGCCATGTCCCAAATCATGCTATAAAGTCATGTGATTAATAGAGGACATGGAAGAGGAATGAACAGATGAGTAAGAGAAAACTTCAAAACCAAAGGGATCTGTAGTCATTAATTAACCATCCCCAGCACAGTAGATCAATAAGAAGCAATCAATTCCACCCTGAAATTTGCAATATGTCTATTACTGCATAAAGGAGCTATATGAGTATTCAATATTACCTTGCAAATGGGTCCATGCCTACAAAGAGGAGCTATATGACATAATTTGGAACATTTAGGAGGCTTTTGGTCCTTTTCAGTGCCACAAGGAACCTGATACAAAGATCATGGAGAGAATAGCAAGAATACATAGACAATAGAAAACAGATTCCAATGTGCCAGTATTAAAACGTGACAACCACAATATATCCGTGAGAGCACTTTATACTTGAGGTAACAGAAGAAGTATGTCAACGTCCCATCTGATCATCATTAGCCAATGTACGTTGCCAACCCCAATCATCGAGATAAGGAGGTGCTAGTATCAAATTATCTGACAAGACTGGTGAGTTTGAATCCTTTCATAGGAGCTTTCAAGACAGAAAATTGAAATACACGGATTTTTTCTTTGTTTGGATCTCTGAGGCTAGACCTCTGTAGGAGACTAAGATATGAAGTTACAGACCCAGCTGGGGCTAGGATGTTCTTCACTAAGTCATTGATATGGATGCTCCAAGAAGAAACAGACTTTCTTGGACGGGTATTTGGTGCTCAACACTGCATCAAGTTGCCTTCTTTGGTTGTAGACTAGAATTGGCTATTTGCCAGCACCCGGCGCTACTCGCACCATCCCGCCCTGTTGGGGGCGGGTATTTTTGCTTTAACCGGATATGGAGACGGCTATATAGTGCAAAAAGTTTTTGACTAGCAGCAATTACGGGGCTGGTGAGGATAGTGTGTATATCACTCGTCCACTTATGAAAGCAAAACTTTGACCTTTACATTTTTTTCTACCTCTCATAGTCTCCACCTGTAGGTATCTTCAACACAGGGATTACTCTCATTTCACAATCTGTCTAATAATCTCCACCAGTAGCTATCTTCAAGATGGGGATAATTTCTCATTTCACAATCTATCATTAACCCCTACCCCTCCCTCTCTAAGCAGTTAACAGTTTAATAAAGGGGTTAAAACTCTCTCTCTCTCTCTCTCTCTCTCTATATATATATATATATATATATATATATATATATATGTATATACATATATACAAGGAGCTGATCCGTTGACCGAGCGGGCAAATAGGGCTAAGTTGCCCGCCAGAGCTGACCGTCCACGAGCGATCTGTGCAAGATCAGATCTTTTTTTTACATTTTTTTTAAGTACGTCCGCTACTTTATGTAGCGGACGATTTTTTTGACAAAAATACCCCTCACGTTGATAGCAAAAGCATCTGTCCGCTACATAATGTAGCGGACATATATTTAGAAATACAAACCCGTTTCACACTTCACATTTACATTTCATCTCTCTCTCTCTCTCTCTCTCTCTCTCTGAACTACGGCTGAAGGTCGGCCTCAGCTTCGGCAGCTCAGCCATATTTGAACAAAAGAATCACCATCCACCGCCCCCAATTATCACAAGACATTGACCGGAAGGTCAGCCGTCGTGGTGTCTTGATCGATAGCTCCGCCGTCCAGTCGCGTCATCCTTAGTAACTATGGCGTCGTGGTTGCCGCCTCCTCCGCAACTCTGCCGCCGCGGTCGCGACCTCATTGGCAACTTCATTGCCACGGTTGCGGCCTCCTCAGTAACTACGTCATTGCGATCACAACATCTTAGATCTAGCTCTTTTTATTCAAGTGGACTTAGATTTGTTTTAAATTGGGGGTTTGAGTTTAATATTGACGGCAAGATGGTGGATTACATTTTGACAGCAAGACTGTAGATTGCATTTTGACGGCAAGACAGCGTCAAATTGGGTTTGAGTTGTTCGGTTTGCCTCAATCTGCATATTACAGAGATAAACATTGTTTCGGTTTGCCTCAATTTGGATTCAATATGCCTCAATATGCATATTACAGAGATAAATATTCCTTCGGTTGACAGAAACTAGAGAGAACAGCTATTTGAATATTGTTTGTCTTGGTTTGTGGAAAACACATCCAACACATAACCCAAACACTCAAAATGACAAAGACAGAACAAAATCCGTCCGCTACATAATGTAGCGGACGGTCAAGGGCAAACTAGTAAAAAGTATCGTCCGTTATATTATGTAGCAGACGTCGAATTTTTTTAAAAAAACTTAGATCTGGCCCGTCCATCGGGCTAAATGGACGACGAGATCACGCGGGCAACTTAGCTGAAATGCCCGCGTGAGCAGTGGATCAGCTCCCATATATGTGTGTGTGTGTACACATATATATAATATGTGTATGTGCGGGGAAGGAAGATTTGTTTCTATGCAAATAAAGTTCTCTATGGCAACAAACTAAAAAGACAATTATGCCCTTAAGGGTAAAGATGTCAATTGGTTAAATCTAGTTGGGACCTAAATTTTGTTGAATCTAGTTGGGACCTAAATTCTCCCCCAGCCATCACCACCATCATGACAGCAACCCTCATTGGTCGGGCACCCACCATGCAGTCCCCACCACCACAGAACCAACCACCCGCGGGATCTAACCAACGCTAGTGGGAATCAAGGACAAGAGGGGGCGGGCGGTGTATTCCTATCCACCATTGTTCTTTGTTTCCTTGCCACCGCTATGCGCTCGTCGGATGATGGTGATGGCTGAAAAAAAAAAGGTTAACAACAGGGTTGTAAAATTAAAAACTCAAACGACCTCTTTATCCTTAATGAACTAATACATGTAGGATTGTTAGAAGGGTATAATCGTCTTTTTGGTTCCTATGTACGTTATCTTAAATTGGAGCTGCTTGAATTAAATTGGCAGTGTGGAATGACATTATACTCTAAAATTTCTATTTGCACAAATAACTTCCCAGCTTGTCAAAGGTGGGGTGGATCGGGCGGGGAAGGGAAACCCTATAGTCAGTAGGGGTGCGGATTATTACTACATTTCACTGCCCGATGGCGGGGGGCAAGGTCAGGTTGACAGATTGGGGTGGTGGGGCGGGAACGGTTATGGCAAAACCCGCAAGCGAACCACCCTGTTGCCATACCTAATCTAGAACGCCTGGATTTGGACTGCCTACTTAAGGATGTTTTAGAAGTTCGTAATTTGAGTCAAGGTACCAAATCCTTATCAATTCCTTTCCTTGATTAGGGAATAGAAGAAGCTGTAAATCATCTTCTCCTCTTCTGTGATATGACCGATGTGATCTGCTTAACACAATATCGCTTTGTTCAGCATCGAGTGGGTGACTATAACAGTGGTGGATACAATTTGAAGTTGGACAACTAGCAGGGCAAGGAAATGGATCTGGAAGTTCTGGTCTTCTGGGATACAGATCCTTATCGCCTAATGGTAATCATGCCATGCAGACTTTGATATCCTTATGATGAAACATAAAAACCATCTAACAGTTACCGCTTCTAGAAAGAAACATAATAATCACCTTGGACAAAAAAATATGACAATGGCTTCATTGTCTTGATAAAGTGCGAAAACAACTTGCGATCCTTAAGGCCCTGATAACAAAAGGCTGAAAATGAAAACCAACTGCCAAATTCTCACCTCAAAGTGTGTCTCGCCACATAAACATGAAATTGTCACCATCACCGGGCAAGGAGCACAAACACCTCTACAAGAACAAAAAGATAACCATCAAAAATTGGCATTTTAAATTCTACAGGACATCACATAATTTGTATATTTCAGAACTTTCGCTTGGCTGAGGTTTCAAGTAAAAGAAACAAAGCCACAATACTAAAACAAATACTCTCTCCGTCCCAAAAGGATTGGTCATATTTCCTTTTTTGGGTATCCCAAAAAAATTGATCACTTTTCAAATTAAGAAAGATCCCGTAAGTGTTTTTTCATGTTTACCCTTCTTTTATATTACATGGACTCTTCAAAATGCGTGAAGTATCCGTGTCGGACACTCGACACTTGGAAAAATTTCAACCCATGTTTCTCTTCTACATTACAAATTAAGAAAGATTCCAACCCATATTTCTCTCCCCTGACCCGTTTCCTTCTTTCCCTCCCTCCCTCTTTCTCTCTCTTGGGATAGAATAAAAAACTCATAAAATATGACTTATATCCCAAATAAGCATGCAAGTCAAATACGATCAATTAATTAGGGACGTACAGAATATATAAGAACGCTTGATACGAATGTAGCTTAATATCAGTAATCATTTATTACAAATCTTTCTTGCATTCTTTTCAAGATAGTCACTATTCTAAAGAATCTTCATTGTTGTGCCATAAAAATGAGAATCTTCATGTGAGAAAACCATTGTACTTTTTTAGCCATCAAAGGACTCCACGAAATTTGACGAATAAATTGTTAGTGTATTTCCCTTCACTGTACGAAAACAAAATTTATGATTAATTACACCCATACCTCTGAGGTTAGGGTGAAATTATAGTCAAGGTCATTAAGTCTTAAATGGTAACAAACCTTAGTTGCAAGATTCGTGTAGGAAGGACACGAATCTTCCTTAGAAGCGCAAATATGCGCTCCTAACTTGGGAGCTCATCAGGAGCGCGACCCAAGAGAGTTGGGATCTCGAACGGAAGTATGGGCAGACTTGTTTTTCATCGATAATGGAGGTTTGCTCCTTGTTTTTTCTTTGGGTAGTCACTGTTGGCGGCTAGGGTTACAAAGAGACATGAACAGAGAAGAAGACGTAGAGAGAGAAACTTGGTTGTTTCTTCTACAGGTGTCAACCGAGAAATAGAAGGCAAAGCATGTGGGTTGGGCCCTATTAGTCTGTCTTTACTGGTCATTAGTAAATTAGTGGTTGTGGGTTAGCCATGTCCCCAATATGATATGTTGGGCATGACAGCTGGGGTTCTTTATTCTTTTCATATTCCCTCTTCTAACTATTGTAAAATTAACCACACTTTGTATAGGTTAATTTTACAAGATTGCAATATTTTTACATTGTCCTAGGACATACCATAAAGTTATTTTAAATAATTATATAGCTGCAACGCTCCCAACCCAGGTCCTCCTAGGTACTGACGCTTCCGCCCTCCAGCCCCGGCCCTGCCCTCGCTCTGTGCAACTTAGTAAAAAAACAGCGACCAACAATTTTGAAAAGGTAACCACCGTGTCCATGAGTCATTGATCCGTTAAAGAAAAGGTACTTTTTTGTTGATGTCATCAGTACATATTTTTAAAATACCAATTCTACCCTTATTCGATATATACATGATATATATTAGGGCTAATTACACCTATGTCCTTGAGGTCAGGGAGTAATTACAGTCAAGGACACTAAATTTCAAAATGAAACATACGTGACAAAAAACATTAAAAAAAGTAACACTTTTATCCCATCGTCAGGATTCCGTCCAAAAAGTGTAATTTTCGTCATTACGTATTTTGAAAATGACAATACTACCCCTGTACAGTATATCGTGAATGATTTTTATAATTTTCAAATTAGGATATCAAACCCTAAATTTTAAAATTAGGGTTTGATATCCTAATTTTCTCCCTCCACAATTTAAACCCTAGATCTAAAGTCACGCCGGCAGCCCCCCTCCGCCGGCAGTCACCCTCGCCCCAGATTCACCCCACCACGCCTGCAAGCCCCTTGGCAAACCCAAGCTGCCGAGAAGCCTTCGGCAAGCGCCTTGGCAAACCCACGCCGCCGGCAGTCCCCCTCGCCCCACCATCTGGCAGACTTGCTCCACCACGCCGGCAAGCCCTTGGCGAGGGAGGGAGGAAGACTGGATGGGAAGGAGAGATAGTGGCTGTTTCAAGTCGGGAAGAAGAGAGAACGCCGGTGACGAGGGAGGAAGATGGGGTGTTGCGCCGGTGACGAGGGAGGAAGACGGGTTGCGCAGGGGAAGGGGGAGGCAGATGGGGAAGGGGGTTGTGGGCATGACGGGGTGGGCGGGTGACGGGGGAGGGGGAGGGGGAGGAGGAGGGTGGGTGCGGTGGCCGGGGAAGGGGGAGGGTGTTGCAGTGACGGGGAAGGGGTCAGTGATTGTAGCGACGACGAAGGGCGAAGGCAGACGGGTTGGGTGGGGGGTGACCGGGGGAGGGAGGGTTGGGGAGGCAGCGAAGGGCGGGGGTGTGGGTGGCAGCGAAGTGGGTGGGGGAAGAGAGTAAAAAAAAATAGGGTTTTCTTTTCTAAAAAGAGACAATGGCATTTAAAAAAATAACTTTCTAACATAAGGGCAATAAAGTCATTTTGTTAAAACAGTTAGGATTTTTAGGATTCTGTTTGGTCAATGGACACAAGTGTAATTTGTCCAAACTATTGTCCTTACCTGTAATTACCCCCAAACCTCAGGGACATATGTGATATTATCCCTATATATTAATACAGATACAAACCTAATTTTTCAAATTCGGATTTGAAACCCTAGTTTTCAAATCAGGGTTTCACACCCCCATTCTCAATTTCTCCAAATCTTCTTATTCTCCAAATCTTCTCCCCCCACCCCGTAGCAGCCCCCACCCCACCACCCCCTCCCTCCCCCACAGCGTGACCCCTCCCTTACGCCACTACCGCCACATCCCTCCCTCACCCCATTACCACCACATCCCCCCACCCCATAGCGCTCCACATCCCTCCCCACCATCGTCATTGTAGTGGTATCTTGTCATCATCAGATCTGCCACCATCATTACGTTGGCCTGTTGGTGGACATGGTCAATTTGGTGATCAATGGATTCAACAATTGATTAAACAGGTGGGGTGGCAACAATGGTGGATTTGGGGTATTTGGTTGGGACTCTATTTTGGGGGGAGATGCCAATGTATGTGTGGTGAGGTGGGGTCGATGGTGTTCGATGGTGGTTGATAAGGCGTTGTGGTGTTGAGATGGTGTTAGGGTGCTGGGCTAGTTGCAGTGGTGGTGCTATCGTGATTGTAGGAGATGGCTCACAACCATCGCTGCCACCAACAGTTGGGTTATGACGGAAAAAGTCGGGTGCGGCAGGTTATGATTGAGACTTGTGGTGAAAGGTTGTCACGATGGCGGTTGTGGGCTTGCAGTGGTGAAGTTTGGATATTGATGATGGTGGCGGCAAGCATGGTGGCTATGGTGCTGTTGCAGCAGTGTTCATGAAGAGAAGGGGAAGGGAGGGGATAAGGGATGGCGTTTCAAGACTTTACCTACCTAAGTGTAATTACTCTAGAATTTAAAAGGGTTAATTACAAAACTACCTCTTGTACTATACACTTTTTTGCTGGTTAGTCCATTTAATTACAACTTTGAAAAAAACTATTCCTAGTGATTTCACAAACTATTGCAAACTGATCCAAAACCTAACTTCCATCCAAATTTTAAAGTGTAAATGGTCATGTGTAGCTCAAATGCCATTTTTTCACAGGCAAAAAGGGGCAATCCATAAATTTCATTTCTTTTCAGTCCTATAATTCTCACGACTTACCAATTTGTTTCTCAGTGCCTACTTCACAATGAGCAACCAACCAACCATAGCTACACAATTGGCCACCACCATCGCCACACCCAAACTTATGGGGCATAGACGAAAATCCCACATCTAGAAACCCTAGGGGGAGGCGGTGAAGGAAAAGTGGTCTCGGTGGAGGAGGCGCAAGGGGGATAGGCATTGCTGCTGTTGGTGGTGCGACGTGGTGGCGGCGGCAAGTTGCCTTCGACAGGTTTAGAGGTATTTTTGTGTTGAATCTAATGGAGATGACAGTAAATCATGGCATTTGAATACTGGATAAACGGTGGGATCGTGTGCGGATTGCAGAGTACGTGTTTGTGGGGTGTTATGATGGTGGTGTTTAGGGTAAAAAGATGGAGGCGAGGGGGGTGTAGGCTGTGGAGGGTGGACTGGGGTTGTGGTGCTCAGAGTGAAAAGATGTTTGATGGGTGTTACAATGGTGGTTGAGGGTGGTGTTTAGGGTGAAGGGATGGTGGCGAGGGCGGCAGAACGTGGGCTGGGGTTGTGGTGTAGGGGCTATTACAAGAACACGTTGACTCTTTTGGGTGGTCTTGGGTGGCGGTTGGCGGTGCGTGTTAGGCAAATTATGCTAACTTACAAAGATACCCTTCAAATTGGTTCTATAAACTACACGTGTATCGCACATGACCATTTAACAGTAACTTTTTTATGGACGTTGAGTTTTGGAGCTATTTGCAATCGTTATTTATGTTACTGGAAAGATTTTTTCAAAGTTACAATTACATGGAGTTACCTTAAAAAAAAGTGTATAACACAAGTACAGTTTTGGAATCAACCCAAAACAGTAACTTGAACAAGAGAACCTCTAATCTATTGATGTCAAAGAATGGTTAATCAGATATTGATGTCCTCTTTGACTTTTTACAAATTCCTAGGATAGATTTTAGAGATGTAATCATTGTTTTCACTAGTTTCCCCATTAACTTTTTGCAAATTCCCATGATAGATCTTAGAGATGTAATCATTTTTTACTCGTTGTTTATGTCCTGGCTTGACTTGCGAAATATTTGAGTTCAACCGATTTTTACATATACCAAAATCTACCCTACGAGTTCGCAAAAAATTAAAAGGCAAAATCCAATGGAATCGAGGGAGTATGTATCAACAATGTAGCTTACCTATGACATGGAGCAGGGCATTTGTGGTTCTTACAGCGAAGCTTCCTGTCACAAATCTGATACTTCGAAAGTTAATATGACAACTATGAGAAGTATCCAAACTTTAACTGCGCTACTGAGACATACCTCCGAACATGGCGGGCAGTCCCCATCACAGCAGCGGCGCTTACAAGCATGGCGCCCACAATCGCGCACTCTCTGACACTTTCTTTCACATGCCAAATCTTGAAAACAAGGAACCTATTCTAAATTCAATTAATCACATCTATGTTGAGCACTTAACCTAGAAATGCATAATAAAAGTCATATAAGGAATAACTAAAACTTTGTACCTGTTTCTTCAAGCTCCCGCACTTACAAGATTTCGTGACAACAAGTCTGCAAGTCTCAATGCACGGCCCACGGTGACACCGCTCTGGGCACCTATGCATACCACATTGCAACTTCTTATCACAAGTAGCCCCACACAACGGCGGGGCAACGTCACAGGCCATCCCTTCATGCACCCTCTTCCCGCATGGGCAAGTCCGCTTCTCCTGAAGCGGACATTGGCCACAATGCCCCGAATGACACCCCCTCTCGCACAAATGCTTCCCACACCCCAGCAACTTCTCACAAGCAACCACACACCTAAAATTCCTCTCGCAACAGTCCCTCTCCTCCTCCACCTTCCCGCATTGACACTTGTACACCCCCCTCGCCCTGCACGGCGGACACTCCCCATCGTGGCAAATTTCAGCACATTTGTGCGTCCCACAGTCTAGTAGTTTCGAACAAATGCCATTACACGAGAAATTCTTAAACCCGCAGCGCTTAACATCCTCCACACGGCCGCAAAAACACCGCGTTCTTACAAACTTAGGGCAGGCAGGACAGGGACCGGGATGGCATAGCAACAGACAGATATGGCCGCAATCGCGTTTTAACGGCCGATTGCAGATTTCGCCGCAAGAGTGCGGTAAAATCCACGGATCATGAGGCGGATTTTCGATTTTGCCGCAGTAACACGTGTACGATTTGGGGATAAGGGATTTGGGGTAGTTGGAGCGGCATTTGGGGCAGTTCCAGAAGGCGAGGTGATCGGGGGAGACGGCGGCGCGTGAGACGGCCCGTGCGGCGGAGAGATCGGAGGCCTGGCGGGCCCAGCCCTGTATGCACACGAGGTGGAAGACGGCGAAGCAGAGGGAAGTGCAGGACCAGGTGGGATCGGAAGGCCGGATGCGCTCGAGGCATATGAGGCACGACAGGGCGCCGGAGCGGGAGGAGGTGAGGAAGGACTGGATCTTGGCGAGGTCCGGCGGCGCGGAGGAGGCGCCGGCGATGTCGGTGTAGGACCGGAAGATGGCAGCAGAGAGGTCGGTGTGGCGGTGGTTTTCAGCGGCGCCGTCGGTGGCGTCGGCGTCGGAATCGGAATCTGACGAGGACAGGTAGGGCGTGGTAGTTGAGGTCATTTTGGAGATTTTGGAGTTTTCGAGAATTAGGAGGTGTTGACTACATGACTGTTGTCGACGAATATAAGGCTTCGAGACCGTTAATGGGCTCGATCTGTTGGCCCGGTCCACTCTCTCTTATTTTTGCGCTTCACATTTGTTACTAAAAACTCAAAAGTGTGTTTCTTTTAGAAAATTTAAGATTTAAGATGGACTCTCTACACACAAATGCCGGATTTTGTACATTATTTATTTTTTTATACTAGTTTAACTTGTTAGACAATACAAAATTTATTTTAAGACTTTAGAGACAGTCAAAAAGAAAATCCATACAATGAAGAGAGTATTAAAGATCTTTAATGCCAAAATTGAAGAATTAGTCAAAAATTACAAATATAGCATATTTATTTCTTGGGAGATCGCCTGAAAGAACTTTCTAAAGAAATCTTTTTCCAATAATGAACTTTTCAGTATTTGACATTTCTATATATCTATTCTATTGTATTTGGATTCGATTGACAGGTTCTTTACCTTCTAAAATTCTAATTTTTTTAGAATTTTTTATTTCTAAAAATACAAGTAAATAGATGTTAAACATAATTAGTCAAAAAATAACCTCCAACCACATGCCCTCTAACTATCCCACCTCATAATCTTCCTTACCCCACTTCATAATTAATTATCTCTCTTCTCGTGCATAAGATAGGTTTAACTAGTACCATAAACTTAAGCTCTATTTGATAACGTTTATTTTTTCAGATTTTTCTTCAATTTTGTAAACTAGAAAAAATAAACGCGTTTGACACACAGTTTTCGTTTTTGTTCAGTTTTAAAAATCAATTTTTAAAAGCAGGAGTGTTTTTGAAAACTCCATTTAATAGTTTTGGATTTTCAGTTTTAGTTTTTATTTTGAGACCACCGCCACCGCCGCCTCCCACCACCATAGTCACCGCCCACGACCGCAAGTGACCACTGTCTATACCGCCGCCATTGACTACTGTCACGCCCCACTACCGCCACCGCAAACCATCACAAAAAAAATTCAAAATAAAAACTGAGTAATCAAACACTCAAAGAAAAAATTCAAAATAAAAACTAAACAATCAAGCACCCACTTATTTTTGTTAAAATAAAAAACTAAACTGATTTTTTTTAACAGAAAATCAAAACTGACAGTATTTTCAAACGCTATCTTAATTTTTCAAATTTCTTAGAAGTTCAATATTCATAGGAATTATCATAAGTGAACACTTTCAACCTTCGTCTACCAATATTTGAATACTTCTATTTTGCATCCTATTATACTTTTTTACACTATTTTTGTCATTATTATTTTTTTATCACTAAATACACTTGAGAGACAAAATCTGAACATATAAGCATATAGAGTGCGAAAATAGATGTAACACAAGCAAATACGTATGAAGGAAGGGAATTTAATGTGGGAATACAAAACTCGCAAGTTCCAGTATATACAATATTGACATCAGCAACACATCACCGGTCACCAGTTAGAACTACAGAACAAGATCTCTTGACATACTTACACACACTAACATACATATACACTCCATAAGAAGCTTATATATGCCTTAAAAACTTGAAAAATACTTTTCAACAGAAACACAAAACCGCAATGGCAAGAAAGGAAAAGTGGGGAAAAGGTCAAACAAACTCAAAGCGCATAAGAAGCTTTACAGATTTGTACTTCTCTCCCTTGCGACTATGGAGTGGAACTGCTCGGATGCCGCTTCTCAGTTCTGAAACAGGGAGGCACATTTGGCCACCAAATTCATCCTTTTCAGTCATGTCGTACTCGTGAACTTCGATTCGAAGCAGAGCCAATTCCGGGACTCTCAAGGGGAACTCAAACTCTTCATTCCAATTTGGTATCCAGTTGTCCTCCAGTGTCCTTGTTTTCTTCATTCCACTGTCAGCAGGGACTCCAGCAATTCCCACCTGCATACAGACCGACTTTAAGAACAAAACCCACTCTGCTTCATATATCTAAACCTACACAAACCCGGATGAATGAACTCTCAGGTTCCTTTAGTGGCGTCCATTTTAGGTTCACACAATGTGTTGAGCAGTCGAAAAAAACGTTACAGCAGAAGATCCCCACTAGTGTATAACTTCGTAAAAACCAAGAGAAAAGACAGGACTAGTATACATTAAGAGGCGCGAAGTCATATGTATTTCTGTACCGACTAAACTAGCAGTTGTCACAAGGGTCAGGAGTTGAGTGCTCAGATTTGTACAAGTAGAAGATGAATCGCTCTAATTTGGAGCGATGTCTAGTTTGCAGATATACTTTCGTCAATCCATAGAGGATTGGCAAATGATGAATACCCGTGCACTTTCATAGTGCGCCATGAATGCTTTCATATGAAAGACGCGTGAAATCAATAGGGCAAGGCTAAAACCTCCAATCCCGAAGCACCAGCATTATGTTTCTACAACTCGGGCAACTTACAGAAATCCAATCTGTGTGCTAGTATATATTCTGATGCTACAGCTTTTCAATGGGGTAGAAAAAGACTCACAGCATTATAATTGTCAAACATCTCTGCAATAAAGGAAATCCACTCTGTGTGCCAAAACATTCTTCCATACTTTTTAAAATCCTCAAATTGTGAGAGGGAGAGCCTCTCACGCTTATAGATGCAAACTGAAAGATATTAAATGACATGCCCTCTGCCACGGCCAAAAATTCCAGCGTAAGTGAAATGGATATTGTTTCTAACCTTGGCAGAAAAATGCCATGACATGAAAAAGAAAAGAAGGAAAGTAGCGCGGGAGGAAGAAGTAAGTACGGGCTGGAAAACCGACCATATAACCTTACCCTTGCATAAAAATCTGGAGGGGAGTATGCATCAAAATGTGTATGATGAAAATCGTAATACCATCCTTCACCCATATATACAGTCACCTGTTTGATAAGAGCTTGAATCAGCCATAAAGATACAAAAAGAACAAAAAGGGGCTTCACTCTGGAGAAAACAAGGTACATATTACAGACATTTTGATAAGATATAGAGTAGCCGATCAGTATCCTTTATACCCCAGGATAATTCACTCACCTTCAGAGTAGTTTTGACCGGTAAATTAGCTTTAGGATCGAAGACCTCACTATTCGGACCAGTCTTCAATAAGAATTCTGGTTTCTTTACATATCCGCAGCCACCATTGGCCCTAAACATTCCATGCATCAACCAGAGGGATCGTCCATAACCCTGATTCAATTGGTATTTGGTGTTGGTAAAATGAAACTAAATAACATCTCATGTATAACCACAGAGTGAGATAATGGAAACCGATTCTAGTGCAGACTAATGATATTCGATAATCGAGTTGATGGCTCAGCAGTAGGCAAGGAGATTGACTGACCAGTGACCACACTAAGTAGGAAATTCATTTGTATCAGATCACTAGCTCGTTTTTACTTTGACAAGTATTGGAGGCAAAATTAGCAGCTCCATTACATAATGGTCGTGGCTTAATTACATGCAGTGTCAGTTCAGTTGCATGTTTAGCCCGCAATTCATTTCATGACTGGCCAACAATATATAAGTGTATCCAAGCCTAAATTAGACTTCCTGAACATGATTTCCAATTCCAAAAACCTATTTACATTTAATTAGGGTGAGAGGTACAAGATAATTTAACTAAAATCAAGATGCGCAAATTAATTAACAACAAACCTAAGCTTAATGTAGTCTAATCACGAGATAGTGAACTTCAATGGTGGCTAGCCTCTCGTATTACGCATATAATGGCTGTATTGGCTAAGAATAAACTGGCACAATATTATTCGGCTATTGAATTATGGATGAGAAAGACTCGCAAAAGTGCCTGGCTGTTAATTGAAGCTTTAGGCTATAACCTTCTATGCAAAGTGCAAACAGAAGGGGGATTGCTATTGGATTTTGGAAACAAAAAACCAGGCACCCAAGCAAACAAAGGACAGAATCATTAATTAGGAAGTGCATAAAGCCAAAACAGAGTATGATGCTTGATCCACTGGAGAAAGATGCCTGACCTGCATATTAAATGCAACCATCTGAGCACCATGCATCCACCCAATTAGCGGGTTATAGTTGGACGAGTCAAAGCGTATACCCTTTGGGTACACCCTCAAAATATTCCGCTGGGTAAACCTAAACACAGCTAAATATCAGAACATGGCAGACTTGCAGAATACATAATTTAGAGATGTGCCGTCACATAAACCAAAATAGCGTGCAGTCAAAAGATAATATTTACACTGAGGTAAGATAAGATGGAGAAAGAGCATACACCAACATAGCAGCAGTTTGCAGTAAAAATGATGCCTGCTCAGAGGCAGAAAACCGGAAGGACTTTTCATGAACCTGAGAGCTTCCAAACACTTCATAATTGACAACATGGACGCTATATCAGCTGATTAGAGGCCATCTAGTACTTCTTCTACCCCCTTGCACGCTCATCACGTTTGTTATCCGACTAGTCAGTTTATCTTAAATTTCATTAAATTAGCAATCTCTAAATGTAAATGGTGATCCCAAGATCCAGGTCAATACCCCAATATGTGCAACCATTACGGCTTTGCTACAACTAAGCCCCCTCCAGGTTCATGCATGCTCGGAGGTGTGCTAGCTATATATGACAACAATAGGAAAAACAGCATATACAACATGCATGGTCCAGGAAGCAAAGGGATAGACCAAAGCCAATGTTGAACAAGCAAGGCCAAAATAGAGTAGAACAAATGCGAAAACAGATAAATAAGGTCACCTAGCAGCTTAAAAACATATTGAGATTAAGACACTACACATACACGGCTAAGGGTAAAAAGGAATTCCCTCTTCTTATGGAGACAGTAAAGGGAACAAAGGAATTCCGTCTGTTGTCACGAGAATTGTTCAAGTTGAATGCAAATAATTGATTGAATCCGATCTTAATCTTTGAAGACAGTTCAGTCCCTTGGCAAGAACGTTGACTTCTCTGTCACTTCCATACTGGTGTTCGGTTATTCGGTCCGAGTCTGGATGTAAAACCACGAGGGATAGTGGACCATCCCGGGCATGCTATCACAACCATGACGTCATATGCGGACAAGAAGGCCTAAATTAGGGAGTAAGAGTAAGCCAAACTTACTCTGCTCCTTGAGAGTAAGGGGAATGGTGACCCCTTACTCTTACGCCATACCGAGCAACGGTGGCTCCATACGGGGATGACATGATTGTTAAGGGAAGATTTTATTTTATTTTGGGCCCAGCGGAAGACGAAGAATCAGATTCATAGTCAACCCACATGCATGCACAATGAGACAAAATGAATATTCAGTCCTACCTGATAATATCTTTTCCATGGTTTACTACAGCCTTTTCAAGCTCTTGCTCGCTTAAGCTAAGCCGTCTCACTTTCTCAGGATCCACCCTCAGCCAGTCCTCCAGTCCACCTTTTCCCTTTCCAGCATGAATAGCAATCAAACGCCTATATTCAGGTGCTTCATTTTGCTGAGACTTGAGATCTTCCTCATCCTCGTCTTCTTCTTCATCAGTGTCATCCTGTAATAAGAGAGTTGGAAGTAAAAATAGTATCTGCTTGTCTTATCAAGGAGGTATAGTGATAGAACTATCTTCTTGCACCTTATCATCACTAGTAATCCCTGCTTGAAGATCTGGGACTTCTTTGCCCCAAGCTTCTTTGTCAGCTGAGTCCTTCCCCTTCTGTGGATCATTCTCTTTTTCCTTCATTTCTTTGGCCTTAAGGTATTCTTTGGGTGGTTTTGTTGATATTATAATCCGCTTCTTCAGATCTTCCGGTGAAGGGAACTCCTTCAAGCATTCCGAGCCAGGACAGAACAGTATGTCTCCAAATGTTTGAGTGACCATCTGGAGTTTAATCAGATACTTGTGAGTTGATAAGCCACAACAGTGTACAATATCCTACATAAATGCAGATAATGACCTCGGCCACTTTAGCCTGAAGATCTGGAGTAAGGTGGTCTTCTAGAGTTACTACAACAGGATACTCGGATGTAGTAAAGGCATGCTCCTTAATTGACATCAAACATTTGATGAGTTCGACAGGAGTGGTCAGTGTCCTACAAAAATTACCAAACCATCAAAATTAAGGACTAGTCATTGTTCAAACAAATGTTGCAGATCACACAGGCATGTCACCATAAGTCCTTGAAATATAGGACCATATAAGGTGGCTTGGCATATAATGTCTTAGCAATCTTAGCACAATGCAAAGGAAAGAGTAGCACCAGAATTCCAGACTCGAGCTGATATGAAACAATAGTTGAAGAAAAAAGGTGCACTCTATCCATGACTAAGCTGCATCTTTAGCAATATTATAAGTTAGGTATTACCCAAGGGTTAATCGAAATTAAGTTAAAACCAAAAAAAGACAGCCATTTATTATGAAAAGTCTTAAGTGTCATAACTAACTGAAACCGAAGGCAAATTTCCAATGTCATCAGTTTAGCCTCAAATCACAAAGTCTTGTAATCAACGTAATGAATGGAAGGCCAATCTCCAAAATCCACAGTAAAAATATATTTGAAGTAATGTAGCACCAAGATTGCCTCCATGCAGTTATTAGATACCTTCCGTGAAGAACATCGACATTGTCTTTTGTTGAATTTGGCCATAAATCCAATTCGATGACTCGTACACCTCTCTGCAATGCGTGTATGATGGGGACGTCGCTGCAGTCACTACTTAATTGGTTCCCGGTTAGATAGGAGTTATGGCCAGTGTATATAAAATAGTGAGACAATGGAGCAGTCATATCATGGTGAACCTGGAAAGTAAGAGAAAATCACAATATTGAAAAGTCTTAGAAAAGGGATACAGTCTGGTGATTAAAATAACTGCCGAATCACCTATTTGTCTCGGTAAATTTCATAGGAAAAACTAATTTATTTCCTTACAAAAAAAGTAAGATAACTACAATAACAGTAACTTATTTTCATATCTGCATTATTCAGAATCTCAATAAGTTGTTTCAAAAGCATCAATGACAGATTTTGAAAATTTGGAAAAGTTGCAACTAAAGTAAATTCAATAAACATTATACACTGTCAAACCCCGCGCGGGGGTTGGGGGGGGGGGGGGTGGAAATTAGAACACGTGAATTAATAATGGAATGTCTGCTATGTACGGCTGTATGCAATATAGCAGAACATAGTAAGGGTAGGATACCATGGTAGCATGTTGAGGAAATTCATGACAAATTCAAACTATACTTCACAAAGAATTGGACTACGAGCTTCTAGAAAAAGAGAGAGTTAAAGATTTTATCTCCTGCATCAGCTACATAATGGGTGACTCCGTAAAAAGCCTCACCCCAGAAACCATAAGTTTAGAACTTTGCTTTGTCATTATTACGTTCATTTCAGGGTTGTCATCATTGTTTCTCATCACAGAGCAGCAGATTCAGCAATAACTCCAAAGGAAATATGTTACTTAGGGTATGATTGAGCAATAGATGGCATACAAATCAGAAGTATGAGCCTATAGTAGACCAAGTACTCTGGAAATAAGATTCAAAAAAGAACAAAACAAAACTGAAATTAAGCAAACTCAATCTTCTCCAAGGATTCAACACAAGGGACAAGTAAGAAAAAACCATACCGGCAGATAACGACAAAGATACGCATTTCAATGGTTGAAGTAATAGCATGTGGCTCGAAGAAACATGTTACTCAAAATGCATATTATCCCACAGTACAGTACTATTTGCGGAGGCATAAAACCATAAAAGCGTTATAAATCAACAAACCAAAAAGAAGAACCCTCTCTAACTTATACATTTACGTCATTTTACACAAAGTATCGTATTTTGAAAAAACACATTGCATCGGTTCATGAAACTAAGATTCTTCCTACACTACTCCCATCCTTCTATATCCTTGTTAGATTATATATATATATTAATATGGCAATTACCTTTTGCCTATTGTCCTATGTCTAGAACATTCTAAAGTTCTCCTCACTTATATAGGATTCTCTTTTATGTCTCTGGTAGGATAGTTTTCTCTTACCTATATAAAGGTCTCATTGTACTCAGTACAATAATGCTCTTTAATATAATTATCTTTCCCTTCACCTTTTCTATCATGGTATCAGAGCTATACGATCTGTCGGCTTGAGAGTCTTTCAACTATTTTTGCAAACTCTGGCGGACGGCCACTCGGCCAATTCATGTGCTTTTGTTTCTTTTCGTGCTCTTCTTTTCTTCTTAAGTTCATAATTTTGGTCTCTCTTTCCTGCTCTTTCTATACATGATCTTAGCTTATGCTGAAACCTTAGCCACCGCCCACTCTTACTGTCCATCAACCCTAACTTATCTCTTTCGCTAAAAAAAAAAGTGTTTCCTTCTTCAGTTGAAACCTTAGCCACCGCCCACTCTTACTGTTCATCAACTCTAACTTATCTCTTTCGCTCAAAAAAAAAGAAAGAAGTGTTTCCTTCTTCAGTTGAAACCTTAGCCACCGCCCACTCTTACTAATCATTAACTCAAGCTTATCTCTTTCGCTCAAAAAAAAAAAAGTTTTTCCTTCTTCAGTTCCCTCTATTGATTTCATTTACCCCAAATCCTAATCCTACACCCCCATATGATTTTGTTCCCTCCACCGATCATAACGCTGCCAACCATGCTACCATGTCTCTCGTTCCGTTCCTGTAATAGATCCTGCTCTTGTCTTGATTTGACTCCTGCCTTGTTCTTAGTCACCGGATCTTTATAATTGTTGGATTGTTGGACCTTGTCCAGGGACTCCTACTCTGTTCTTAGTCTCTAGACCTTGTTCTGGGACTCCTGTCTTGTTCTTAGTCGCCGAACCTCATCCAGAGACCTTTATGGTCGCCGGACCTCACCCCGAGACCTTTATGATCGTTGGACCTCACCCCGAGACTCTTGCTCTGTTTTAGTTTGCAGACCTCGTTCTGAGACTTCTGTCTTGTTCTTAATTGCCGGACCTCAACCTGAGACCTTATGGTCGTCGGACTTCGCCCCGGGACTCCTGCTCTGTTCTTAGTCTGCGAACCTTGTGCTGGGACTCCTGTCTTGTTCTTAATCGCCAGACCTCACCCCGAGACCTTTATGGTAGTCGGACTACGCCCCGGGACTCCTGCTCTATTCTTGGACTACGCCCTGGGACTCCTGCTCTATTCTTATATCGCCGGATTCTACACATGGAATTTATCTTAACTTGGATCTCACATAGTGCAGCTAGTAACAAGACACCGCTCTGGACTTAACCTCCAAACTCAAGCTTGTTCTCTTCTACCAACTTGAGTTTGATTTTCTTCCAACCTGAGTTCGAGGGGATGTTAGATTATATATATTAATATAGCAATTACCTTTTCTCTATTGTCCTATGTCTAGAACATTCTAGAGTTCTCCTAACTTATATAGAATTCTCTTTTCTGTTTCTGGAAGGATAGTTTCCTCTTACCTATATAAAGGTCACATTGTACTTAATTTTATAATGCTCTCTAATATAATTATCTTTCCCTTCACCTTTTCTATCAATCCTAAACTCAAACTCATTTACGACTCAGTACGTGCTAAGATTTGGAAGAATCACATATTAACTATCAAATAAGAGCAGTATAATAAGTATAACTCAAGTATTTATGTTGATAAATGTAGAGCTAAAGCAATCACTGCGATCTATGTCCATAATCACACATCAAAGATTAGGCATACATGATCATTCCGTACTTAAAAACGGATCAGAATTACCCCGCGAGGAGTGAGAAGAGGATTAAAGTCGCCGAGGAGGTACTTAAAGAAGGCCTCGATGTTAAGTCCTCTACGGTGGAAGATATTGAGGTGCTGGAACACGCTATCCATGATGGCCTGCGCGTCCTCCAAGGTCGCATTATCTTCTTTTTGCACCTCGACTAGGAATCGGCGGAGGTGATCCGCGGCCATGACGCCGTTGTCGGAGTAACTGTCGAACAGCGCCCTGATCTCCGCCGGCGCCTCCGTCGCAGCGAGCCTGAACCGCCGGCGGAAGCAGAAGCAGACCCTGTAGGTCTGTTTCGACATTATTCTAGAGAGAGAGGGAGAGTGAGTCCGGGAGAGAGAAACAGAGATGGGCGGAAGTGGAGATGATGATTGGTGACATATATTTACAGTTATGGCCCTTGGCTTGGTGAGAATGGGCAGGTGGGCAGGTGCCAGGTATTTACTCGTCCGATTAATTGATCCGCGCTGTTCGTTGATGTGGTGGTGGGGCCCGATGCTTTACTGGGGCCACCTGACAGCGTTACAGTTAGTATGGCTCTTGGCATTCTTCACTTTCCTTTTTCATTTATTATTATTATATTATTATCTTGATTGCTGTCGGTAGATTGTTGTAGTTGAAATTTAACCATTTAGAGCTGGCTTTTGAAAGCAAAACTTGTGTTTTTGTCCCTTTATATGGCACGTCATACGTTAATCCGCCGTAACATTTAATACTAGCAAAATCATCCTCTCACGTGTGGCCTATATAGCACCAACATATCTTCTATTAAATTTTACTTTAATAAAATCCTTGATTTTGATGAAAGTTATAGATAATTAGGAGTGTGGGACAGGGAGAACTCAGAAAAAGAAAAAAAAAGCGAAGATATAACCGAGAAAAAGAAGAAAAAATAAAGAGTTAAAGAGAACCCGATGCATTTGATTATACATGTCTTTGTCACTTATTACTAAACTATTCTCCAAAGTTTTAAGTTGTAAATTACTGATGTTCTTAAGTGAAATACAGAAAATGTCTTTAACGGCTACCTTGGGAATAGAAAATTGGTGTTGTTCCCACCATATATAGGGAGAGGATTTCACCGTTAAATTTCTTTGGAGGGTAATTTAGCTAGTGTGCCATTACGTGGGCGATAAAAACGA
This sequence comes from Escallonia herrerae, assembly GCA_033070095.1. Classification (NCBI taxonomy): domain Eukaryota; kingdom Viridiplantae; phylum Streptophyta; class Magnoliopsida; order Escalloniales; family Escalloniaceae; genus Escallonia; species Escallonia herrerae. The sequence goes on from JAVXUP010000692.1 coordinate 249,005, forward strand.
TATTAATCCTTTCAAATAAAAGTCTTTGAAACGTCGCAAAATGTAACCTTGCGTAATTTTAACGACATTATTTTGAATGTGTCGTTTTGATAATGAGACCTTTATTTTTTTTCTTTTTCATCACGATAGAAGTTTGTTATCAAAAGATGAATCTGTGACTTTGCACAAGAAATTGAATGCCTTAGTCACTTGGCTATTGAACATAGTAGATTACATACTGATATGGGTAAAAATATACACATGTGGGAGAGCGACACATGTTGCAACTAGAGAGTTCTGAAACTGCCCTGTGACTTTTGGAGAGCTGGGAAGTGGCATTAACCACTCTCCCATTATGGGTAATAATAGCCCATCAATTTTGTTAACTGCCCATTAAAACCTGGTAACCTCCCACTGATGAGGAGAACTACCCATTATGTCAAGTAACCGACCATTTAATATATTCCTATAAAATGGAAGTGAATGGGAGGAAAAGGGCTGATTACCTAATATTTTCAGATATTCTCTCAAAATTACTTACTGACTTAAGCATCAGAGACTCCTCGCCGGAGCTCCCTCCGGGGGTCCCGGCGCGTTACTGTTTGCTCTTGTTGTGCTTTGTAGCTCTGCTCGCTTGCTCGTTTAGTCCCAACCGATGCTTGTTTGGTACCGGTCAATTTTTGGCCATAACATTTTGGCGCCATTCGTGGGACCGACTAGCCAAGCAATCTTGAAGCACACACACTGTTGTGGCGTAAGAAGAGTTCAAAACAACTACCGGAGAACCATCCACAATCCTGACGATGCACGAAGTGGCCCACATATGGTTGTTGGTTGACAACGGCTTCACTGCGCGACGATGCTCTGTCCAGCCACTCTAGGTTACCACCGCATCATTGCCATCGCGACGCAACCCCACTAACAGCATTCGCTGCAAATGAAAAGCAAGCACAGAATAGTATTCAACGTGGCCATATACAACTACCATCGACAGGTGGTGCTCCGGTCGGTAGGACGTCACGGCGTCAGCAATGGGCCATCCACCACCGTGGGTTTTTTGTCGACCATTAACCCAACTGTCGCCACCATAATCTCATGTCGTTTTGTTGCCCACCACTCAATGGATCGTTCCCATCAGTCTAGGTGTCCCAACAACCATTACAGGACGTAGCAACAACCGTCGCGGCCGTACCATCGCGACATCGCCTACCGAAGATCCACGACCCATCCACATGACAGCAATCGTTGTCACCAATCACAGTCTCAAGAATTATTTGTCGTCGCAACTGGGCGACAATTGAGAATTATCTGCCTTCGCAAACCAGTAGCAAGTTGCTGGTACCACTCTAGCCAACTCCCCGCCAATTCTATTCCGTCTAACTCCACGCCACAATGGGTGCATCCAACAATTGCACAAACTGCGGCCGTCTACAATGGTGCACTGTTGCAACACATGAGAGAGAGAGAGACGGGATCAGTAGCCGCATAAAGATCAGTTTTACGTCTGCAGCAACATCGCACCACCGCTGGCGTAAAGCATTTTAGACAATAGTTCGCTGGAAACATCAACAAACAATTTATGACCTATCATCATGGGTTGATAAACGACAATCTAGACGCCATCACAAAAAAGAATCAACAGTCCGAGGCGACATTGTCGCCATCAATGCATTGTCGCCGTTATAAGAAAATTACAAAAAAAAGAAGAAAATAGGGAAGCCTCAATCTGTGACGATGTCGTGACCACCACGATTGGTGTTGCAGCACCATGATCGGTGCCCCCAGATTTGCTGCCACAAAAGAGCCACCGCAATGGCTCCTCCTATTCCCGTCACCCCCACCTCAATTGGCGCCTCTATCGCCCAATCAACAGAGAATTACAACTCAAAAGGAAGAAGAAAAGAGGAAGCTCCCCCATCAGCCACCATCTCGCTGCAACAGGGAAGCTCCTTCATCAGCTACGACCTTGCTGTAGGGAGAGAACAGATCCACTCTATCTCAACTAAGGGCAGCGTCGTCGCAGCCATTGAGCAATCGCCACCATGGGTCCTTCATCAATCGCTGCCTTAACGCCGTCAATTGGTCACTTTCACTGGCAATGGACCAATCGGTCACAGCACCAAGGGCTTAGCCACTTACCGGTGTCTTCGGCATCTCATTCTCCTTCAACCCACCGCCTCGCTGGCTGCTCTTCCCATCAGCAGCACCACCATTATAGTCAAACATCGGGCTACCGTAGTCGTGAGTCACCCCAGTAGTGGCTGAACACTGGCTGGCCGTCACAATTCTGTCGAAGCCCTCACCATCTCGTTATCCTCAATGAGGATTTGGCCGAATTTATGTCCGATTGCACTGCCAAGTGCCTATTCACCGGCAGATGATGCTTCCAATAATGGCGAAGCTATCACTATCCCTTTTGTACAAGGATTTTCATTCATCAGGTGCACTATTTCCTTCTTTAAGTAATTATATTTTAACACCATAAATATGCATATTTATGATTTTAGCCCATAATCTTATCTTGCAATTTGTTTGTGCATATTTGCTTTCTCTAAAGTGCATGAATTGCCACATTCGTCACTACGAATGTATAAATGCACTTGTATTATACGACATAATACAGAACGACTATGATTTTAAGCGCTAACACGCTTAGCACACCCTCATGCATTATTTAAATATTTTTAGCCTAGATCTATCCTTTTTTTGGTCTAGCATTGCACAATTGTTTCATTTGGCTAAGTACATTCAAGGCATCTGAGGCTAATAATTCTTTGTTATTATGCCCCGCTTGCGTCACGCAATACGACACATCCCAACCGTCTAAACCGACAAGGTAGTAATGGTACCACGTAGCATGAATTTTACTCATATTTTAGCGTTATAATATAGTTGTCTTAATTAGCTCATATGCGAGGGTTTATACTGCACCCACGAACTCTAAGAGTATGTGGAAACTGCCTCAACGGCAGTGTTCTGCCTGCCTGACATAACGTGATGACTTGCGTAGTAGAGACCACACGCTACCAATAACCTATTAGCCCCGATAGCTCATGTTTGTGTGACCAGCAAATCTAGGACCAGACTCGCCAGAGTTGCCAATGATTGTTGCACATCCCCGGACAGCATATTGGCAGCATATGGCACCATGTTTGGTTGCTCATCCAGTGACATATTGACCAAACAGGCTCTCGTCCACTACTTGCTTGCACCGACCATGGTTCTCTAACTTTATCTGCTCATCTAGTCGAGTAGACAGACCGCACTCCCTAGCTTTATCTACTTGTCTCATCGAGTCGGCAAACATCGGTTCTTTTTACGAACATACCCTATATAATGACTAAGAAGCCATCATTGCATCTATGCCTTATTTTTATGAGCATTGCCTACACAGTGACTAAGAAGCCATCTTTGCATCTATGCCTTCTTAGTCAAGGGGGCTACATGTATATGAGACTACGACCATTTTCGGACAAAGCCTGCACTCCCCCTTATACGATGGTTGAGCAGTACGACCTGCTCATCACCACTCATGCCATGTAAGAATCTATCAAGCAGTTTCGCACCTTGGTTAATCGTCCCTCTCAGATGTATCGAGCACTACAAACCACCAATTGTCAACGAAAACTTATTCAATGATGCCTCACCTAACCTCCTAATCATCACGCTGAGAGCTTTTGCACCCAACGTCCAAGGTCACCCGAACGGCGAATTCAAAAATAATCTCGCCTTGTGCATCATGAGAATTACCAAAATCGTCTTAATAGCGACATCACTTTTTCTAAATGACAAGGAGTGTCGTCATTCTAGGAATAAACGGCCTAAGAAGAGATATTACGAGGCTCACTTGTTAGTACCTCAGCCAATGCTCTAGCCACTCTTATGACCGACACTTTGAGAAGCTCAGCATGACAGTGCCAATCATCATCCAGCACCCCTTCATCGAAGACAATTATGTTGGTCTAGCCGAGCACCCTTACTCATCTCTATAAAGAGCCACCTAAACCTTGGCCCAGCGAAGCACTCATACACTTTCTCCAGAAGTCGCATAAGCCTCGCAGAGTAGAGATTCTTCAAATTCCTAGCTCACTACTCGTCGGACTGAGCTGAAGAACTCTGATGGACTCCTACGTCGCCAATCGAAGCAAGGGAGCTCCTTTAGGCCTTTCAAAGTCTTCCTTGCTCTAAATGAAATAAATTTATCCTTATATAGAGATATTATTGTAATCCAATACACTATAAGAAAAGGCGTCTTTTGCGACGGAGTTTTAGCGACGACTATATAGCCATGATCTCATGACCTTTAGGACAACCACCACGTGGCGCCATTCGATCAGCATAACCGGGGGGGGGGGCAACTTACCTTTGTATCCCCTTGATAGAAAAGAAATAAAATCGAGTGGACGCGCTACTTCACTCGAATCCTCTATAAGGCCTCTGCTCCCCAGACTGAGTAGACGAGCTCCTTTAGAGTAAGCTTCTACTCACTAGGCCTAGCAGATGAGCACATTTGGTCTTAGCCTCTGTCGAGCAGACGAGCACACAGACCCATGCCTCTGCTTTAGCCAAGTAGACAAGCACCTTTGGTCTTAGCCTCTGCCGAGCAGAAGAGCTCAAAGACCCATGCCTCTGCTCTAGCCTAGTAGACGAGCCAAGCAGACGAGCGCACAGACCCATGCCTCTGCTCTAGCTGAGGAGACGAGCACCTTTGGTCTTAGCCTCTGTCGAGCAGACGAGTGCACAAACCCATGCCTCTGCTCTAGTCGAGTAGACGAGCACCTTTGGTTTTAACCTCTGCTGAGTAGAAGAGCGCACAAACCCATGCCTCTACTCTAGCCGAGTAGACGAACGCCTTTGTTCTTAGCCTCAGCACCACCGTCGTTACCCACCACCCCGCACCACTGCCATAACCCACTTCTTTCTTCCCAAACCAAAACCCGCCATCAATTCAACAACTTAAGAGAGGCATCCTACCGTGATTCCGAGTTACTGCATGAGAGAGAAAGAGATGGGCGATTCGCATTGTCTTACGGCAGAAAGGGGTCTTGTGGCATGGCAGGGAAGGAGGGACAGCGGCGACGTGGGGGGGGGGGGAAGAGCGGGGGCGGGGCTGGCGTGGGGGGAGCATGGGTGTGCGACAGTTGGGTGGGGAGAGAGGAGGGTGCGGGTGCAGGGTGAGGTGGGGTGGGAGTGCGGGGAAGCCGTGGGATTGAATCTGAGAGATTGAGTTTGAAGATTGAATTTGAGAGATTGAATCGGAGAGAGAAAGGAGAGAGAACAAAAAAAAAGATAAAAAAGAAAAATGGCATTTAAATAAATAAATTTGTAACTTTAGGATAATACAGTTTTTTTTATCAAAATCGTTAGGGTTTTTCAAATTTCATTTGGTCAACGGATATAAATATAATTATTGTAAACTATTATCCTCGCGTGTAATTACCCCAAAACCTCAGGGACATAAGTATAATTAGCCCTATTACATAAAACCAGGTTGTACTATGCTGGTATGTGTTTTAGTTAAGCCTCAATTAATTTCAAAGCTTTTTGAAATCAGTTTCACGTTAGCATCAATATGATGTGATAACTTAATACCTATCCAGATTTTGTCGCAACTATCATAGACGATGAAATCATTGACTTTTTTTGAACTCTGTCTTTCACGCACTACACGCCTGAAAAAATAGGGAGGATATGTACGAAGGAGATATTCAGCAAAAAGAAGAATGAAAAGGATTAAGCAGAGGAACTCTCAAATATTTGGCGTAATCAAACGTGCCTATATCAACCGTCACTCATTATTTAGATAAGTCATTTATGTCGGTAGGTCTTGTAATTATGAGCAATACTTGTTACGTGAGGTTATGAGAGTGAGTTTAGGATTAACTAAGTTTCTTCCTATACATTAGATAGGGTGGTAATGGAGTATTTTTTGAATTAGTTGTTAAGAAAAGTCCAAGTTATAAGGAGTACTCCACGTTCCCAAAAAACATGGAGTCTTGAGAAATAGTAATCTGGTTTTGGCATTTTGCTTTATATTTTGGAGGTTGATTTGCCTGGATAGAACCATGTCTTGTTCTTTCCTATCATCCGTTCTCGATACTTCTATAAATGTAAATAAAAACAAGTAAAAGCTTCGGCAGAAGGAGCTTAGGTTCTTAAATCAAGATAATATCATAAATGATCCTGACTCGACCCATCACGACACTCATTCCGGTGGACGGCCACACAACATACTTCGGCTAACATTTTGGAAAAACATGGTTGTAGCAAATTCTTACTTCCCACTAGCATAGATTTAGCAAGTTTTCTCTATTAGTAGGATTTTCTTACCGTGAGAAAAAAAATTAAAATAAAATGGTCGCAACAATTTCTTGTTATAACTTATAATAATTAGGGGAAAGTAGGGAATGACCCCCTCTACTTTACACGTTGTGCGATTTGCCCCCCTCCACTTCAAAGTTAAGCACTAAACCCCCCCACAGTTACAGAAAATGGGCACCTTAGACGGATCCGTTATGAATAGCGTGAAATGACCAAAATACCCTTATTTCTTTATTAGCTAATGACCCCCTGTACTATGCATGGTGTGCAATTTCCCCGCCTCAAATTTAAATTACAATTTTTGCCCATGACCCTCCTCCTCTGGTCAACCCCGCTACAATTGGTGATTCACTGAGCACAACCACTTCACTGAACACAACCACTAGTCTTTTTCTCCGACCACCAGGGAGTTAAAAAAAAAAAAAAGGAACCGCGATTGCCGTTAGGATTAACAACGAATTTGCAAATTAAGCTTTTGAAATCCTAAAATTAGAGGATTTGAAACCCTGATTTAAAAATTAGGGTTTTGAAACCTTAAAATTAGGGTTCAAAACCCTATTTTGAAAATTAGGGTTTCTCTTCTCCTTCTCCAGATCTGACCCCGCCGCCGGCAGCCCAAGCGTCATCCTCACCCCACGCCGCCGGCAGCCTCTCTCGGCCCACCATCCAGCAGACTCGCCCCGCCCCACCCCACCACGCCGACAAGCCCCTTGGCAAACCCACCCCACCACGCCGGCAAGCCCTCTGGCAAACACTACCGATTTCAATTCAATTCAAATTTTCATCAATGCCGTGGAAGGGGAAGGGGAAGGGGAAGGGGAAGGGGGAGGGCGGTCGCGGCGACGGGGAAGGGGAAGGGGAAGGGCAGTCGCTGCGACGGGGCCTTGGGAAGGGGGGGCTGTCGCGGCGACGGGGAAGGGGAAGGGCGGTCGCTGCGACGGGGCCTTGGGAAGGGGGAGGGCGGTCGCGGCGACGGGGAAGAGGGAGGGCGGTCGCTGCGACGGGGAAGGGGAAGGGGGAGGGTGGTGCGGCGACAGGGAAGAGGGAGGCAGACGGGGAAATGCAGGGGTGCGGTGGTCGGGTGGTCGGGGGAGTTGACAGAATTGGGTTGGGGGGATAGGGGGGTTGGGTGGCGGGGGGGTGGGGTGGTTAGAATTAGGGTTTTTTTTCTGATTTTCTTTTCTAAAAAGAGACAAGGGGCAAAAATGTCATTTATAAAAAGAAATCGTTAGTCAGCGCGCGTGTTGACCACGCGCTGTTAAATTTAACGGTTTCCGTCTAAGGTGCCCATTTTCTGTAACTGTGGGGGGGTTTAGTGCTTAACTTTGAAGTGGAGGGGGGCAAATCGCACAACGTGTAAAGTAGAGGGGGTCATTCCCTACTTTCCCCTAATAATTAACACTTATTGATCACTTATGAAGAAGTAGCTCTATTGGTAACTGAAAGCAGCAGGTAGGCTGTGTTTTCTCCTGCACTAGTTCCCATCAGAAGACAGCTGGAAAAATCAGCATACTCGGTGGTTTTGATAAAATGCAACGCCTCCACGGCGTCATCGTACTATGCCGGGAGGCGGTGCTCCGGCGCAAGGTGGTACTCGACGGAAACAGCTACAACGACGATTTCAGCTGCCAAGACAAAGCCTCCACCGTTGCAGTACACTACAAGAGAGAGCTTGGGAGTGGTGGAGTAGGAGGGATGTAGTGCTTCTCTTCGCAAGTGTGTGGGTGGTGCTGAGGATTGATAGATAGGGATATCTTTGGTGGCAACAATAATAGAGTTGGGGTTGGGGTCGGGTGCTGCAGGGGTGCATGGGAGCGGAAAAGAGCGTGTGTATGTGGCGTCGGCATTACGTAGGATGCCGCCCTGTGTTTGATCGGACATATTTGGTTGGCCGGTGGCGTGGAGACGGAGGAGTAGTATATAAATAAGGACGGCTTTTGCCTTTCAGCATCTTACAACTGTATTATGTCAAATGAGATTATTGTTGAAAATGACCCAATAAAAATAAAAATAAAAGCAACTTGTCAATTCTACTTATATATGCTTATTAAAATATTTTTTTAGCCACAAAAAGGGTTTAAAAGTGTATATATATATATATATATATATATATATATATATATATATATATATATATATATATATATATATATAGCAATGGAAATGATTTTTTTTAAAAAAAAAAATCGTTCTAAAAGGGAAACATAAAGACACAATAGATGGCTTGAAGGATGAAAGTGACCAAACTACTCCGCAACTAACAATAGGTATGCATACTGTTCCCAACCTATTCTGGTCATACCTAAGTGACCACTACGGGTCACATTTCACGTGAACACGTCGACATTGTCAATAGTCATTTTTCTAACGCATCGAACCTGTCAAAGTGCGCGCGCCCAAGTCACGTGTGTTTTTTGCTTCGCGTGCTTCGTGCTAGACTTAGGCGCCAATTATTTCACGTTAGCGCTAGCACGTTCGTCACACCGAGACCACCCTAACACCTTTTCATCAAAAACTTCGACCGACGGCGCAACCGGGGCAATGGGGTCAAGGGGCAAAGGCCTTGGCCAAACCCATTGGGTCGGCCTCCCATGGGGGTTTGGCTTTGGCCTTCTCCCCCGGTTCTTCACTTTTCGCGCAAAGTCCTTTTCGCTCTTTTTTCACTTTCGTACGCTTCGTATGTGACTTTGGCACCTTGTTCGTCACGTGAGTACGATTCTTGGCAACATGCTTGTCGTAGCGCAACTTCCAAATTTGTCATTGCCCGTAAAAAAATCCTACTGTCGGCGCCCCCGAAGTTCACCGAAAGGGGGAGTGGCCTTGGCCTCCTTTCATGAGAGTTGGCCATTGGCCTTGGCCACTCCCTAGGGTGAGCCTCGACCTCCCTAGGGGTGGTGGCCTTGGCCTTCCCCAATTCTTGGCCTATGGCCTCCCTTCCCGCACGCACTTGTTTTCTCGAATCTTCGCACCTCTGCGATGTTTACGGACATTCGTACATCAAACTCGCGACGTCCGTCATGTATCAACCTCGCAACGTCCGTCGTGCATCAACCTCGTGACGTCCGTCGTCCATCACCGCATACCACTCCCACGATGCCTATCGCCCAAAGTCACACACTACCACCGAATGACCCGTCGCCGACGACAGCATACCATCACTCTCGACTTTGTCGTTACTACATGTTGCATTCATTATCTTGTTATAATAGGTACACTCATCTCACATCCCATCTTCAGGACACCCGACGAGTGCCCGTGCGCCGTCTCCGATACGTTCGTCGCCGCGCCCGTGCGCCATTCTCATGTTATGTGCCCCGGCACCAAGTGTATCCCCACGATGTTCGTCGCCGCGCCCTTGCGCCATAGTCATGATACATGCCCATGGCACCAAGTATGGCTTCGCGGCATTTGCCTCCGTACCACTTTCATAACACGTGCCCCGGCACCAAGTGTTGCTCCGCAACGTTCGTCGCCGCGCCCATGCCCCATCTTTATGATACGTGCCCCCGGCACCAAGTATTGCTTCGCGATGTTCGTCGCCGCGCCACTTTCATAACACGGGCCCCCACAACAAGTGTTGTCTCCATGACGCTCGTCGCCGCGCCCATGCGCCACTTCCATGACATGTGCCCACGGCACCAAGTATTGCTGCGTGAGTCATTCTCATGATACGTGCCCCCGACACCAAGTATTGCTCCGCGACGTTCGTCGCCGCGCCCGTGCACCATCGTCATGATACGTGCCCCCGGTACCAAGTATGGCTTCGCGATGTTTGTCGCCGCACCATGACGTTCGTTGCCGCGCCCGTGCGCCATCGTCATGATACGTGCCCCCGGCACCAAGTATGGCTTTGCGACGTTCGTCGCCGCGCCCGTGCGCCATCTTCGTGATACGTGCCCCCGGCACCAAGTATTGCTTTGCGACGTTTGTCACCGCGCCACTTTCATAACACGGGCCCTAGCACCAAGTGTTATCTCCTCGACGTTCGTCGCCGCGCCCGTGCACCATTTCCATGACTTGTGCCCACCGTACCAGGTATTGTCTCCACGACGTTCGTTGTCGCGCCCGTGCGCCACTTCAATAACATGTGCCCCCCAGCATCAGGTATTGTCTCATGCCGTTGGCATCGTGCCCATGCGCCACTTCCATGATACGTGCCCTGGCACCAGGTATTATCTCATGCTGTTGGCATCGCGCACGTGCGCCACAATCATGTTACATGCTTCCGGGGGGCTCCGTTTGTAGTGCTCCGGCATGAAGACCCCTCGTAGCGAGATGAACTCACAACCTTATAGTCATCGCCGCCACGGGATGGGCTCACAACCTTAAAGCCATCGCCGTCACAATCATGGGGGGCTCCGGCTGTAACACCCCGATACTTTTTCGGAATTATTTAAAATTTTTAGTAGCGAATATATTTTCTTAGTACATATATACATTTAGCAAGAATTAGTGAAGCCTGATAGTGTAATAAACCCGTTAGAATTTTTCTAGCACATAAATAATAGTAAATAATATTTTGGGCATTTATGATATAATAGAAAACTTTGGGTTAACTTTAAAATGACTAACGAGAATTCTAGGGGGCTCTTGGTAACTTGCCAAGTTAGGGTTTTTATATAAAGTTGCACCTAGAGAGCAGCCGACCCTTATGCTCCTCCCATATATTCTGTAAACGCTTGAGGGAGAGAGAGCGTGGAACAGAGGCGGAGGAAGAACGCGAAGAAGAAGGGTTTCCGGCGAGACTCTTTCGGTAAGTCTTCTAGCAAATGGTTCTCAGATTTTTCATTTCTATGGGAGTTCTAGCGGTGGGGTTGCGTGTGAGGGGCACGGGAAGAGGATACTGCATAGGGTAATATGTGTGTATTTATGGATGTGATTTGGGATCTACCGAGAGAGCATGTGAGTAGCGTGAAGTGGGGGCATGGCTACCGTCATGTGCGTACCTGTGTGAGTTTAAGGGAGCTGAGATTTGATGTTGGCCGTAGGGTTAGATAGAGAAGCCATGGGCTGTGCAAGAGGGAATGATGGGTGCAAGTGCGAAGGAGAGGCAACCCAAGTGCGATGGGTACCTATATGTGTGGACTTCTCGTGCGAGGATCTGGGTGACCCCGTGTGTGTGTGTCCTGCGTGCGTGTGCGTGTAAGCTATGTGCTGTGAGAATGTTTGTTGTGCATGTGGTGTGGGTACCATGTATCTCTGGATGTGAGAGTGTGTATATGTGCATGACAAGGGAGAAGGGGAAGAGGAAAGCAGCAGCTATGGGTGTATGTGTCTGAGAGCTGTGTGCATGGTGTGTGTTTGTGTGCCCATATGTGTGTGTGTAGCTGCCAAAGGCAGCTGTGTGCGTGTGTTTTTGGGTGTGTATACAAGTGTGTGTGAGGGTGCTAGAGGGTGCGTGAAGCTGCCGAAGCAGCTGTGTGTGTGTGTGTGTGTGTGTGCGCAGATGTGTTGTGTGCACGGGTTTGTGTGTGTAGTGTGTCTGCGTGTGTACTGGGTGCATGAGTTTGTGTGTGCTGTGATGTGTGTGTGTGAGTGAATGTATATGTGGGTGAAGTGTATGTGTGTGCCTGCAAAAATGTGTGCGCGCAGAAGCTGCCATGAGACAGCTTGGGGGGGGGGGTGTGTTGCCGCAAGGAGCAGCTGTGTGCCGTGTGCTTGGTGTGTGAGTGTGTGGGAAAATGCTTGTGGGTGTGTGTGATGCTGTGTGTATATGTGTGTGTATCAGGCGTGGGTGTGTAAGATTGTGTGTGTTTGTGAGGGAAGGAAGGCAGCCAAGGCTTGGTGTGTTCTGTGTGAATAAACAGTGAGCCGTGAAGTATAAAGAGGAAGAAGAAGACAGGTGAACAATAGTGGGTCTGTGCAGTAGAGTGGTACACTGTGCTTGCACAGTTGTACCACGTGGCTGTTGGGTACTGTACACTTGTCCAAAAATTCTAAAAATTTACAGGATGATTCTTAGTGCAATTATAATTTCTGTGAAAATTTCTTAATTTTCTGATGTCGTATGTATTTATTATAATTTCTGCAATTTCAGAATTGTAAAAGTCTTTTGGAGCCCTTAAACCCAGAAAATGGTCAGACAAAAATTATATTAATGTCTTTATGGCATAAATAAGACTCAGTAAAAGTTTGATAATTTTTTAAGTTGATTTGATATCATTTTCCATATCGCATTGAGTTTAGCAAAACGAAAAATAAAAAAATAGTTTACTGCCTTTTAAATCTTATTTTAATTTCTATAATTTTTATACATATATTAAGGCTTGTATAAAAATTATGAGTACTTATTTCCAGGTAGAAGAAATTATGGAAATTTGTTGATTTTTAGTGTATTTAAGGAAATTATTTTTTATTCGAAAATAATCAAAAATTTATATTTTTATCCCATATGCTCTATTAAGCTATAAATAATGCTTAATGAACGACAAGAATATTTTTGAGATATTTCGGAGCCTCGTGGAGTGTGACGAGTGTCGGGTTAGATTGGCCGAACGTGGGACCCGCTTTGAATTTTGTCGTTCCGGATAGAGAAATGAGTACGATGTGGGTAGTTGTATTAGGTTTATAATATATCAGTGTGGATAGCGTTCTGATAAATAATTTGCCCGACCTAGGTTAATCCAAGGGATTTTGGATCGAGGCTGTTGACCATTGCATAGCTTGGACTGAGGTAAGGGATTTTTTTTCTGAAACCCAGTTTCCTCTATTTGTCCTCGAATATTTTTGAATTGTTATCGCTATTCTTTTGGATTCTATTATTTTGATTAAGTCGCATTGTTTGCCTTAAAAACCTTTCATTGAGCCTTAAAATCATTTATTGAAACTCTTATCGGTGCTCAATATTTATTGTCCATCGAGCATTGATCGAATAACATGTTGCATTAATCGATTTGTTCTCATTCTGCATATTGACATGGGAGTTTGCATTGGTGTGTTTGGCGGGAGTTGGTGTATATTGGAGGATATTGGTGTGAGCTAGTACCTTGACGGACTAGCCGGTGTATTGGTGTGGGCTAGTGCCTTGATGGACTAGCCGGTGTATTGGTGTGGGCTAGTGCCTTGATGGACTAGCCGGTGGAAAGTGTTAATGAGCATCGCCTTTGTGGCTTTGCTAAGTGATTACCCTGCACTGCCTGTGTGGCTTTGCAATTGCTCATGTTATTGCATTCGTGATTGTTTGTATCGTGTCTGGAAATCGTATTGATATCTAATGAAACTAGTTATGATTCTTTTTGAAAATCTATGAATTGCATCTGTAATTGTTTCGTAGTTTCTATCTTTGAGCGACCTTACTGAGCTCTCAAAAGCTCACTCCCCTTTGACTTCCTTTCCGCAGGTGATAACCAACAATAGATCGTATTGGGTGTGGACTAGATTTGTGCCGAGCGAAAGAGAATTTAAGTTTCAGTATTAGCCTTTAGAACCCCTGGGTGGGCCATTATTGTTATTTAGAATTGTTAGTTTAGATTTGATGTTTCAAGTATAATTGTACGCTAAAAGTATTATTTTACTCAACGGTTTAGTTGCTCTGACGGACTGATGGTTTTAAATTGCTTGAGTTTGAGGTCGTAATTATCTGAGTGTATCTGATCGAGCGAGTGTTAACGTTCCGGAAATTCCGGGATGTTACACCGGCCCTCGCAGCGGGATGGACTCACAACCTTATAGTCATCGCCGCCACGGGATGGGATCATTACCTTAAAGCCATCGCCGTCACAATCATGGGGTGCTCTGATCCTCGCAGCGGGATGAACTCACAACCTTATAGTCATCGCCGCCACGAGATGGGCTCACAACCTTAAAGTCATCGCCGTCACAATCACTGGAGGCTCTGGCACGAGGACCCCTCACAGTGGGATGGACTCACAACCTTATAATCATCGTCGCCACGGGATGGGCTCACAACCTTGAAGCCATTGTCGTCACAATCACGGGGGGCTCAGGAACGAGGACCCCTCGCAGCGAGATGGACTCACAACTTTATAGTCATCGCTGCCACGATATGGGCTCACAACCTCAAAGCCATCGCCGTCTTCATTCCGGGGGGGTTTGTAGTGCTCCGGCACGAGGACCCTTTGCAGCAACGGGATAGGCAACTCCTTCGGGACACTATCTCTGTCAGGGTGTCTTCGTGACTGGCCTACGTGCTCCGGCACTCGGGGCTCGCGCCGGCACCCCTAGGGGCTATGACCCCCGGGTCACTCTGAGACGGAAGCAGGTCTTTGGAGCTCATCGCGCCTAGTCCACCTAGCAGCTGGGCGTCGGGTCTTCCCCACCACTGCCAGGCCTGTGGGACTTTGCAAGGGCTTGGATTGGTGGTTAGATCAAGGGGGTTCTCTGGTCACACCGACGCTATGGGAGTGAGTCTTTCCAGACAAATAGAGTGACGCCGTGCGGGGCAGGCCGGGTAAATATGCAATTCGACAGTCCGTGGAGCACCGGCAGTTGTGGACTCCCTTGGTGACGTGTCACTCCTGGGGAGTGCCACGTGTCTCGTGATGACATCATCATCTCAACCTCTATAAATAGAGGTCTTGAGAATTTATTTGGGACCCCGAAACATTTTCAGGACTTCAGATTTTCAGATTCACGGAACTCTCTAACTTTCACTTTCTCACTCTAGAATCCTAGAGAGAGAAACATACATGACCTTAATTCTGGACCTAAGCATCGGACTGTGACTGTCGTCGTGTATTCACTCTGCGCCTTCGCCCTTGCAGCACTGCCACCCTAAGGCTCTGTCTGGGAAGACCTTAGTCTCTGCCATTGCTGTGTCCCACATCATCACACTTGGCATCTGACTTGGACTGCATTCCCTGTGACACATTCACGTCGACTGCAAACCCACTTTTCTTGACATCACATACAAATGTTTATGATTGATTCTGGAAAGGTATTAAAAGGTTGGTGTTTGATGATAAAAAAAAAGAGCAAGGTGTTTAAATCACCTTTCCAAAGTCAAAAAACAAAAAAAGAGTTTAAAACCGTAAATGAGGAATGTGTGGTCTATGATTTTAATTACTCCATTTTGGAAGAATCAGTTTAACCAATAAAAATACAAAATTACCTCACAACTTTTACATTGGAAGACGGTAATAGAGCTATCTATCCTTCGACGTTACTAATGTAGTCGCCACATGTGTTGTGTGTGCACTGAAAATTTAACAAAAGTTTATATAAACTTTATCGATACAAATGATAAAAGGTACGGAGTAGTACATAAAAACAAAAAAATGAGTTACATACCATGAGACCAAGAGGGAAGAAGCAGTAAAAATGTATTAAAAAAGTGATTGTTACTTATTTGGGTGGAGTGGTTGGAATGACGAGGATGGATAAAAAGTTTCAATTGTAGTGGTTGTTTAATAATTATTAAGAAATATTCAACAACGACCTTGATTAACTTTTTTATAATTAGAAGTTAGTTTATACTGAGTATATAATATAGAAGGGTATAGTTTAAAGTTCAACAAAAGTATTCATTATAAAATTATTTTTCTCAGTAATAGATAGATTACAAACAACAGCACAGTTCCCGTCAAGTAGAAAAAAAGGAGCTCAAACATAAATTTCCAATTAGCGTGTTTGTTTGAAGCTAATTGGAAACTTAGTAATCAAGGCGTAGACACCCAGTGGTTATTTCCACAAATGATGTTCCATAGAAGAAAGCAACTTATTTATTTTCTCACTTATGGTATAAGATCTCATGCAACCCCTACCACCTATGAGCGGATTACAACTTCGGAAAAACAATACTTCTGCGCATTAATCCTTGTAATTGCTCATCGAGCCACCTTTCTTTTTCATGTGAACTTCTGTCTTTTTAGCACTTAGTTTGCCCTTATGTTGACTATTGTACTGCTTGAATTTGCAAAGTTTAAGCAAAGTTTCTACTATTAAGAACTTTTACGTCTGTCCACAGTGTGGTACTCACACCACAATCAATTCAAGTCAATCTTACGACTCCAAACTGAGTGAGACCCTAATACCATTCCTAAAGCGTCCATAGCCCGTGGAGAGCCCTTCTTCCTCCTTTGTAATACCTTGTCAACCCCTTAAACCATATCCCTCTCATTCTTTCTGATAGCCTATAAAACCATTGCCCTTTTAACCGCTAAATCCAACAGAAACAGTCCGCATGGACTAAGTAACCAGCTTTTGGACACCGAAGCCAGGGACCAAAACAAAGAAAGTAACATGTACAAGACTTAGCAACCTTGGAGCAGACATATTGGCAGCCCAAATGTCTGCTAACACTTAAGTCCACAGAGTACTAAGCTTTCTTGAACGGAAGGTTTTCTTAACCTTACTTGCACTACTAAAGTAAAGTTTTCTTGACCACTTCCCCTACATAGTAAAAGCTTATAACTTGAACTGAGTTTTTCGACAACAAATAAGTATTTACCGATCACTTACGAAGAAGTAAACCTTTGAATAGCTAGAAACAGCTCCTTGGCTTTTGACGGCTCGGATACCTCCATGCCATGATAACCCTCATCGAAGTGTCCCACCGTACAGATGTCTTGCTTCTCCAACATTTTGGCGAACTCCATCTGACGGTCGATCAACATGTCCTCAAAACCACCCGCGACCAAGACCCGCCAACCCAACGACCGAACCCGACCAAACAATCCCGATCCATCGCACACCTTCGGATTGCAAAACGCATGATCACGATCTGCATCAACCGGCAAAGATAACTCCCACAGACCATCACATCCAGCTAGAGTCAAGACCGACCCATAAGCCAATCTCAGCTCCGACGCAGTCCTTTCCAACCCGCCGAAAAACGGGTGGTGCAGAATCAACCCTTTGACTTTTAACGGCTTAAGGCCATCATCATTCACAGCTGCGGCCACCGCAGTCCTGCATGGTAGGCTATGTTTCCTTCTGCACTACTCCCCATGAGAAAACAGCTGGAGAAGTCAACATATTCAGTTAACCATTCATCTTGGGTGGCCTTGATGTGATGCAAGGCCTCCACAGCGTCGTCGTACGCCGCCGGGAGGCGGTGCTCAGGCGCAAGGCGGTACTCGACGGACACAACTATGGCGACGGTTTGAGCTGCCAATTCGTTGCAAAAGCTGTGTGTGACGGTTGAAGCTGCACTCATGAAAACGAAGCCTCCACCGTGGTAGTACACTATAAGTGGGAGCTTGGTAATGGAGGAGGAATCTAGTGCTTCTCGTGGTAGGTAAATTCGAAGCCATGTTTGGTTGCTAGGATTAATGGGGATGTCTTTACTGAGAACTTGAGAGTGCACATCGGGCTCGGGTGTGGCGGGGGCGCATGGGAACTGAAAGAGGCGCGTATACGTGCCGTCGGCGTTGCGTACTATTCCGACGTGGGTTCGATCGGACATGTTTGGCTCGCCGGTGGCTTGGATAGGGACTAGTTTAAGGGACACTTTTTGCCTCGCTGTTTACACGGGATTCATCGATTTCTTCTTATTGTTTTGTTTCTTAGTATTACTTTCTGTTCCATGTCCAAAAAAAAAAAAAGGAACTTCTAATTAATGTTCACATCTTACTACGGTGAGCATCTATATTTTGACGGTACCTGTTAAGTTTGAAGCACCACAATACCATTGTTTATGAAACTTCCGCATCATGAAATTTGTGTCAATCCTTAAAGTTTATCTTGGATGACAGAAGCACAAGTTTTTAAAAACATCAAGTTTAATGTTCGAATGCGAGGAAACTTTGAATAATTATATAGACCGGCTTCCACCGGAGGGGATGGTACGATATCTACGTCAAGTTGTTGGTTGGTTAATTTGGCTCTTACTGGACTTTTGGTTATGCATGTTTTCGAACGGGTTATTAAATTCTTTATAGTCTTGTTAAGTTTCAAGGGAGGTTGGCTAGACCACAATTGTAGGTGTCATGATTAAGTATATACAGAATATGATACCAAGTATAATTAAGTCACAAACGAAGGAACGGAGTCAAGATAACTTGGGTGGAGCTTGTAGGGCTAACAGTACTGCTGAAGCAAAGCTGAGGCGCAAAGTGAGTACAAGTGATATGATCGTATGTAAGAAAAATAAATTCTTTACGTTTCAAAAAAAAATTCTTTTTAAAATTCTCTAAGAGTTATAAGAATTCTGCAAACGAGAAAATAAATAATGAACTCTAATCTCCTAAATGATGAGAGGCCTCTATTTGTGAACATTCACGGGACTTTGCTCCTTGTGACACTTTAATGAACGGCAATGCGTTGGAGTGACAACTCACAAAGGCTAATCGTTATCGCAGGTTCGTTGCCTTGTTTGTCGAAAAAAGTACAATAATGATGGATGCACTTCTAATGGTGGTGATATACTACAAGGTTGTTAAAGCGTGTCCAAGTTGTGGGAGCATGTCTAAGTGTCGCAAAAGCATATAGGTAAATGGGTTAATTACTCACGGCACCCCTGAAGTTTATCCAAATTACACACGGACCCCCTATCTTTGAAAATTACACTCTGCTCCATTTCTTTGACGGTGTTAACGGTGGGACACAAAAAGACATTTTTACCCTTGTATATTAACTACACAGTATCGTCTTGGATTTTGGAGGGACTGAGATGTCTGGCTCTTCACTCTTGGCTACAGACATCAAGTCAAAAAAAAAAAAAATTGTTGTAGTCGGGCACCGATCTATAGCCATCGTCGGTTGACTTTTTGTAGGAAAAAGGGGGAGTGTAGATCGCCATCGCCGATAGACGAATTTTGTTCTGATCGGAGGGGGAGAGAGAGAGATATGAAGCAT
Organism: Escallonia herrerae; assembly: GCA_033070095.1. Lineage (NCBI taxonomy): Eukaryota > Viridiplantae > Streptophyta > Magnoliopsida > Escalloniales > Escalloniaceae > Escallonia > Escallonia herrerae. The sequence continues at coordinate 268,061 of JAVXUP010000692.1, forward strand.
TGAGGACCGGTAATCCTTGTTATTTCCTTGATTCATAAAAATGGAATGAATCTGAAAGTTTTCCAATTGACCAGTGAATTGTTAGGTGATGACACTGGCCGGAATCGGCCATCAGGGACCGGATACCCTGCCGACAATAGTGATTCCATGGCTGTTTTGGAGGTTGTGGCGGGCAGTGCTTCCAATGGAGGGCGACGGTGTCAGGCATGCGGCTTTGGGTTCACCGGTGATGAAGCCGTGCGGTGTTCAGTGTCGCAATGGTGCATGGGGGTGTTGGGTGGTACTTCCGGTAAGGGGCGTGACCGGAGAATGAGGGGTGGTTGACCACGAGATGGCACCGAAGACTGTGCCGATGATAAATCCCTTGCGGTGGTGGCTGTGGCGCTGTGGTCGCCGTTGTTGTGTCGTGGTGTACACTGTAGGCGACGCCGGAGTCCATCGCAGAAGAAGAAGCCGGCAGAGGAGAAGAAGCCCACCATCGCCGAGAAAGCCCTAGCCGAGAAGAAGCCCAAGGCCAGCAAGAAGCTCCCCAAGGAGGCCGGCTTCGCGCTGCCGGAGACAAAAAGAAGAAAAGGTCCAAGAAGTCCGTCGAGACCTACAAGATCTACATCTTCAAGGTCTTGAAGCAGGTCCACCGGGAAGGGATCTCGAGCAAGGCCATGGGGATAATGAACAACTTCATCAACGACATCTTCGAGAAGCTGGCCCAGGAGTCTTCCAGGTACAACAAGAAGCCCACCATCACCTCCCGCGAGATCCAGACCGCTGTTAGGCTTGTACTTCCTGGTGAATTGGCCAAGCACGCCGTTCTGAGGGGACCAAGGCGGTGACAGAGTCACTTCTTTCACGCCCAGGTGAGTAAAGGACAAGGGAGGGTATTTTGGGTATGAAAATTACATAAAGTGATGTGTCAGGGAATCTTTTCACGGAGTTGGGCCTGCCGTTAAATTTGTGTAGTTGTGTGTAATGTGGGTACAAATCTCGGAAGGACGGAGTGTAATTTTTAAAGATAACGGTAGTGGAGTGTAATTACGTAAAACCTCAAGGGTGTTTAGTGTAATTTACCCTAGATAAATTAGTCAAAAAGGGTCGAGAAAAGAAAAAATTGATTGCGTAACAGACGTCATAGCAAAAAGATTGGATCAGAGCTATGGACCATCACCTACAGGGTGGCCATCCCTCATCTTCAATAGTCCAACTTCATTCGTCGCTTGCAAAAAGATTGGATCAGAGCTATGGACCATCACCTACAGGGTGGTCATCCTTCATCTTCAATAGTCCAACTTTATTCGTCGCTTGCGGGTTGGTCTTGGTGACCATCTTGCCTAGGTTGACGACTTGATCAAAATTGACGTTCATTTGTTGACTTTTGTGCGTGGCACCAAATATGGCTCCAAACAAGGTCATATGTATTTGAAAAACTTTGACAGCTACCAAAATTGAAAGAATCTCACTTATTTTTCATATAATGATAATTAATAATTATTATATATTTTTAGTGGTTTTAATTTTGTGACGTTAAAAAATATTATTAAAAATTATCGCTGAAAGTATTAGTAAAAAAGTCACAAATTTTTTTTAGTGACTATTCATAGTCATTATATATAAAGTTGTAAGAAGATTCTTACAAACAGGATAGCAGCCAAAATTTGTTCGTATGTGTTTAGCTGGAACAACAAACAACATACTCTATTGTACTTATGCATACACTCCTTCGTTTACACAAAGCATAAAATTCTGGTGGTACCTAAGTATTAGACTAGAAAAAAAAGAATAACATGAAGGAATCTCATATTCATCCGACGGTCACACTGGTTTGTAATTGGGCTTCAATGCCCAAAATCAAGAATCCACACCAGGAGCCCTGGGTCCTGCAGCATGCGTCGAACGTTGTGTTGGGCTGACTTGAAGTTACTAAGCGCTCTGACAAAAATTAAAGCCCACCTCGCGGCCCAATATGGGTGTTAATCATTAACCGAAGTCAAGATAGGGAGAAGAGCTGAAGAAAATGCAAAGATCAATTGACTTCCAGTTAGAAGCCGTTTGTAATTGATTCTTAAAAGTTGATTTTAATTAAATCAAAATCAGTTTTTAAAATAGCTTTAATCCATTTTAAGTATATTAGATTAAAAGTTGTTGAATGTGTTTGGATAAAAAAGGATTAAAGTAGATTTAGGGTAGCAAAATTACCATGTAGTGTGTTCAAACTGAAATTGAGCATTTAATGTCTTTTTAAAAGTAAGAATATTTTGATAAATCTTTTGGTCAAACCTGATTCTTCAAAACTGATTAAATCTTAATCCAAGAAAATGAAGATTATAGATTTAATCAGTTTTGAGGAGCATATTTAATCAGTTTTTTTTTTTTGCCAAATACTTCAAAATTGATTTAATCTGAATTTAATCAAATTTGACCAATTTATAAAAATCCCAAAAACCCTCTTAGACCAGATCACTGGCTCAGGCTAGAATTCGTGTTGGAGTGCCAACGAAGCCTTGAAAAAGAACTACGATTCTTGCAACTTGCAAGTGTCGTTCGTGAGCCACGATCTCCAACAAGACGTGGGCAATCGCAAACAATGGCCAACTTTATGTAGAAATGTAACGCATCATTGCACATATTATAGGGTCAGAGTTGGCATGTTTTGGGCAGCGATGCCACAATGGAGACATCAGGACCAAGGTACTCGCTAATGCTGCAGGTTCTGATAATGTACACTAACCCAATCAAAGTAAAATTCGCTGAGCGTCCCTTCACCTATGCTGCCAATCACCAACACTCGCAGTGATTTCGACATCCTCCGTCAAACCGGCGGCCGCCTCACCAGATTCCCCGTCACCCTAGGCCGGCACTGTTGTCACCTGCCCAGGTGTGTAATGGTGGAGGGACACGACGAGGAAGTTGTGGCAGGCGGCTGAGGAGCTGAAACTTGGTGTTCCTGGAAGGTCTCAGATTGTATTCGGTGGATCAGTTTTGCCGAATTCTGTGCCGCCCGCCCCTTGCCAACGTTTGCCCTACCTTTCACCGGCGTGCTCCCCTGCTTATCGTTTGCCGATGAAGCCGCTGCCTCTCACCGACGCCACCATCGCCGCTCGTTGATGCGCCAGCCATCCAATCTTCGACACGGCCTCGTCCTTCGGCAAAGCAGCCATCTTGCCTTCTGTTTTCTCCTTTTTTTGTTCTCAGATCCATTACCCAATTATACTTTCCAGATATACCGTCTTATAACTTAAGTTCTTTCAGCTTGTCATGTTTCCACTTAGATCTTTGGTCTTTGACTTAATCAAACGCGATATATTTTGCAAATGAAAATTTTTACACGTGATTCAAGCTGTTTTTGTAGGTTTACTTTTCTGGTATGTTTCCGGCACAGCGGTGGTGTTGGTTGTCAGCGTGAGGTTGGTCTTTGGCGGCTGTCAATGCAGTGATGGAAGTTTTGTTGGTAATTGGCAATGGCGTCTTGAATATAGGGCGGTGTTCATGGTTCCAGTAAGTCTCTATGCTTGAACTCTTGCTCTTAACATCCATTGCACCCTTAACAGAAACTGTAGCCTCCATAATGTAATTCACATTGAAAGAATGATTAGAGAACGAAGAAAAAATAGGTAATAAATTAGCATATACTAACCGCTGGACACACAAGTGGTTGGTGGTTGACGTTTAATCTAGCCATTTTGTCCCATGATGAGGAGGGGCATTTTGGGGCAAAATTGCTAACGGTGACTCTTTGTATCTGTAGGGTACCGCCCAAATCAAGGGAGTGCATGACTCGATACGCATGGCGCAGGGGGTGTAGAGATAATAGACGCAAAAAACTCTCTCATGGTGAGTTGTGCTTAGTAAACAACACAACTTTGACTTGGATATAAAACTCCAGCAATATACACTTGAATATATGTAATACTCAGATTAACATACACCCGAATATGATTCTTATAACCTTGTTACATTTGGATGGAACTGCAAAGGTCTTCAAGAAATAAAACATACTTAAAGACCCTGAGGGTCTGAAAAGATTTCAGAGCTGAGAATAACTAAAGTCGCCTAAGACTTTATCATTTGTAAAATAGATAAGAAGATAAGGAGCTTGGATGGTTCTAGCCTTGAGAAAAAGTTAAGCTTTGGAAGATGTCATCCTCGAAAGATATCCCCATTGATAACGATTCTAGACTCGAGTAATAAGAGTTGCCTCACCGAACGTCAAAGGAAAGTCAACTAGAGTTTGCTAGCCTCGACTTGCATGCACTTTCCAAAATAAACATGGAATTGTTGACTATATATACCTCCTTGTATCCAAGCAAAGATTCATGCATGACTATTTGAGATTGCAAAAAATACAACGTTTTTTTTTTCTTACCTTTCACGGTGTTAATCTTTTGCAAGTTGAGAGTTCTATGCCCCAACACCCACCAGCTTATGCATGGTTGTAATGCCACGATCTCACGAGGATGGAACCGTACTACTTATAAGCACTACTTACTACCTACATGGCGACTCCACTAGAATTCTAGTAGTTCACCACTATGTATAATCGGTATTCAATTTAGGTTACTGAAATGGTGATTAGGGATAACCAGAGGGCTAGACAGCCCACGAGACCAACACCTTTGTTGAATTCTCTTACAGATTTTATATGGACCTATTCCTGAAGAAGAAGAGCATAATACATAATTAAAATCAATGCATGCGACAGGAAAATCAAACCATACCTGAAAAAGAGTCGGTGCTTGAGCAGTTATGCGTTAACCAATAGCTCATGTTGTAGACGATGACAAAACTCGTAGGGGCTATGGCGTCACAAGGTCCTGCTGGAAGGCCTCCGCCTAGGTGGGATCCAGATTGCCTGCTGTAGCCCTAGTTATAGCCGTCCGATCATATTAGGTGAAAGAGGATGGCTCAGATGAAGTCACGCACCCGCTATTTACCCTCCCCATAAACGTTCTGCCGACATTTATTCTCTCTCCAAGCCACACTCTCTCTCTCTCTCTCTCTCCAATTCCATCTGCCACTACGACGACTTCTTGACGCCTTCCACCTTCCGGCGACGACACAACGACGGCACATCCATGGTCCACCTTCCGGCAACGACCCTTCCACCTCAAGTTGACTCCTCCTCCTCCTCCACCGCCTGGCGACGCCGTGACTGCACATTCCTCTATCTCCTCCGATCTACACTCCCTCTCCCCCCCCCCCCCAAAATCGAATGGACGAACCATCACCCACCGACGACGACGTAGCGAGATGACGCATCTGCAGATCTGTTGAACCCTTATGGCAGAGGTGCTGTAACACTAATCTAGTCCGTTGGTTTACATTCAATATGAACAAGATGATGCCACGTCTCTTTATCCCTCCTAAAAGCTAATCTTGCCATGTTCCTCCCGTTCTCCTTTCTCCTCTCATGAAGTTAACAATGGTTTTTTTTTTATTTTTTATTTCTGGCCGATGTTTCCACTGTTTGAGATAGACGGAACTAAAAGAGCCGACGTTTCTCTTCCATCTTCATCTTCGGATTCCTCTAAACCTTCACCATGATCACTAGTGAAGAGCAGTAACATAATGCAAATGAGTTTACAGATCATACTTTAAAATATGAAAAATCAAGTAGAGCCCAAGGTTCACTTATTGTTGCAGACCCAAAATCTTAAATCTAAAAACATAGGTGAAGAAGAGGCGAGCCATGGAAGAGGAGAAAGGTGAAGAAGAGGCAGCATCGACTGACACTCAGCCGTTCTCTCGGCAACTCAAACGTGGAAGTTGGGCTAATTTTAAGAGGAGTATGGCGTGGCAAAATCTTGTCTATTGAATGTCAGTGAACGGACACGATGATTCTACAGCATCTCTGTCGTAGATTCCCCTACGGTAGAGGATCTGTTTCCCCTAGGTGAATAGCTGAAGTATCACTGCAAGCTATTCCAAGTCCCGTCGTACCTCAGTGTAATCTTAATTATAGTTCAATGTTATGTCAATAATTAGGCATAGTTATATGCAATAAACAAAAATTTCAATATTGCCGAGTGTAATTAATCCTTGTAAAACAAAGTACCTATGCATTGGTTTGCATTCTAGTCTCTTTCGTTCGACCATCACCGTCACTACCTTTTGCTTGCTGAGGCCAAATTCATCCCTGCTACCTTCATCACCAAGAACCTCATGCCACCTCCCCTTATCAGCTCTACCGCCTTGGCCACGTCCAAGCCATAGGATGACCACCGCCCTCCCCAGTGGCGGAACCAGGATTTCACTCCAGGGGGTGCAAAAAATATATCAAAATCACTAAAACTTTTTAATAAGTAAAATAATATACAAAAAGTGAGTGTAAGTCTTTTGATAATACACAAAAAGCCTACTAAAAACATCCACAAGGTCATATTAAGTTTCATGAGATTAAAGTCAGGTACCAAACTTAGTGGGAAACCCACTGCCGGCCAATAAGAATTAATAAAGGTTTTTTTTGAATTTCTAGTCCATTAAACGTTTCTAGTCCATTAATTTGATAATCAACTAAACTTTTCTGAATTGTCACTATAGCATCTCAATCAACATGTACTCAGGGAATCAAATCTATTTGAATATATGAAAATTGAATTAGGAAAGCAATTGGGATCGGAAATTGAATTCGTTGTTGCATTCTTTGTGAGTTCAGGTTCTGAAATAAACTCCTAGATGAATAAAGTCATGGTTAGATGTAGTAAATATTTACAAGCACTTGGGACTAAATGTGAATCATATGAAATACATCAGAGCGCATGTTATAAGAATAGAGCAAGAGCACACACAGACATCTACATTAAATAGAAAACATTGTTGTACAACGTCATTCTTATTGCATTCTCTCTTTTCTCCAAGCAAAAAGTGATAGCTATTATGGAGTTCAATGGAGGATTTCTATATTTCGGCTACCTGCTTATCTGATTGACCATTGCTACATGTCTAATCAATTAAGAACACGCAGAATAAGTGAAAATGAATAAAAAGTTCCTACCTCCTCTACCTTTTCAGTACCAGTAACAATGCTGTGCAAATTGCCATGGAAGCCAAGGAAGCATATAGCCAGTACAAAGGCCCATTCAGTTCCAAGAAAACAAACCTCAATGTTATAAATGCCAATTTTTCCATTAAATGACGATGCTGAAACGACCCCAGGGATCTTTGGATACCAGTGAACATCAAAATTCCAGTTGGTTCCAGTAGGCAATTGAGAGACAATCTGGAAAAGAAACAGATAAACATGAAAAGCAGCATCACAAAGTTAGGAACGAGCAACGATTGGGAAAGTACAAGCCTAAAAGACACATAAAACAACAGACGCTAAACATATAACAGAATTTACAAATTAAGGTAAATAATCATAGAAACGGGCAATGATTGGGAAAGTACAAGCGCAAAAGACACATAGAACAGGAGATGCTAAACATATAACAGAATTTATAAATTAAGGTAAATAATCATACCTCTCCTGAAACCATGTCCCGGCAAAGAGTACAAGAGTACGATTGTCTTTCACACAGGTAAGCAAATAGAAGCTATCACTCTATGAGTCGTCACTTCGTCCGGTTCGTCGCCGCCAGCTCGTAGATCTAGGCTAGATCCGACAAAGGAGTTGGTTGAGGTGAGGTTGTTGCTTGTCAGTGACTGTGAGTTGTCACTTCATCCGGTTCGTCGCCGCCGGCTCGTAGATTTAGGCTAGATCTGGCCGGAGTTGGTTGAGGTGAAGGCCGCCGACTGCCATCCGTGATCGGTGACTGAGGCACCGTGAGCCCATGATCGGTGACTGTGAGGTGCCGTGGCCGTGAGACAGTGAGAGGTCGTGAACTGAGAGGAGAGAATATATATATTCCAAAATTTGAGGGGGCTACCCTCGTACAAGCATGGTTCTGCCCCCGGCCCTCCTAGTACCTCTAGGCTAGCCCGAACACCAAAAGTATATAATTTATGTCAAAAGCAATGCACAACTTCATAAAGAATTGGTATAATCATCTATAATGCTGCAAAAGCCACACATGCTATGACGATATGGCTAGAGCTTCATTGATCATTTCGGAATGGCAACTAAGCCGCGAGCAGGACATTCATGCACTTGATTATGCATAGCTTGATTAAAATCACTTGGGGTTCGAAGTGTTATGCTCTAGCACACCACAGTCAAATTCAAATGGCTGAGATTTGTGCACCACATTCTTCACTGTGGTGAAAAGTTGTAATCGCTGTTGAACCAAAGAAAGGTAGAAAGAATGGCAATTTTATGCTGATTCATCAATGCCCAGACCACAAATCCTGTTCTCAATTCTTCGACGTGCACGTTTCTGCACTTTTGTCTCTTCGCGGGATGCACTCCAAGTGTTCGACAGAAGTGCTCCACTTCTTTATTCAAAATAAACCCGCCTCGGTGGTGCTTAAGGTGGGATCGCCGCAATCTCCTGTTGCTTCTGTACTGAATTCTCCACCAATGGTGCCGGCCACCGAGGCCTAATGCAGGTACCATCTCTCCGCCTTCTTTTGTTGTGACCTATGTATGGTCCTTCGTTTTTTAACTTTGCATAGTTTTTACTTTTAAAAAAATTTTAGGCAAAAAATTGAACATTTAATGATGACATACAGTAAACAAAGATCAACTATATACTTTTTGAGACGTCAAAGTAGATCAGAAATAATGAGGATATTGTTACAATTTTAGTACAAAAAAATCGTAAAATATCGAAGAATGACAAAAATAATGAAATGGACGGAGTAAAGTAATGAGCACGAGCAGTCCAAACAGACGGAACTGCATTTATTTGGAGAAACTTTGTGCAATGAGACCACTCAAGTTGTTATTGTCCCCCGTTGCTTCAACTTCATTTTGGTCTATAAAACGAACTTAAAGGGAGCTCAGTTTATAGATGGATTAACTGATTGAGTGACGGACCTATGAAGCAAGTTTGTCCAAAATCAAGATATTGTATCAAGTAATCTGCTCTAGACCTGTCAGAAGGTTGTGAGACAGATTTGAAAACTTTAGAAATTTGGAACCATACCCAGTTAGGAAACTGGTCATGAATTTTTTTGTTGGGTACGTCTAATTAGATAAATAGATAGATAGATAGATTCTCAGTGCCTTTTAAGTACTAAACCAGAGTTGCACATTAGTGATGATATCACTGATTGCTTATCTTGCAAGAAAGCATCCTTACGTTGGTGTTCTTGTGAGGAAAGATCAAGATCTTGGAGGTTCATGTGCTGGTAGAAAAGGTCTAGCTCAAGACACCGGTACCAGTCAAACTGTTGGATGAATGCTAGGTAGTTTAGGGTTAGACCTGCCCTCAATCAACCCTCACTGCAATTGGTACTTCAGAATGCAAAGGTATGAGCGATGACCGGACATCCATGCTTCACTCCATCTGGGCCATGAAACAGAGTTGGCTGGAAGCCGGAAAATATGAGTGAATACATATTAAGTCTGCTCAATGCAGGGGAAAGCTTAGAGTAAGAAACAATGATGTACATACAACGTGTAAACCTTAGTTGCAAGGAACAAGAGTGAGAGGGGGGTCGGGGACGGGGGAGCGTAGACACTTGAAGAATCAAAGGTTGGGAACGGCTAGAACCAAAAAATATATTACTACTATGAATTGTTTATTCTTGCGGTACATGTTTTCTTTTTTGTCTTCAAATGTCATAAGTGGTGGTTAGTAGTTACTTTTGTACTTATCACATGAAGTGATTACTAGCTACTTGAATAACAAGAGCAAAAAAATGTGGCTTGGCAAGACACTTCTAGTCGGTAAATCTCCCACTGAACAGGGCTACAAATAGGTTTGGTGGAAATTAGAGTTTTAAGTAATTACGAACGTCTTGTTAACAACCGACTTTGAGTGGTACAGCATTATCTATTTAATGGGAGGAACAATACATGCTTTAGAAATCAAACATACTGCCTCTGAACTGGGTAAAGTATCAAAAACTCATACATATCATAATATACACCAATGCAAAACACTTGCTTGATCAGGTGATAGGCTAGAGATGATTAGGACAGGTTTCGGGCCAATGTCATATGATATTTGTTGCGTTAGTTTTGTTTTTCATTCCTACAGTATTGTTCTGGGAAACAAGAGTCTATTGAGCGAAGCAGTTTCATGAAAGCACGGATACGAGTATATGTGGGACCACTCCGACTTGTTAATTCAAATTTGTTGATGCAAACAGTTTGTAGCTTTAAATATTAAGTTTTTTTTTCTTGTCAGCATCTCAACATAAATGTTAGTAGTTTCATTTGGCCTAAACAATAATCAAAGTTGGCATAGAATAAAAGTTGAATACATTACAGTTAGGAAATAGAATACTTGGCATACTGTTCTCTTTCTGGTTTCTCTGTCTCATTCTTCTGGGCCAACACATATGGCTACAGGGACAGAGTCCTTATTCTGTAACCACACATGAATGACATGATCCTCAATGTCATAAAACCAACTCAGGGAGACCTCAAGACTACTCACTCTCAAGGAAAGAGCAGCTTCTTTATGCCACATGAAACCTGCAGAAGGAAAATCAGCTTGTTTGTTTAGATTAATATACATTGTTTGTATTTCAAAAGCACAGAGGTAGAAATTCACTACGAAAATCATGACTCTGCAGTTGCTTTGAAGTGAACACTCCAGGCATAGAACAGCTCAATGGCAACGAAACTTTGGTGAGCACGACTTACCATAGAAAAATCTCAAACTTTTTCTTCCATGACCTCTCTTCTCTCCTTCGCACTTTTCTCTGGCGTTCTCTTTTGACAACTCCTGTAATGGGCCTTCTCACCTTCTGCGCGTGTTCTCTTTCAACTATTCCGATGAACCATTTTGGTTTTCCTATAAAGAACATGACACTTCCCACTGCCAGTCCAAGAACTGTTCCACACCCATATCCCAACAACACAACTTTCCAGGTAAACCCACTTGCAAAGTCCAAATCATTGATTTTTTGGACTTCTGGTGGCGGAGGAGGCTTTGGAGTTTCGCTGTCTTCGCAGTTTCTTGACAACGGAGGTCCACACAACTCGGAATTACCACTGTATGCATCAGCTCCGAACGTATTAAACTGATTGCCTCGAGGTATACGTCCCACAAGATGATTTTGGGAGAGATTTAAGACCGCAAGAAAGGTTATGTCTGCAAGTTGTGCAGGAATCTCTCCACCAAGTTGGTTGGAAGAAAGGTCTAATGATTCAAGCACCAAAAGATTTCCCAGCAATGGCGGGATATGACCTACAAGGCCGTTATGGGAAAGGTTAAGCACTTTGAGTGACCTTAGACTTCCAATGACGTCTGGAATTCCTCCTTCAAATTTGTTGTTTGATAGATCAATGGTTGTGAAGATTGTTAGAATCCGTGGTAGTTCCTGCTCTAGCCCTTTCACTACCACAGTTGTATAATCATAATATTGGTGGTAATTTACTTCCCCCATATATTTAAGCGAAGTCCTGGATTCTTCCACGTTCACCATGGCCTTGAAGTTCCGGATATATGTTGTTGGCAGATTGCCAGTAAACTCATTGTCGGCGAGGTCAATGATTCGCAGCTTGGAGAAGGGAAACTGGATCTTGGAAGTACTGTTTACTGAACCACGGAATCTATTAGATCTTAGGACAAGAACCTGCAGCTCTGGTAAAGTTTCTAACCAATGGGGGAATGTATCATTTATGTGGTTTTCTGCAATATCAAGAACTTCCAAGTTTCTACAATTGACAATAGATCTTGGCAGTGTTCCTTCTAATCGATTGCCACGCAAATTGAGATTCCTCAATCTGTTGCCCTCCGCAAAAGCTGTCGGAATGGTCCCGACCAGATTATTATTTCGCACATTCAAAACAGTAAGCTGATTGCTGAAATTTCCCATGCATTGCGGAAACACACCACCCAGACTATTATAGGATAAATCAAGAATTTCTAGGGAGCTCAAGTTACAAACTGATGAAGGTAATGGTCCCTGTAGTAAATTTGACTGAACATCAAGAATACCTAGTTTCTTCCAAGGGATGTGCTCTAGACCCGATATAAAGTTGTGAGAAAGGTTTAGATAAGTTAATGAATCCCCCCATATGGACTCTGCCCATTTAGGGAATTCGCCATGAATTTCGTTGTAGGATAGGTCCAGCATATCGAGATTCTCGTTGGCTCTTAACATATGCGGGAACTCCTTCAACTTACAAGAGGACAGACGCAACCAGGTAAGACTGGGCATTTTAGCGTTGCTTTTGTTAGTGGTACTCACTGATATATTGTTGTTAGACAACTCAAGATATTGAAGTTTTATGAGATTTGAGAACATGTCTAGCTCTACAATGCCGGTTAAGTTGTTCCCTGAGAGGTAGAGAGAAGTCAAATTCTCGAGGTCTGCAATTGATAATGGAATTGGACCCGTTAGCTCATTCTTACTCAAATCAATGAACTCTAGTGACTTGTACTGGAACTCATGCATTGGCCCCGTGAGTTGATTACTCGAGAGGTCTAATTGCACTAGTGACGGAAGAGAAAACAACCAAGATGGTATTGTACCATTCAGCAAGTTATTGGATAAATAGAGGTCAGTCAAGTTTGGGAGCTGAAGAATGTTGGAGGGTAGGGGGCCTGTAAGTGAATTAGATGACAAGTCTAACACTTCAAGTCGTGCGAGGTTGGCAACTGAGGATGGAAATGGACCAACAAAATTGTTACCTTCAAGCGACAGAGAGGTTAGCTGTTTGAGATTAGCAAAAATATCTGGAATTTGGCCCTCGAGATTGTGGTTAAATGAAAGATCTAACTGAGTCAGTTGCTTAAGATTTGAGAGTGAAGACGGGAGATTTCCACTGAAACTGTTTTGTGATAGGTCCAGAAAGGTAATAAGAGTGAGGTTCCCCATAGAGTAAGGAATGGACCCTGAAAAGTTGCATCCCGTGAGTTGCAAGTGATTCAAATACTTCAGAAGGCCAATTGAATCCGGTAATTCTCCAAGTAAACTTGTTGTTGAGAGATCCAACCACCTGAGAGGACTGCTCATGTTCATTTTTGGTAAAATACCAGTGAGATCCCTGTTGTAGCTTAAATCAAGTGTGTGCAAATTTGGCAGTTGGAAAACTTTATCTGGTAGTATCCCGTGCAGTCCAGTATTCTGAAGACTTATAGAAGACAAAGAAGAAGACAAGCTCATGGGCAAAACTGAGTTGATGTTGACAAATGAAAGAGAAACTTCACTCAACTGGGTTAAGTTGTGAAGGAGCATTTTAAAACTGCTAGGCTCTAGTTTGAAACTTTGATCATTGTAAGAGAGATCAAGCGAAACTAGATTGGAAAGACGCAAAACTTCTGGGGGTATGAGGCCTGAAAAGTTTGAGTAAGAGAGGTTTAAATGTGTCAAACCTGCAAACCGTCCGACTTCACTGGGAACCCCGGAGAAAGAGAAATAATTATGAGCGAGGTTGAGCCTCTGGAGGTGAGAAAGCAGGAAAATGGTGCTGTTGGGATGGATGATTCCCTGAAGCTGGCTGCAGCTGAGGTCGAGGCCAATGGCATAACCTGTCGACTTATCGCACGTTACTCCATCCCAGGTGCAGCAATCTGTACTCGTCTTCCAAGACATTGTCTTTGGTTGAGAATATTGCTCGTCATAATCACAATCGGCAGAAGCAAAGCTGTCTATGGTGAAGTCCTGCTTGAACTGAAGAAGAGCTTGGCTTTGCTCAGAAGGACACAAATGATTATTTGTAGTGGAAGGAAGGGACGGTGAGGAATAAGCAAGTTGATGCTGCAAGTGCAAGATAAAGAGAAGGAAGAGATCAAGCAACATTGACAGCCTCATGTTTCCTAGTCAAAACTTTTCAAAGCAAACAGCTGTCTTAATGGCAGAGTAGTTCCATGTTGAATCATTTGTATCCAAAGGGCAAGCTTTATTGCAACCTCCATAGGAAGCAGAACAAGACAATTCAGCACAAAAACTTGTGCCCACACAACATGTCCTTACCTGCAATTGACTAACAAGTAAATGATCAGGAAGCCCTCTCCCTTATAATTTAGCAAGTCTTTATCTTTTTACAAGACATCGCTTATTGACCAGGAAGACTTGTCCCGTGATTCCGTGAACTTTCCAAGTCTTCCCTTAGTAGGAAGCTTTCTTTTTGCACACATCCCACCAGTCCAACATGTTAGTTTCCCTGAACAATTTAAGGAGGGTCATGCACCAGGACGAGTAATAGTCTATGTTTTGGAGGGTCATGCAGCAGGACCAGTAATAGTCTATGTTTTATATTTTCTGTTACTATCGGATGGGCTATCAAATCATATTTCTATTGCCTTGGGGGTTTTAACTATTTGCTTTCTTTCGTTCACAAGTGCCCTGTGCTGCTGACCATTTCAGCTTTCCTTATAAAAGTATGAAATCATTGACTCATTTTAGAAAAAAACCAAAACATCCCGAAGTCTTGCTTATATATTTTAAGCATAAGAGATCTAGAAACTGAGGGCCTGTACGCTTACAAGATTTTTTTTTTCTGTATTCTATATTCTATTTTTGGTTTCCAGAATTTAGTATTCAGTTCTAAAATCGTATTGTGTACTTTTACTTTTTTCCGTATCTACTTTTTCAATTTTTTCTGTACGTTTATCATTTTCATTTTCGTTTTCACCAACTTTTTTTTGAATTAATTCATTAATGGACTCCACTATTTTCATTTCTAGGAAGTCCCAGTGAAATGGGTGATCTAGTTTGGTGAGTGTTTGTTGAAACATGGTGGTAGATATGAGGGAGAAGAGATAGTATTCTAATAAGATGAATACAATTCAAGGAAAAAAGGTGAAAACACCTTTTGGGTGTTTTCAGCTTTTTTGATACTATTTGAAAATTTTATCCAAAACGGAATCGAAAAAACGTAAACATACATGAAAAAAACATCTTTTTCATCATCATTACAAAAATGAAAACTGAAAAACGTAAACGTACAGCCCCTGAAAATTTTTGTCCAGTTTGTTGCCAGGAATTTTTTTTTATGCTGCAGTGCTAGACGGTATAACCCACTTCTAGAGAGCTCTGCTCAAGATTTCTTCCGGGCAAGTGTTGGAAGTTTGCACGGAAATGGACAAGAAATAGCGCAACGAACATGGAGCCAAAGGAAAACGAGGATTAGTCATGACACCTACAAAGCACAAAATCGATACTAGAAGATTGCCCAATCTAAGAAGGAATGCAACTCTCGTTTGCAGACCTAGAAGGTGACTAAAGCAAAAGAAGAGAAGAAAATGTCTAGCGGAGATGGATGTGTACGTGAAGCCATTGTGGTCGATATACAAAGTTTGGTAGTGTCGTAGATAGCAAGAACTGAGAAAACACAAATCTATATAATATATAATAAGCGAAGCGAGAAAGATGTTAATAGCTTCTTTACGCAACACATCACCGTTTCTTTTTTTGACACGTCATCAGATTGTTATCTTAAGATTAATTAACTTATATATTAGTAAGTCTTATTAGATTTAAAAACTAATTAATATCATTCTAAATTTCTACCTAATCAATATACTATTATATTAAGACTTCTTTTTGATAATTATGTCCTTAAAATTTACAAACTAATTCTAATAATTCTAAAACTGTACTTTATCATTATACTAACTTATTAGCACTTAATGGTAACTATTGTATCTTAAAAAAAACTACTCTCTAATATGAATATAAAAATTCATATATATAAAAAACGAAAATAATGCTTACAGAAAAAATTAATTTAAGAACTTATTTTAATCATTCTAAAACTCTGCCTAATCAATATACTAATCTATTAAGACTTTATTTTGACAATTATACCCTTAAAAGTATTTTTTAATATGAAAATTAAAATCTGTAGACCTAAAAAATAACTTATGAGATTTAGAATAAAAAACATAATCTAATAATTAAATTAAATTTTGACAGGATTCTTATTGTTATATATAATTAATTTTGCAGGAGTAATGAGGATTTTTTGTAAACCTTATGTAATTTAAAAACTGATTCTAATCATTCTAAACTCAACCTAATCATTATACTAACTTATTAAGAGTTAATATTGACTATTATATCTTCAAAACTATTCTTTACTATGAATATTAAAATTCATATATATAAAGCAAAAATAGTACTTTCGATTTAGGCAAAAAAATTGATATTACAATTAAGATTAAACAACTTATGAGACTTAGAAAAACAATAATCTAAATTTTCAATTTTGTCAGGTACCTTATTTTAAAATTTGATTAATTTTGCAAGTATAATGATGGTTGTATAATTTAAAAATTAATTCTAAATATTTTAGAACTCAGCCTAATCAATACACTTAATTATCATGACTTAATTTTTACTAATGTATTCTTAAAATCACTATTTAATGTGAATATAAAAATTCATATATCGAAAAATAAAAAATAACATATTATATTTAAAAGGAAAAAAATAACGTTCTAAATGAGTTAAATGTATTATCATTATTCATATGCATTGACATATATGTAATATATATAAAATAGTCATTGTTAAAAATGGATGAATTATAAGTCAACATTTTTAAATAAGACTTCAGGACCACTAAATTGGTTATATTCCATATATAAAGATTTAGAAAACAATTCAAACTCTTTACTACAATTTACTATTAAAAATTTTGTGGTATAATATTGTCGCGATATTTATAAATCTTATAAATCTAGAAAATCAATTGTACAACAGTTAACCTCTATGGGACAAACATATATTTACGTACTAGGCTTTGATTTTGACTATTAAAATCTTGATTAGATTATCATACAATTATTGCGTATTACTTCCTCTGTCCTTTAAAGACCGATCCATTTAACTTTAAGCGTATATTAAGGATTTATGTTATTTATTGTGTCTTTCCCATTTTACCCTTTAAAGAGAGAAGAGATGGGGGAAGAGAGTGGGCCATGAAAGAGAAAATTGGTTGATAGAGTGTTAAATGTGGAAAGAGAAATTGAATAAAAAAATGTAAAATGGTGGGTCATGAGAGAGAAAATGAATTAGTAGAAAATTAAATATGGTGAGAGAAATAGAATAAAAAATATATAAAAGGGTAAATGTGTAAAAATACCTACAGAATCTTTTCTAATTTGGAAGTGATCAATTTTTGTGGGACTGCCCAAAAAGGAAATATGATTAGTTTTTTAGAAACGGAGGGAGTATTACCTTTAGTTCCTTTGAAGTGTAAGTTGAAAGAACAATGAATAAATTGTGTTACAATATTGCTTGACGATATAAAAGAAAAGTTTAAAGAACGCAAAAATATCTATTGACGGTACTGTAATACAATCTACTCATTGTTCTTTAAATTTACAGTTCAGATGAACTAAAGTAAACATATATACCTATATAAATATTATGCAACAATTACATGACTATCAATCAATACTGTAATTTTAAATTTGTATGAGACGAAAAGATATTTTATTGTATATCATGTTTGTATCTTAATAAGTTGGTGATTCATGAAACAATAATTCATGAATAAGATACGAATGAACTATGACATTTATGATTCCAAAGATAAATAACTCTTAACTAACTTTTCAAACTAAGAGACTTAATTTTAAAAGGTTATAGATTGGACCACTAAAAGAACTTAATAATAATATAATATTGACAAGTTACTTGAAATTGTTACAAATATAGTATTAAACAATTCTTACCAACAATTATAAATTTAGTAAAAGAATATTTCTTTTTTTTTTGTATAAGATGTTAATCTCTTTTTGTTTCTTAAAATGTGGTATGCATTGATATACTTTTCGTATCTTTTAAATATATTTTATTAACATACTTGAGCTTCCAGATCTTGAGTTATAATATTTAATAACTGAGACGAGAAATGCAATGATAGCTCTTGACACCTCAGTGCATTGTGTTTCTAATATAATAACAGTTACAAAATTTTTTCTTAAACATATTAATGTTGCTAAAGATCTCCAAACATTAATATTTTAAACATGGTCCTTAATTTTGTTATTAATTAAATCTGAAAATATAGTAAACATTCAAATAATAAGCCTTATGCAATTTGAAAATCAATTCGAAACATTCAAAATTTTATAACCTATGAATACTTTATTTAAATATTATATATCGAAAAAACTCTCTAACATGAAATATTAACCTGTAAAAAAAACTATTTTAGAGATTCAATAAAAAAAAATTAGGTGCTATTTCAAATCAATATTTAAGTTTTCTGTAAATTTAAAAATGAATCTAACTTAATAAATATGTTGGTAAAATTTTTTATCATTAATTTTCTTACTTTAAGGTTTTGCACTATTCTATTACTTGCATTGGTTAACTATAGAAATACCATAACATGCATATTCTATATGAGATATATTAAAAAAATAGTGAAAATTTAAAACCTTAATTATGTGAGTATTTCTTAAATTGAACTAATTTTATGTTGGAAAAGTTTTGAACTAATTTCTTATGGTATTTTTGTTGTGAGTACTTAAACTCTTAGGCATTCTAAATTTCGCAGTCGCAATATACCATTTATGATTTTATTTTAATTTTTAAAATTCTGAAAATTATTTAGTTATGTTGTGATGAATGTAAACTAAAATTTAAATTGAAAGCTTTATTATATCTGAATATAAATCTTACATAGTAAGCATGGTTATTGTATACTTTGTGAAATCTTTGTTCAATTTTGTTCAATAATTTTCTTAGTACGAGGTTTGAGCTATCCTATATAGTCAAGTTAGTTAAACTTTTTAAACTTTATATAATTTCCTCATACACTGATTACTATTTTCTCTATATACTTTGTTGGTGGATTATATTTGTTTCTAAAAATGGCACATCATCCTTACTTAATTAGTTGTGTTGATTAACTTTATAAATCACATGCTATAAACAAATATATAGACCAAAATTTTCTCTATCAAAATTAAACTAATATGTAATTAATGTAATGGACAACCCATTCAAAGGTACAAATTATTTTTAAAAGATTTTTAGAGAATAATAAAAATGTCGTGTTATAGCAAATTTATCTCAATATGTCTTCCGTTATTTACTTTTTCTTTTTTTGCGTACTAAATAAACTTTTCATTTTTGTTCATCTATAGAGTTACCAAATCAGAATTAGCAAATATGCACAAGGATATTGTTTATCGATATTTCACCAGAACAGTAAATTTATTTTATTACAAGAAAGTTCAAGCCAAAAATTAAAGTAACTATCTTTGATGAAATAACCATTAAATTATAAAATTGTGCAATATTTATTTTATTATACATTTCAAAGCTACTAATTAAATTACTGTTAAAAAAACTGTCCCGTGCTTGGCACGGGATTCTGGGCTAGTAATTTTAACTTTCCAGTTTCTTTTCCTTTTTCTCCTTCATGTTTGTCTATAACTAGAATTTTGCACGTAAATGCATGTATAAAATGTGGATCAGGATCATCTGTTATACGTGCTATGTAGCATTTAGTGACACAAGGTTGTCTCTTAAATTATTTTGTCGCTGTTATTAAAATTTATGCGGTAATTTTTTAGTACAACAAATGATTGTCATTCATAAAATGTTTGCATGATGTAAGTTATTTATGTGAAATGGGTTATGACTTTATTTATAAGATGCTTGAAGTCTCCAAACAACATAATAATAAGGAACGGACAATAAACATAACACTTAGGTATAAAATGTCATTTCAACATCATAAATTGACTTATAGTAAAATAACATATTTTTAATTCTCACGTACACGATCCACAAACATATAAGCTAAAGTTTCTTCACATCCCCAAAGCTACACTAATGGTACTGTTGCTAGAATCTCATAATTCGAGTGACCTTGATAGTAAATATGCTTAATGGGTATTAACATATCCGTAATGAAAGAGGCACAAGCAAAAGAAACCTCTGATACTAAAAAGATTTTGTAACATTTCATGAAATGATATCAAGTCATATTTTTCCATTTTTTTCAACTGGGCATGTTCATGTCACTTATGCCCACCTTCTATAAAGAGAAACCAAAATTACTTTGTAAAAATATCATTCTAGCTATAGCTCCAAGATGGCCAACTTAGCCGCCGGTAAACCAAGGACCGTTAATGGTAAAATACACTTGCATACCTCATTGGCGCCAGTTTAAAAGAAAAAAGAACTTTAGTGAGATACATGCTCATGGGATGAACATGCAGGAACCACATGATTCCAATTATGGCATAAAAACAGTAACACTTAGACATTAGACAAGAAATGTAACCCCTAAAATCATCTCATCTCCACATTTTATCGGCCGACCATAATTCCTCTTTTGTAATTGCATGCACTTGCATGTAGCCTTTAGATTGTGTACAAAGAAGCTATTTTTCTAGGAATACAGAAATGATTGCATACTATGCCCTCCCTGTTCATCTGGCAGTGCTCTGCAGCTATTATAGGGAGACTATATTCCAGCTATTTTTGTTTCATTATTTGTGAAGCCTCCATTGAGATTCACTAATGCTCTCAACTTCTTATCATCCATCGTTCACTTTCATTTATTACAGATAGATTTTATAGTCAAGAGGCTTGCAAAGACCAAAATCTAAGAGCTTTTTTGTCAAATAAAAGGTTGTTGAGTTTAATATCTATGCCTATGCGGAGAGTGCCAATCAATGTGGAAGAGAGGAAACTTTAAGAGGAAGGATTGTGAGAATTAATCCCGTGTTGATGGAAAGTTTTCTAGCTGAATTGTAACAATTAATGTCTTCAAGAAATAAAGGGAGATGGTTAGAATTGTATTGGAGGGGAGGAACCTGAAGTGAAAGTGTTTTAAGGAATTTTGCACTTAAGAAGAATAAGAGGGTGTTTGGGATTGATTCTAGAATGGTCAAATCTGATTAAATCCAGATTAAATCAGGTTTGAAGTTTTTGACAAAAAAAGTAAACTGATTAAATCTGCTCTAATTTACCCAAAACTGATTTAATCCATAATTCTCACTTTTTTGGATTAAGATTTAATCAGTTTTTGAAAATTAGATTTGACCAAGAGAATTACCAAAATTTCCTTATATATAAACTGACATTAAATGCTCCATTTAAATTTCAATACACTATATGATAATTTTGTCACACTAAGCCTACTTTAATCCTTTTTTATCCAAACACCTCTAATAACTTTTAATCTATTACACTTAAAATAGATTAAAGCTGATTGTAGAAACTGATTCTGATTTAATCAAAATCTACTTTTAAGAATCAAATCCAAACGGCCTCTAAGATGAAAAGACTGAAAGAGTATTTGCGCCATAGATAAATTTTGTAAGGACATTTATGTCTAAAAATAATTTACACTCATTGACACTTTTCGAAATAGTATAGATTTTTTCACTGTGTTTTCCATAAGTTGGAACCTTAAAATAGACCTTGGAACATAAATGTAAGCATGTGGACATATTTTAATTTCTTTCAAATAATCAAAATTTTAAAATAAAAAATTAACCTAAACAAAGATAATACAACATATATTGACAATATTTGCGTTTTGACTGTTTTCTTCCAAGGTCATGTTTAACGCTTTTTTTTACCATCCATGATGTGTTTTTAAAGTTTTTCTAAGACAATCAATTTAAAAATATGCGTACATCATAGATAATGATCATTTGAAAGCAGAAAAAAATGTTATAGTTTTCTACAAAAGTTTTACATATCTTTGAGGTTAAACAGTTATATAACTATGATTATTTTTGTTGTTGTCTAGAGATATATAGACGAAGATACAATTGCGTAAAGTTACAAACATTTTATACTTACTTACTTACTTTCATTTATCATTGCTTTGTAAATTGTGATGGAGTTTTTAGAATAGAATATGTAGGTGATTATAGTTGCATAAGTTCTAATAAGTTCATTTATTGATTAAGAGTGTAAATCAATTTGGACTCGTGCGCTACAACATTTGTTTTAAGATTCAATATTGTTTCACATACAAGTGCAAATATTTTTCATATGTAAAGTTTATTTAAGTGCTAGCAATCAAATTAAATCCTTGTAAGTTAAAATGATTAATGAATCGAAGATTTAAAAGATTGTCAAGTTAGAATATTACATTTTTAATTTTACTTTTTTAAAGAAAAGGAACATATGGTAGTTGTAATGCCTATTTTTGGATATCTTATGTATTTAAATTTCTTATTATTAGAAAGTCATATTTCATGTGAGGGCAAGCTTACATGAGTTAATTTTACGCCTTAACTTCAGGCGATGGGTTCAAAGTGCCTTTAGGTGATGAGTTGGCCATGTGTTTGAGTTCATTTAAAGCTTTTGCAAAGTAACACATGTCTAAGGAATTAATGAGCTCCAAAAATTTCACAGGTCACAATTTTGGGAGACTTTTTATGTAGATATAGATATAAATGATAATATAAATATTAATTTAGATTATGTAGTTCATTCATTACGGGACGGCTTTATAAACTCTTTTTACTAATGACATGTTCGGTACTATTTTCCACGAAAAAGTAAAAGAAATGAAACACATTTTAAAGAGTTGCTGTCTACATCTGAACATATATGTTAGTTGATTAATTTGGCCTAAACAAACCATTTGCAAAGTCCATTCTGATTTAGAAATTAATCCAAGAATTAAAGCTGAATATGATGCAATAAGGAAAACAAAAACTTTTGGCATACTGTTCACTTTCTGGTTTCTCTGTCTCGCATTTCTGGGCCAACACATGTGGCTACAGGGCAGACTTCTGATTCCGTAATCACACATGATCCTTTACGCCACTTGAAACCTGCAGAATGCGCAGACATGCTCTGGAATTACAAATCGAAGACCAAAGTTTCTTTCTTTTATTATTCCAAAAGCACAGAGGAAGATATCTGCTAAGAAAATCATAACTCTGCAATTACTTTGGAGTGAACAGTCTAGGCATAGAACAGCTCAATGGCTAATGGAACTTTGGTGAGCATGACTTACCTAAGAAAAAATCTTCTTCCATGACCTCTCTTCTCTTCGCATTTTTCTCTGGCGTTCTCTTTCGAAAACTCCAGTAATTGGCCTTCTCACCTTCTTCGGCCGTTCTCTTTCAACTATTCCGATGAACCATTTTGGTTTTCCGATAAAGAACATGACACTTCCCACTGCCAGTCCAAGAACCATTCCACACCCATATCCCAACAGCACAACTTTCCAGGTAAACCCACTTGCAAAGTCCAAATCATTGATTTTCTGGACTTCTGGTGGCGGAGGCGGCTTTGGAGTTTCGCTGTCTTCGCAGTTTCTTGACAATGGAGGTCCACACAACTCGGAATTACCAATGTATGCATCAGCTCTGAACGTATTAAACTGATTGCCTTGAGGTATACGTCCCACAAGATGATTTTGGGATAGATTTAAGGCCGAAAGAGGGGTTATGTCTGCAAGTTGTGCAGGAATCTCTCCACCAAGTTGGTTGGAAGAAAGGTCTAATGATTCAAGCACCAAAAGCTTTCCCAGTAATGGCGGGATATGACCTACAAGGCTGTTATGGGAGAGGTTAAGCACTTTGAGTGACCTTAGACTTCCAATGATGTCTGGAATTCCTCCTTCAAATTTGTTGTTTGATAGATCAATGGCTGTGAAGATGGTTAGGATCCGTTGGAGTTCATGCTCTAGCCCTTTCATTACCACAGATGTATAATCATAATATTCGTGATAATTCACTTCCCCCATATATTTAAGAGTCGTCCCGGCTTCTTCCACGTTCATCATGGCCTTGAAGTTCCGGATATATGTTGTTGGCAGATTGCCAGTAAACTCATTGTTGGCGAGGTCGATGATTCGCAGCTTGGAGAAGGGAAATTTAATCTTGGAAGTGCTGCTTACTGAACCACGGAATCTATTAGATCTTAGGACAAGAACCTGCAGCTCTGGTAAAGTTTCTAACCAATGGGGGAATGTATCATTTATGTGGTTTTCTCCAATATCAAGAACTTCCAAGTTTCTGCAATTGACCATAGATCTTGGCACTGTTCCTTCTAATCGATTGCCACGCAAATTGAGATTCCTCAACCTGTTGCCCTTTGCAAAAGTGGTCGGAATGGCCCCAACCAGACTATTATTTCGCAAATTCAAAATAGTAAGCTGAATGCTGAAATTTCCCATGCATTGCGGAAATACACCCCCCAGGCCATTATTTGACAAATCAAGAATTTCTAGGGAGCTCAAGTTACAAATTGATGAAGGTAATGGTCCCCGTAGTAAATTTGACTGGACATCAAGAATACCTAGTTTCTTCCAAGGAAAGTGCTCTAGGCCTGATATAAAGTTATGAGAAAGGTTTAGATAAGATAAAGAATCCCCCCACTTGGACTCTGCCCATTTAGGGAATTCGCCATGAATTTCATTGTAGGATAGGTCCAGCATATCGAGATTCTCGTTGGCTCTTAACATATGTGGGAACTCCTTCAACTTACAAGAAGACAGACGCAACCAGGTAAGACTGGACATTTTGGCGTTGCTTTTGTTAGTGGTACTCACTGATATATTGTTGTTAGACAACTCAAGATACTGAAGGTTTATGAGATTTGAGAACATATCTAGGTCTACAGTGCCCGTTAAGTTGTTCCCTGAGAGGTAGAGAGAAGTCAAATTCTCAAGTTCTGCAATTGATAATGGAATTGGACCCGTTAGCTCATTCTTGCTCAGATCAATGAGCTCCAGTGACTTGTACCGGAACTCATGCATTGGCCCAGTGAGTTGATTACTAGAGAGGTCCAATTGCACGAGTGAAGGAAGAGAAAACAACCAAGATGGTATTGTACCATTGAGTGAGTTATTAAATAAATAGAGGTCAGTCAAGTTTGGGAGGTGAAGAATGTTGGAGGGTAGGGGGCCTGTAAGTGAATTAGATGACAAGTCTAACACTTCAAGTCGTGTGAGGTTGGCAACTGAGGATGGAAATGGACCAACAAAATTGTTACCTTTAAGCAACAGAGAGGTTAGCCGTCTGAGATTAGCAAAAACATCTGGAATTTGGCCCTTGAGATTGTGGTTAAATGAAAGATCTAATTGAGTCAGTTGCTTAAGATTTGAGAGTGAAGATGGGAGATTTCCACTGAAACTGTTTTGTGACAGGTCCAGAAAGGTAATAAGAGTGAGGTTCCCCATAGAATAAGGAATGGACCCTGAAAAGTTGCATCCCGTGAGTTGCAAGTGATTCAAAGACTTCAGAAGGCCAATTGAATCCGGTAATTCTCCAAGTAAACTTGTTGTTGAAAGATCCAACCACCTGAGAGGACTGCTCATGTTCGTTTTAGGTAAAATACCAGTGAGATCCTTGTTGAAACTTAAATCAAGTGTGTGCAAATTTGGCAATTGGAAAACATTGTCTGGTAGTATCCCGTGCAGTCCCGTATTCCGAAGACTGATAGAAGACAAAGAAGAAGACAAGCTCGTGGGCACAACTGAATTGATGTTGACAAACGAAAGAGAAACTTCACTCAACCGGGTTAAGTTTTGAAGGAGCATTTTAAAACTGTTAGGCTCAAGTTTGATACTTTGATCATTGTTAGAGAGATCAAGCGAAACAAGATTGGGAAGACCCGAAATTTCTGGGGGTATTAGGCCTGAAA
This sequence comes from Escallonia herrerae, assembly GCA_033070095.1. Taxonomy (NCBI): domain Eukaryota; kingdom Viridiplantae; phylum Streptophyta; class Magnoliopsida; order Escalloniales; family Escalloniaceae; genus Escallonia; species Escallonia herrerae. Next base: position 293,648 of record JAVXUP010000692.1, read on the forward strand.
ATTTTGAGTTAGAGAGGTTTAGATGTGTCAAACCTGCAAACGTGCCGATTTGGCGGGGAACTCCTGAGAGAGAGAAATCATTATGAGCAAGGTTGAGCCTCTGGAGGTGAGAAAGCTGGAAAACGGTGCTGTTGGGATGAATGATTCCCTGAAGCTGGCTGCAGCTGAGGTCGAGGCCAGTCGCATAACCTGTTGACCTATCGCACGTTACTCCATCCCAGGTGCAGCAATCTGTACTCATGTTCCAAGACGTTGTCTTTGGTTGAGAATATTGCTCGTCATAATCACAATCGGCAGGAGCAAAACTGTCTATGGTGAAGTCCAGCTTGAACTGAAGAAGAGCATGGCTTTGCTCAGAAGGGCACAAATGATTATTTGCAGTGGAAGGAAGGGAAGGTGAGGAATAAGCAATTTGATGCTGCAACTGCAAGATTAAAAAAAGGAAGAGTTCAAGCAACATGGACAGTCTCATGTTTCCTATTCAAAACTTTTCAAAGCAAACAACTGCCTTAACTCAATGGCAAGAGTAGTTCAATGTTGAATAATTTGTATGCAAAGGGCAAGTCTCTGTCTTTGAACAACACTTTGCTTAGTTTGCTTATTGACCAGGAAGACTTTTCCCGTCAAATTTGCGAGTCTTCCCTTAGCTGGAAGCTTTCTTTTTCACATATCCACCAGTCCAAAATATATTAGTTTCCCAGAACAATCCAAGGTGGGTCATGCACCAGGACCAGTACTAGTCCAAGTCTTATATATGCTGTTGCTATTGCATTCACGATCAAGTCATATTTCTGTTGAGTTTTTAACTATGTGCTTTCTCCGGGGCTCGTCACATTGTTGAAATATTTCATTTACACGTGTCCTTCGCTGACAATTTGAAGTTTCCTAAAAAAAAATTCAACTTTCGAGTCATTTAAAAAAAAAATTTAATAATAACACACTGAAGTCTGGCTTATATATTTTAGGCATAAGAAGTCTAGATATCTAGAAATTTGGTTCTGTTCACTGCCAGGGAAATTTCTTATGCTGCAGCGCTAGATGGTATACGTCAGTTCCAGAGAGCTCTGCTCAGTGGTGGAACCAGGATTTCATCCCAAGGGGAGCTAAAAATATATCAAAGTCAATAAATATTTTTATAAGTAAATAACACACAAAAACAAAGTACACTTTTCGATAATACACAAACATACTAAAAAACATCTAAATGGTCTTATTAAGTTTCATGATAGCCACTAAAGACTCTTTACAACACTAAAGAGAATACAAAATACACATTTCAGTATTTACAAACGAAAGCACTAAATAATTACTCGATGAGGCGCCGAAGATTGGTAGCGCTTGATAATAGCCTCATTTGCATTAGTTTTGAAGACATTTTTCTCGATGTAACAAACCAAGCTATCATTCATCCAGTCTAGAACTCTAACAGTTCGAGAAAATTTTCCTGATTTTCAGATTCATCAGATTCATCATGCCCACGGAAAGACAAGCCTTGACGTAAGAGAAACCGAATAACATCAATTGATGCAGTCAAGTGAGTACGGTATTGAACCCTACTTTCATCTGTTTGCTTGGACAAAACTGCTTCAATACTCCGCTGAGGGTTATCAAAGGTTTGACACTTAGTTAAAGCAAGGTTGTGTACACTACCAACTTCTCCAACATGTTTTTGGAATTTCTCCTTCTTTCTCCAATCGTTAAAACCATGCCTAACAAAAGTACCACCACCCCCTTGCTCCCCATGAGAACTTCCGAACAAGTAGCAACACAAACAATATGCTTCATCTTTTGCTACACTATACTCCAACCAACTCGAATAAATGTCAAACCAAGAAGAAACAAATCGACGAGACTGAGTTCCGAATTGTGTAAATGAAAAATTGTGGTGACAAGGTTGGCAAGGACCTTTCGACCAATACGCTCGTCGAACTTTATCTCGAACATTAGGACCATAATCCAAAATATTCGGATGCAACCCAGGATCCGCAATAAGCTCGTCAGAGTTGAACTCATCACTAACTCTACTTGAATGTCCGGAATGAATATCACGATACACAATGGGAGCCTTTTACCTTACTGTTGATTTCTACCCTCATTCTCATTAGCTGCAATAATTTTTCTACCTTTGCTTTCTTTGAAAAGAACCTTTCCATTTTGAAAAATAATATATTTTATTTTAAGTATCAATCCATCAATTATCAATCAAATAACCTAATTAATTACAAATATTTTATTCTTTTACTTTTCCTGTCATGTTTTATTATCGCGTTAACCTAATTAACCTAATTTCAACCCACCATTCAACTAAATCACATATCCGACATCTCAATCCAATTGGGTCCCATCCTCCATCAACCATCTCAATTCTCAAATGCTCAATGCACAATTAACAACATATAATCATCAATTCATAATCTCAATTTTTAAATGCACAATTAATACAACCTAAAATTATCAATTAAATAATCAATGCTCAAATGAGATAAAAATCCAATTGGGTCACATTCTCCATCAACAATCTCAAATCTCAAGTGCTCAATGCACGATTAACATCCATAAAGCATCAATTAATAATCTAAATTATCAAATACACAACTAACAACCTAAAATTATTAATCAAATAATCAATTCTCAATAGTAAAAGAAATTTTTCAAAATGCACACTGACCTCAGTCCTCAGAAATCAGAACGGCATCGTTGTTGCAATGTAGCTGGTTGTGGGTTCTTTGCCGTGACCACCGGTAACTGAAACTCAAAGTCAGAACTGCAATTTCACTATTTCAGGCGTGAGGTGCCGTGACTGCCGACCGGTGAGGTTCGTCACTTCTGCGGTTCGTCTGCTAGCTTGTAGACGGTAGATCTAAGCTATATCTGCCAAATCTGATCTGGCTGGAGTCGCTAGAGTTGGGGTGGGCACTGGCCAGAGTTGGGGTGGCCAGACTGGGGAGGGCCTTCGCCGGTTTTGTGCTTCGGAATCGGGGCTTCGAGACTTCGACAGGCTTGGGACCTTGACTTGACGGGGACCGGCATAGGCGTTACCGATGAGGCGATGAGCCGATGACCGGTGGTCGTGGGTGGTGTCGCGAATGAAAAAAAACTATATATATATTTTCAAAATCTGAGGGGGTGCATTAGCCCCCCCTCATACACATGTAGTTCTGCCACTGGACGGTATGAGTACCGCACAAGCCTTAAAGTGGGGGCAATTTATAGACATTGAAAAATAATTTTTACCAGCAAATTGTAAGTTATTTTTCTTTTTATTACCAGTTGAATATTCAACGTTGCGGAAAATACGGGCCTAAATGCTGACTTGAAGTCAAATAAGACAACGAGCTCGAAGTCAAAGACAAGTTGCGAGAACTAGTCCAAATAAAAATATTTGGTCCTGCCCATGGTCTTTCTACCAGAAAGTTCAAATAAGTAAAGTTTGACCAAAAAATAATTAAATGGATGTAATCCATTTAATTGACTAAGATTAAATTTAATTGACTAAGACTGAATTAAGGGGAACAAAAATCCCTTTAATTAACAAACAAAGCCCCAAATCACGAGTTTTCTAAATTTAAGCTCACCTCTTTGCCTATAAATAAAGGGCTTCGAGTAGGGGAGAAGGACACACTGAGTCTCTACAAACAAGCCAGTGCTCTGCCAGAACTCTGTCGCAAGCATACAACATCTCGAGAATTACGCTTCATTTGAAGAACAATACACACTGATCTAGTGACGTTCTTCAATCGAGCATTCTCGATGATGAGGAATAGTCTCTCTTTGATCCTAAACATCAAAGAGAAATTCACCCTCAACCGTGGAGATTCTACAAATCAAGAATCACCCTCAAGAAGGAAGTCAACGTAGCGGTTCAAGAACAAGTTGTTCTAGCCCTTCGATCGTGATCGAAATCGGAGATCGAATAAGAGGATTCATATTTATTTTCTGATTAAATTACAGAGTGGTGTAACCCTTAGTTTTAAACAATATATATCTTTAAATTGTAACTTGTACATTATTTCTTATCTTGCAGATTAAGACACGAAATTTGTATGCACAAACCTACAATTTATAGTTTTTATAATTTTTTCCTTACTTTTAGAATCCTGAATCAAGTAATTTCACAGTTGATGGCGTTATGTCAATCAGTTTTTGTAGTTAAAAGTAGAGTTGTCAAAAGGGCCGGGCGGCCCGCGGGTTGGCTTGGCCCGGCCCCTTTTTGGGCCCGGACCGGCCCTAACCCTTAGGGCTTGGGCCAGGGCCAGGCCGAATTTTTGGAGAAATAGGCCCTGCCCGGCCCTCTTTTGGCCCAAAAAATGGCCCCCTTTTGGCCCTAAGGTTGGCCCTATTTCTGGCCCCTTTTTTTGGCCCTACACACAGGTCATCTTTTGGCCCAGTATTATTGTATGCACACATTATTATATATAAGTGTGCGTGTCCAACGATAATTGAATGAGTAATGAATCTGAACATGAATTATGATTATCGTTCTTCCTTGGTACAATAATCAAAGATATGTTTGACGTAAAATAAGAATTAGATTACAAAGATTACAATCGAACCATGAGAAATCATGAGCCTCCTTGAAGAGGCCTTGGCGGTCTTGGATGGGCCAAACTTATTTGTCAATAAATACCAAATCGACTAATTCCACCCTCTTACATATAAATTAGTATTGGCACCGTGCGTAAAAAAATAACTGTTAAAAAATATATAAAAGCTAGTATTTATATTATTAAATAATCATAACAAAATAGATAGTAAATATTAATATTATTTTAAATAACAAGTAAAAAAAATGGCCCGGGCCCGGCCTTAAATGTTCGGCCTAGGGCCTGGGCTTGGACTGGGCCTAGATATCCCCAATTCTGGCCCCGCCCGACCTGTTTGGGAGCCCCTCTGGCTAGGCCCAGACCCGTTTTGCTGGAGGCCCGATGGGCTTGGGCTGGCATGGCCTAAGCCGGGCCCATTTGACACCTCTAGTTAAAAGTTACAGCAAAGTGACGAGAAGTTGATCAAGCTACTTGGGCATATGAATTAAGTTGATCTCTTTCGTAGGTGAAGACATCAAAAGGGGATTTGAAAGGAGTGACGCACATAGTTTACTTTGGCGTTGAGCTTGTTGGAAAACCTATGCGCATGTTTTGTTTATATGAACCATAACTTATACGTATGTTTTGTTATATGAACCATTAACCACAATATAAACTATCAATTAAACAAGGTTTTCAAGAATTTCTCAGATAATTTCACGTGCCGTGTACACGTCGAACTTCAAAAAGGGTTATGCAGTGAAGACTGTGCTATTGTGTTTAGTCTTCTTGCCACTTTATTTTCGAATCCAATTATCCTCTACACACATACATCTTAGCAATGGAACTAGGATACAACCCTCTATCACTCCCCAATTTCGGAGACACCCTAGCTTTAGGTTGGCAATGTTGGTTATTCGGGTGTCCTCACCCATGACGTAACACATTTGAATTGGGTCTCTTTAAGTCGCATGGGGAGTTACCTAATTTGAGTGGAGAATTGCTTCTTTAATGAAGTCTTATAAAATAAATATAACTCTGTCATCTTCTCAAATTTTTCAGCAGAAGAGCTCGAGAGAAAATTGAGAGTAACCATTTTGGGAGATCTTTGTTGGGGTTGTCAACTAAAATAAGTGACCATTTTGCACTCTTTATTTATTGGGATTCCTCAAATTTGAGAAGAACCATTGTATTGCACGTTGTTGATATAGTAAATTTGGTTTGGAGTTTGGCCCGTGGCTTTTCCCTTCTTATTGGAGGGTTTTCATGTTAAATCTTTGTGTCTTGCGGTTGCTTATTGTTATTTGATATTGCATCATATTATTATCTGAGTTTGGCTTGCTTTGCAAAATATATTATTATTGATGATACTTAATTCACTATGACAATTGAGTTGGGGAAACAGGCAAATGATTATTTGTTGGCTAAAGTTGTTTATCTTGGTAATGTTGGCATCGCAAAATGCTCTTTCTTGATACATGCATAAGTTGATATCACTTCCTTAGCACTGACAACAAACAGATGGAGAATTTCTTTCAAGGTTTAACTTTTTTTTTTTTGTGATGGCTGGGCATTGGTTTCCTTAAGGTTTTCTTTTGAGTTTAAGTTATAAAATATTAGAATGAGCCAGTAGATGCCACGAGTGCAAAATAATGAGAAGGAAGAGATCAAGCAACATTGACGTCCTCACATTTCCTAATCAAAACTTTTCAAAGAACACAATTGTCTTAACTCGATGGTTGAGTAGTTTAATTTTAAGCGTTAATCTGTAAAAGGCAAGCTTTGTTGCAACCTCCATAGAAAGCAGAAGAAGAGAATTCAACACAAAAACTTGTCATTGACTGACAAGTAAATGATCAAGAAGTCCTCCCCTCTATAATTTAGGGCTAATTACAGCAATGTCCCTGAGGTTTGGGTATAATTATAGGCAAAGATAATAGTTTGAACAAATTACACTTATATCTGTTGACCAAACAAAATCTTAAAAAACCTAACGATTTTAAGAAAATGACTTCATTGCCCTTGAGTTTGAAAGTTATTTACTTTTAAATGTAAATTTCTTTCTTATTTTATTTTTTTCCTCTATCTTCCCAAGCCATTTTTTACCCCCATAAATTTCTCTCTTCTCTTCAGTTTTTTCCCCTCTCTCTTCCCAAACCACTACTTACACCCACCATGCCCCACTACCGTGACCTAACCACCGGGCACCATAGTCCATCACCACCGTGACCCAACCATCCCGTACCACGCCGTGGTCCACCACCTGCACCATTGCCATGACCAATCTACCACCACCAACCCGAAATCCACCACTGCCGACTGTCGTCAAACTACCATAATCAACTCCATCAACCACCGATCTACCACTGTGTTTCAGTCAACCTATCAACTAAAACAAGATTTTAGGTAATAATCCAAAAAAAAATAGGTCTGTGACCGGTGGGACGGGAAAGAGGAGGTGGGGATCCGTCGGGGGTGGTAGTGGTGCCGACTCCATCACGGGCGCTGTTGGTTTATCGGTTGCCAGTTGGATAGGAAAGAGGAGGTGGGGATCCTTCGGGGGTGGTGGCGCCGACTCCACCGCAGGTACTGTTGGTTGATCGGTCACCAGTTGGACGGGAAAGAGGAGATGGGGATCCGTCGGGGGCTATTGAGAAGAAGAAGAGGTTTTCACATTTAGGGAAAGTGAAAATTTAAAGATTTAAAAATAGAGAAAGTAAAGAAATATGGATTTAAAATAAGAAAAAGTGAAAAAATTAGGGTTCGAAAATATCCTAATTTAAAATTTTGGATTAAAACCTTAATTTGAAAAGAGAAAGAAATAGGTTTGAAACCCTAATTTTTTTAAATCAGGGTTTGTAATCTTTATACAGTGTTATGTAAATATATGGTATAAGGGTAGTATTGGCATTTAAAAAATAAGTATGAATGACAACAACCAAAGAGTATAATTTTTTAACTGAACCCTGACAGATGGATACGACTGATACATTTCAAAGTTTTTGATCACGGTATGTGACATTTTGAAACTTAATATCCTTAACTGTAATTATACCCTAACTTCAGGGACACTGCTGTAATTAGCCCTATAATTTAACAAGTCTTTGTCTTTGTACAAGACTTCTGCTTATTGACCACGAAGTCTTGTCCCGTGAACTTTGCAAGTCTTCTCTTAGTTGGAAGCTTTCTTTTTCACACATCCCACCAGTCCAACATATTACTTTCCCTGAATAATCCAAGGGGAAAAAATTTGAGTGCTAATCCGGTTGGAAGAATCTTCTTCATATTCCCTATATAGAGACAATCAGTTGTCTCTAAATGTTTGTAAGGGCTTTTATTTAGTGACGTTAAAAAAATACTACTAATAATTGTCCCTGAAAGTGTTAGAAGAAAAGTCACTAGAAATATTTAGCGATTATTAATTATAGCTATACACGAGGTTAGAGGAAGATTCCTACAATGTCATCAAAATAAACCGAAGCATTCATTATAAAGCGCTCCCCCCTAAGCATTCATTTAATAATGTCAAACTATGGTTTCCTTATTATCTACTCTCCATGCTTCATTCTTTCTGTGGCCTTTGATTTCTTGTAAATTCCTGTAATAGAATCTTAACGTATAAGCATTTGCCTTGTGCTTGTTGTTTTTGACCTAGTTTGACTTGACTGAACTTCATATTTTTTTATATCCGAAAAACCTACAAAAGTCAAAGGAAACAAAAGTGAACAGAGTGTTAACACAGTTAATGGCGTTACGCAAAATGAGTTTTGGTTGTTAAAAGTTTTAGCAAATTAAAGTATGCTAAGGAAATTGATCGAGCTACGTTGAACATTGGAATAAAGTTGGTCTCTTTCGTAGGTGAAGACGTCAGAGGGGGATTTTGTTAGAATATAAGGCAGTATGGAGAAAACTGAACGGAAAATCCTGAGTCGAATGTGTTGCACTCTTTACTGTATCTATAGATTGTGACTGTTAAGTGACATCTACAAAGTCACTTAACTGTCACAACTATTTGCACATGTTCAAGGTACCTTTTGGTGTCTATAAATAAGGGCTGATGGTGTGACTTAGACTTCACTTCGAATTCTTTCTTGCTCTCTCTCAAATTTCTCTCTATTGATTGCAATCTGCTATAATCAACAGTGGTCGCCTATTTTATCTTGGGAGGCATATTTGCTGCTACCCTAAAAAGATTATAAAGGAGCAAATATTGTCATAAGGAAAGAGTGCAACGTATTCGACTCAGGCTTTTCCATTCAGTTTTCTCCATACTGCCTTATATTCTAACAATCTTAAGACAATATTTGGGCTACGATGAAGACTACTGCTAGGATGCCTGTGATCATTGACTTCTCCAAGCTCACAAAGTTCGATGGCTCATTCTTTAGGCGATGGAAAAGCAAGATATATTTCTTTCTTACAACATTGAAGATAGCCTACGTGCTCACAGTTCTAAAGCCTACCATGGAAGAAGCTGCAAATGAAGCAATAAAGCAGACTGCCATGAAACAAAAGCAAAAGGATGACACGTACTGCAAGGGCTACATTTTTGGAAGGATGTCTGACACTCTTTATGAGATGATCTCGACAGCAAGTACAAGACAGAGGATGCCGGAAATAAAAAATTCTTAATCAGTAAGTTATTTGACTTCCGCATGGTAGATAACAAGTATGTTATTACTTAGATTCATGAATTACAAATGATTATGAATTTGATAATTTTGGAGGGCCACTCTCTTGACGAGTCTTTCCAAGTGTTAACTATAATTTCTAATTTACCTTTAGCTTGGAAAGAATGTCGTAAAAAGTTAAAACAAAATAAGGATGCCATGACCATACAAGAGTTGATCAAGTATATCTAAGTTTAATAGAATTCTCGAAACTTGGATAGACTTGAGTTGGAAGACAACAAGTCCTCCAAGGCTTTTGTACCATGGCTCCTCTAGTAGCTCTAAGTGTAAGCTTGATGGTCAAGGTTTTGCTTCTACCAACCGGCAAGACAAGCTTAAAAATGCTTGTTGGAAGTGTGGGAAAATTGGGCACTTCAAGAAGAATTGTCGAGTGGCTAAGAGGCAAAAAAAGGACCATGCCAATGTGGTTGGTAACGAGGACTTCGTTGCAGTGGTTTTCGAAGCCAACATGTTGGGGGAAGATGACGAGTGGTGGGTGGACTTCGATGTGACCAAAGACATTGCTAAGAACATAAATCTGTTGAAGGACCTCAAGCCAGTTGCGGAGGGGCATCATCTCTGTATGAAAAATTCATCTATGGCTAAGGTCATGGGCAAGGGAACTGTGGTGCTCTATCTATCCTCCAGCAAGAAGATGACCTTAAAGGATGTACTATTCATTCCCGATGTTAGAAAGAATCTTATATCTGTTAGCATGTTTAATCAGTTTAGGTTTAAGATTCTTTTTAAGTCAGATAGTGTTATTCTGATTAAGGGCGGGAACTATGTTGGCAAGGGATATATAACCAATGGATTGTACAAGCTTATTATTACTAATAAAGATATTACATTTTCTTATCTTGCTGTTCCATTTAACTTATGGCATTCTAGACTAGGTCATGTCAACTATAAATGCATGAGAAGTATGGTAAAATTAGGTTTAATATCTCAAAATACTCTACTTTAACTTTTTAGTTTTTATTTTTCTAAGATTCGTCATGTTTCAGGCTCAAAATGGTCAATGTACAAAACTAGGGTTTGTTAAAAAAATGTTGTTTCTAGAATTACAAATCAGTTAATTACCCAAAACTTTTTAAACAATTTTTGAACATATTTGGGCAAAGTGCGAAACTAAAACTTTCATTATTTTTGCAAAATCGTCAACGTGAAATTTTTTGGGATTTTTCAGGACTTGGAATGGGCCTGAAATAATTTCCTTTTAAAAACAGGCTTTTGAATTGTTTGGTATAGTAAACAAAATTATTTTTAGTCGAAAATTTTACAATGATCTAAACACATTAAGATTCTAGAGCTTATAAAATTTTGTGCAATTTTCATTTCGTTTGAATATATTTTAAAATAGGAACCTTGGCGCTCAATTTAAGGAGAGGTTTAGGGTTCCGAACGGAGAATTTCTAGAAAGGCCATTTTTGTCCCAAAAAAAACCCACCTAATTGTTCAAAAGGATGTTTTGAGTTATATTGAGCGTGTAATGGCACATTCGGCATCATGAATTATTTTGAGAAATTTTTTATTGAGGCTCGTAGTAGCCAATTTATTGTTTAGAATCTAGTCAGTTGGATTGAAGTTCTGAGTACGGGTTGTAGAAGGCCTGACAGAGCCCTGGTGGAGGTTTAGTGGATCTGCGGTCAGTCACGGATCTAGCTCACGGACCTACCTGTGGTATCGAGTTGTGACATGGTGCATCGCACCATACACGCACGCGCCCACGCCGACAGCGGCGGCATAAAGGCACTATTGGCTCTTTTTTGCACTTTGCACTTTGTACTTCGTACTTCGCACGTGCGTATCGTCGCTAGGAGCCCTCTCCTTGAGCCTAGTCTTAACTTTTTACGACAAATTCAGCCTGTGAGCTGCATTTTTGGACTGAAATGGTATGACTATTGACGAAATTAAACAGATCTCTGATATGTTTAAATTCGAAATGACACCTATTTATGGTGCCGTTGTTTAGTTCAAATGTTACACATCTTTATTGTGTCTACAGATTGTGACTGTTAAGTGACATCTACGGAGTCACTTAATTGTCACAACTGTTTGCACCTGTTCAAGGTACCTTTTAGTTCTATAAATAGGAGCTGATGATCAAACTCAGACTTCACTTCGAATTTCTCTATTGCTCTCTCTCAAATTTTTGTCTGTTGATTGCAACCTGTTGTAATCAACTGAGTTCGTCTGTTTTATCTTGGAAGACAGATTTGCTGTTATCCTAAGCAAATTATAAGGGAGTAAATATTGTCTTAAGAAAAGAGTGCAATGCATTGGACCCGGTCTTTTCCGTTCAGTTTTCTCCATACTGCCTTATATTCTAACAAATTTAAAAGGAGTGACGCACATAGTTCACTTTGACTTAGAGATTGGTGGAAAACCTATGGGTATGTTCTGCTTAAAAGGAGTATACTCTATGGGTATGACTTAGACATTGGTGGAAAACCTATTTAAAAGGAGTGACGCACAGAGTTTACTTTGACTTAGAGATTGGTGGAAAACCTATGGGTATATTCTAATCTAACAGATTTAAAAGGAGTGACGCACAGAGTTTACTTTGACTTGGAGATTGGTTGAAAACCTATGGGTATGTTCTGTTTATCTAAACCATTAACCAAAATACAAACTATCGACTAAAGAATGTTTTCTAGAATTCCTAAGATAATTTCACGTGTACCATTTCCGCGTCGAATCTTAAAAAGAGTGATGCATTGAAGAATGTAGATTCAAATTGGCAAATGTTGTTTCCGGGTACACACCTAATTTGATATCATTTTCCTGTTATTGACAACAAATAGATGCCGAATTTCTTCAAGGTCTATCTTTTCTAGTTTCTTTTTGAGTTTATCTTGCATCAAAATTCAAATAAGCAAGTTGATGCCGCAAGTGCAAGATAACAAAAAAAAGAAGAGATGAAGCAGCATTAACCGCGTCGTGCTTCGTAATCAAAACTTTTCAAAGCAAACAATGGCTTGACTTCGAATGGCAGAGTAGTTCAACTTTGAATCATTAGTCTATTAGAAATTCAAGCTTTTACCGCCAACCTCTTAGTGGGAAGCTCTCTCTTAGTGGGAAGCTTTCCAAGTCTTCTCCTAGTGGGAAGCTTTCTTCCCACCAGTCCAACATACTCCATCCACTTTTGCTCTGCTCTGTGATGCGTCAAGTCATATTTCCACTGTCTTGAGTTTCAACTATTTGCTTTCTCTGTGACGCGTCACATTGTTGAAATCTTTCGTTCACAGGTGCTCTGTATTCACCATTTTAAGTTTCCTCAAAAAATGTACGAATCCGTTAGAGAAAACAAAACATACCAACTTTCAGAGACTAGCCTTACCTTAAAAAGTAAGATTAGTAAGAGATATCATAATTGAATGAAGAACTTTTTGACTGAGTCTTCCGATTCATAGATTAGTACTACTCACTTTCTTTTCTCTTTTTTTTTTCTTTCTTTCTACATGTTCTTATAACCTCTCCATGTTTTCCGTACGTTAGAAGAAAAAGGAGAAGTCTAAAAAATGGCGAGAAGGCCAAAAAATTGCATGTATTTATTGAAATCATTAATTTTCGAAATTATTTAGGGAGAACGCCCTTCTGGTGAAACGTTTTATATATTTTCGATTATACTTTTTTATTCAGTACTGAAATCATTAATTTTCATTTTTTATAGAACTTAAAATCTGATGTTCTTCTACATTTTATTTCTGCTACATGCCCCACGGCGCACATTCACCTCTTTTTCTCCCGGTCCATTTGTAACCATCCACGTGAATTATGTTCTCGTCGTCCTCTTTCACAATCTCTTTTACAGTACTTTTTTACAAAGCAAATTCATAACTTTTCGGTAAATTTTGTTTGATCATTTGTTGCACAAAAGACCAGTGATACCATTAAACGAGTTAAGTGATAACTCGAGGAAGATTAGGTTGTGGAACCCACTAATGTTGGAAGGCATTATGCCTGTCAATGAATTATTTCTCAACTCTAAACACTCAAGTAATGTTAGGTTGGTAACCGAGGATGGAACTGGCCACTGAAACTATTATCACGGAGTGATAAGTTCCTTAGTTTTTTGAGGATGCCAAACCAATCAGGAATTTGGCCTTCGAAACGGTTTTGTGAAATATCAAAGGAAGTAAGTAGCTCAAGGTTTGCAAGAGTCAACGGGACGTGTCCACTAAAATTGTTGGAGTAAAGTAACAAAGTAGTAACGTGGGTGAGATTACCGAGTGATTCAGGAATCGGTCCTGAGAATTTGCATCCAGACAAGTCCAAATAGCTCAATGACTTCAAATGGCTGACTAAATCAGGTAGTTCACCAGAGAAACTCGTTTGAGATACAGACAACACCTCCAAACTGTTGTTATTACTGTTCCAATTTAGCTTTGGAAACTTACCGGTGATATCATCGTTGCCCGTCCGTTCAAGTTTTTGCAATTTAGGGAGGTGCAAAATGCCATCTGGTAGTTTTCCATGCAACCCAGTGAGAGAAAGACCAAGATACGTTAAAGAGGAAGACAGATTAATGGGAAGCACAGTTGAAACATGTACTTGGGAAAGAAGAAGTTCACTTATTTGGGTTAAATTTTGAAGGAGCAGACTGAAAGTATGACTTCTAAGGCTAATCTTTTCATAATTATGAGATAGATCAAGTGAAATCAGTTTGGATAGGTGCGATATTTCTTGTGGTATTTCACCTTTCAGTTCAGCATGAGAGAGATTCAAGTGTGTCAAACTCGAAAACGCAGCAATATTATGCGAAATTCGGGAGAGAATGAAATTATTATTAGCAAGGTTCAGTTTCTGGAGGTATGAAAGTTGGAAAAGGCTGGAGTTGGAAGGGATGGTACCCTGAAGCTGACTGCATGTCACGGACCGAACTTTCTCGCTACGTCGAACCGTGCGGCACTTAGCTAGTGAGCCCCTTGCTTGTGCTAAGTCAGCCTTTCACTCGGGCTGGGCGATGCTAGAGCTTCAAAAGAACAAAGAAGAACACAAGAGAGAGTTTGGGAGAATGTATGCTTGTATTGCTTGAGTACAAGAATACTTGTGTGCTTTGGCCAAGTGAGGCCTTGGCTATTTATACTAGTCCACCTCTCGACGGACGGTGGAGATACATTCGATCATACGGATCATATTCCGCTTCTAGAATTCTCTAGCTATTTACAAGGTTCTCTACCATTTTAGAATCTTCTCTAGATCTATCTCTTATATACAAGAAGAGTATAGAATATTCTGGAGACTCTGCCCAGTCATTGCCTCGTAAGCATCCTCGTAAGCGTCCATTAGGCGTCTGCGTGGCATTACTTCTAAAGTTAGCCTCCATAATTAAAATTGTGGGACATTCTCCCCCACCTAATCTCGCGACGCCCTCGTCGCAACCTCCGCGCGGTATCAGTCTACGATGTCCTGGAACTGCCAAAGATCATTTGCTGATTCCCATGTAGCTTCTCTTTCTGGCAATCCCTTCCACTTCACCAAGTAGTGCCGCGTTGGTGGAACTCCTCGCCTTCGTTCGAGCCTGTCGCTAAGCACGTACTCGGCCTCTTTGTCATAGGACTTCACCACTGCTGTTGGTGCCTTATGACTTTCTCCACGGCTTGGGACTTCCTTGTCGTCATAATGAGGTTTTAGCAAACTAACATGGAAGACCGGGTGAATCTTCAATTTTGGCGGCAACTCCAACCGATAGGATACTTTCCCAACTTTTGCCACGATGGGAAAGGGTCGTTCGTACTTTCGAATCAGCCCTTTGTGTACTTTCCTGAAGGACTTAAAATGTTGCTGAAGCAGCTTTAACATCACCATGTCCCCAAGGTTGTACTCTTTCGGCCGCCGCCTCTTGTCCGCCCACTTCTTCATCTTGCGCCCGGCTTTGTCAAGGTAAGATCGTGCCACGTCCGCTTGCTCGTTCCATGACCTTGCCACTTGAGCAGCCAATGGGCTTCTCCCCTTGTAGTCGCCCGCCAATGTAAGGGGAGTGAGCGATTGTTGCCCTATGGCAATCTCAAAAGGACTTTGGTTCATGGCCTCGCTCCTCATCAAATTGTACGAAAATGGAGCCACGTCCAAAAGTCTCACCCAATCTGTCTGGTTGGCACTAACAAAGTGCCGCAAGTAACACTCAAGTAGAGCGTTCACCCATTCCGTCTGTCCATCAGTTTGAGGGTGAAAGCTCGTTGAGAAGTGCAGCTCCGAGCCAAGGAGTTTGAACAACTCCGTCCAAAACTTCCCCGTAAACCTTGGGTCTCGGTTGCTCACTATAACCTTCGGTAGCCCCCAATACTTCACCACGTTCTTAAAAAATAACAAAGCTGCTTCTTCCGCAGTGCAGTCGGCTGGGGAAGCTACAAATGTTGCGTACTTGGAAAATCGGTCCACCACAACCATAATCGAGCCACATCCCTCCGATTTTGGCAAGCATGTAATGAAGTCCATGCTTACACTCTCCCATGGATGTGCGGGGGTAGGCAAAAGGCTCGAGTAATCCCGTTGGCAATCAGTTCTCCACCTTGTCTTGTTAGCACACAAGACAAGTCTTCACATACGCCTCCACTTCATCCTTCATTTGGGGCGAGTAGTATGACGCCTCTACCAAGGCATATGTCCGTCGTTGCCCCGGATGACCTGCCCACAGAGTGTCATGACACTCTCGAATGATCTTTCTTCTCAAGTTGTTCCACTTGGGAACATATACCCGTTGGCCCTTTGTGTAGAGAAGGTCGTCTTCCACCCAAAATCGTTGGGTTTGCCCAATCTCCGCAAGCTTGAGGAGTTGTCTGGCTAAGGGATCATGATCCATTCCCTCCTTGATTTCCTCTAGGATGTCTCCCTTTGCCTTCGACATGGCCGCCAATTCTGCCTTTCGACTTAAGGCATCCGCTACCAAGTTGGCCTTGCCCGACTTGTACTCCATCACGTAGTCGAACTCGGCCAAGAAATCTTGCCACCTAGCTTGCTTTGGACTCAACTTCCTTTGAGATTAGAAGTAGCTAGTAGCTATGTTGTCGGTCTTGATCAAGAGCTGACTCCCCAACAGGTAGTGCCTCTAGGTGCGTAGGCAATGAACCACTGCGGTCATCTCCTTCTCTTGCACTGTGTACCTCCACTCGGTGTCATTTAACTTGCGACTCTCGAACGCTATTGGATGCCCCTCTTGCATCAATACTCCTCCAATTGCAGAGTCGGATGCATCCGTTTGTAGCTCGAACACCTTCGTGTGATCGGGAAGAGCTAGAACTGGCTCTTCCGTCACTGCCTCCTTCAACCCCTCGAAGGTAGTTTGGCACCTCTTGGACCATTCCCATGCTTTTCCCTTCTTGAGTAGGTCCGTCAATGGGGCTGACTTTGCTGAGTAGCCCTTGATAAACCACCGATAATAATTAGCTAGGCCAAGAAATGACCGTAGCTCAGAGACCTTTGTCGGCGCCTCCCACTCCTTGATCGCCTTCACCTTCTCTTTATCCATCCGAAGCGTTCCGCCCTTGATGTTGTGACCAAGGAAGTGCACCTCTTCCTTGGCGAATGAGCACTTTTCCCTCTTGACATAAAGCTCGTTCTCTCGCAACACCTCAAACACTGTCTTGAGATGCTCCACATGCTCCTCCAATGTGTTGCTATACACCACAATGTCATCGAGATAGACCACCACGAACCGATCAAGGTAAGGATGGAATATCTTGTTCATAAGTGTGCAAAATGTGGCTGGGGCATTAGTCAAGCCGAACGGCATGACCAAGAACTTGAACGCTCCGTATCTCGTCACACATGTGGTCTTCGGCTCATCTCCTTCGGCTATGCGAACTTGATAATACCCTGACTGAAGATCCAATTTGGTGAAGAACTTGGCCCTTCCAAGTTGGTCAAAGAGATCCGCGATCAATGGAATTGGATACTTGTTCTTGACCGTTACCTTGTTGAGTGCCCGATAGTCGATGCACATCCGCAACGATCCGTCGTGCTTCTTTTGGAATAAGACCGGCGCTCCATAAGGTGCTTTGGAAGGTTAGATGTATCCCGCCTCCCTTAGTTCGGTCAATTGTCTCCGCAACTCTTCCAATTCTGGCGGTGCCATTCTATAGGGTGCCATCGATGGTGGCTTGGCCCCCGGCTCAAGCTCGATTTGTGATCCACCTCCCTCCTAGGTGGAAGCCGCTTCGGCAGCTCGGGCGGCATCACGTCCTTGTTCCCTGCAAGGACTTCCTCGATCTCCCTCAGTAGTGGTTCGGTTGAGTCCCCCACATGGTCTTCCATCTTTAGGGCCGCCAAGTAGGTTGCCTCTCCTTTCTTGACTCCCTTTACGATTTGCATCGCCGACAGCTGCATGGAGGCTAGAGTCTTGGCGCTAGACGTCCCTGCCGACATAGGCACCACACACGACGCTCCTTTCTCCATGATATGCACTGTATTACTGTAAGGCGACACCAAGGCATTCACTTGCCGCAAGAAATCAAGGCCTATCACCACCTTGAAATCATCCATCGTGGCCACCGAGAAATCCACTAAGCCCCTCCACGAACCAAGGCACATCTCCACTTGTCGTGCCGCACCTTGTAGAGGCTTTGCGTTGGTGTTGACGGATTTTAGCCATCATCCGCCGCCAACCACTTTGAGGCCTAGCAGCTTGGCCTCTTCCATTGTGACGAAGTTGTGGGTTGCCCCCGTATTAACCATCAATTGTGTGGGCTTCCCATTAAGCTTAGCCTCCACGTAGAGAAACCCCTTGCCCGTAGAAGCTTGTCCCTCACCCGTTGGGACCTTCGCCACGGCTTTGGCATGAAGAGCATTGAGGATTTGGAGCGAGCCCATGTGTACAGCTCCATTATCGGGATCCTCGTCCTCCTCGACCAAGGCATTTAACTTGCCTTGTCGTGGGCAATCCCTTGCCCAATGCGGCCCTCCGTAGAAGAAGCATCCGTCCTTGGGTTTGCTTTTGGCTCGTCTCTCCTCTAGCTTGCCATGGCCCTCGGACTTGCTGGTGCCAGCTTGATTATTCCCCTTGTTCCACACCTTGGGTTTGTCTCCCCCACCTTTTGGCGTGGTTACCCTTTGAAGCCACTTGTGCATTCCTCCCCTTCGAGGAGTCCCCCACTCTTGCATACTCCATTAATGACTCCGCCACCGCTATGGCCCCGTCAATGTCCTTCACGCCTCGGCGTTGAAGTTCTTGCTTAGCCCTATTTTGGAGACCGTCAATGAAGTTGAAGAGGAGGTCTTCTTCCGTCATGTTGGGAATGTGGAGCATGAGAGTAGTGAACTCCTTTACGTAATCATGGATACTAATCTTATGCTTCAACTCCCTCAATTTCTTCCTTGCTTCATAGGTAATGTTCTCGGGGTAGAACTGCCTCTTGATCTCCTTCTTGAACACATCCCAAGTGTCTATGGTGCACAAGCCTTTCTCGATATCATTGTGCTTCTTACGCCACCATAGAGTAGCCGTGTCGGTGAGATAGAAGGTGGCAGTCCTTACCTTAGCCTTTTCATCCGTAATGCTAGAACCTTCAAAGTAGCGCTCCATATGCCATATGAAGTTGTCTAGCTCCTTCGCATCCTGCTTACCGCCAAATTCCTTCGGCTTTGGTGCGTCAACCCTTGGACTATGAGTGACGACGGCTCCACCCGCAATGGCCCTCTTGCACATGGCTGTTTCTTGCCTCGTCTCTTCCACGCCAACTTTAACCACTTCGAGTTGTTCTTGAAGATTCGCGAACAACTCCATGAATCGAGTGCGTAGTTCATCTTGACCCATCACGGCCTTCTTGAGCGACTCGAGCTCCTCCAACACATGATCCTCCAAGGTTTGGAGGTTTTGCTCGACATAGCCCAAGCGGTCTTTCACATCGCCCATGGTTTCCTCCAAGACACACGTTCATTCATTCAAGGAAACGATTGTGTCTCTTGACTTGCTTTGGCCACGACCACCCTTCTTCTCACCGATGGGTGGTAGTGGATCTCGCCCACGTTCCACAACGACATTCTCCTCGGCAACTCCGGATGCTCCCACACTAGTATCCTTGCCTGCCATTGTTGCTCCTTGCTTGGCACGACCCCTCGTAACCAGGCTTTGATACCACCTGTCACGGACCGAACTTTCTCGCTACGTCGAACAGTGCGGCACTTAGCTAGTGAGCCCCTTGCTCGTGCTAAGTCAGCCTTTCACTCGGGCTGGGCGATGCTAGAGCTTCAAAAGAACAAAGAAGAACACAAGAGAGAGTTTGGGAGAATGTATGCTTGTATTGCTTGAGTATAAGTATACTTGTGTGCTTTGGCCAAGTGAGGCCTTGACTATTTATACTAGTCCACCTCTCGATGGACGGTGGAGATAATTCGATCCTAAGGATCATATTCCGCTTTTAGAATTCTCTAGCTATTTACAAGGCTTCCTACCATTCTAGAATCTTCTCTAGATCTATCTCTTATGTACAAGAAGAGTATAGAATATTATGGAGACTCTGCCCAGTCATTGCCTCGTAAGCGTCCATTAGGCGTCTGCGTGGCATTACTTCTAAAGTTAGCCTCCATAATCAAAATTGCGGGACATGCAGCTCAGGTCTAAACCAATCACATTGCCCTGCATCTCATCACACGTAACTCCATCCCATGTGCAGCAATCTGCACTCTTGTCCCAGGACAGTCTTTGGGTATGAAAACTTGCCGTTAAAATCACAATCTGTAGAGGCAGAAATGTTTATGCTGAAGCTTTGCTTAAACTGAAGCAATGCAAATTTTTGCTCGTTAAGGGCACAAACGATTGTGGGGAGAGGAAGAGATATTTGATAAAGGGAATCCAAACTGATGCTGCAAGCGCAGGATGATGAAAAGGAGTTGAGAAACCCACATTAGCTGCCTCATGTTTTCTGCTCCAGATAAACCCAAATAAAAAATTACTTGACGCCAAACAAAATCTTAATTCAATGGCAATCGGTGCAATTTCTTGAAGTTTTAGTCTGGAAAAAAGCAAAGATTTTACTGAAACCTCAACAGGCAGAAGAAGAAAATCCAGTGACAAGAACTTGCTACCTCCACCCAATTTTTCCTTTGCAGTTGGTGTCCCTTCCATTTATTGAAGTGACGGGCTGCGTGTGCCAAACTTTCCTTCGGGACCCAAACACCTGTCTCCTTTCGCAAAACTTTCTTCTGGCGTGCTCAACGGTCTAAGGACCAATGCAAGGTGATTTTTTAACCCCATCTCTTTAATCTCCCTTTTTTTTTTGGGACAATCGAAAACAATTTCGACATGGAAAAAAGTCTGAACATTCTAAAATGTTTTTGGTTTTTTGTACAACCAACCTATCATAACTAGGGTTGTATACGAACCGAATTCGAGCTGAACATGGATGTGTTCGAATTCGGTTCATTAAATTTTGGCATGTTCAAGCTTGTTTGTCAAGAGTCAAAACATTAACGTTCGAACTCGACTCAAGTTCGTGACACTGAAACTTGGGCTCAACTCGTTTTAAAAATACGAGCCGAACTCGAGTTCGGAAACTAGACTCGTGCTCGTGTTCAACTTCCAACCAAATCTCTAAATTTGCTCAAAAACTTCAAATCCTTTAGGCAATCAACTACAATGAATCAAAAATCAATCAATTATAAAAAGATACAAGAAGGGATGCAGAATAAAACATACTAAAAAAAGGAAATCTTGATCGATGGCGATGAAACATAGACAACGAATGATGCATGCCCCTCTATAATTATTCGAGGTTGAGCCCTTCCTTTTGAAGCTTTGATCCCAATTGTTACCAAGCCCTCAATAGCTATCGACCTCTTTCTCCCCCTTCTATTCCTGTCAAATTGGGGAGATGACGGTGATGATAGGATGTCCGTGTGTGAAGAGGGAGAAGGAGGACGGAGAGACAGAAGAAGAGAGACAAAAGGGGAGAGAGAGAGAGAGAGGCTATGTTCGATCTGTGAGGCAGTTTTTAATTTTGTCTTTGTGTGTCTGTGTGTGTGTAAGATAGAGAGAGAGAGAGAGAGAGAGAGAGAGAGAGAGAGTGACGAGGGAAGGGACAACAAACCAAAGGGAGGCTATTTGTGACTTGTGAGTGTTTAGGTTTAGTTTATAGGTTATATAGTTAGAGTTTCTATGATGTTGGGTTTCATATTTTGGGCTATAAAGGGTTGGGCTATATGTTTATAAGTGGGCTTAGGGTTTTGGGCTAATTTACTTCAGAGCTTGCCTCCATTTGATTTTTAGTGAAGGTAAAATAAAAAAATCAAAATAAGATATCTTTTATCAAACCACGTATCTCGTAACAGATTAATTAGTAGTCTCATTCGAAATTGAAAATTTCATTTATGCGTACTCTTTCCTTGAGTTTGGCCAGTTAATAAAAACAAATTCCAGTTTTTTCATTAAGCAAAATTGGGGTCTTAAACCTTTCAATATATTTTATTGCATTGTAGAACAAGAGAAATAGACAGGAATAAAAATGGAGGGTCTTTTAGGGCCTGTACGCTTACAAGATTTTTTTTCTGTATTCTATATTCTGTTTTTGGTTTCTAGAATTTAGTATTCAGTTCTAAAATCGTATTGTGTACTTTTACTTTTTTTCGTATCTACTTTTTAAATTTTTTCTGTACGTTTATCATTTTCATTTTCATCAACTTTTTTCTAAACTAATTCATTAATGGACCCTACTATTTCCATTTCTAAGAAGACCCAGTGACATAGGTGGTCTAGTTTGGTGAGTGTTTGTTGAAACAGGGTGGTAGATATGAGGGAGAAGAGGTGGTATTCTGATAAGGAGAATACAGTTCAAAGAAAAAGGTTTAGGTGTTTTCACCTTTTTTGATACTATTTAGAAATTTTATCCAAAACGGAACCGAAAAAATGTAAACATACACGAAAAAAGCATATTTTTCATCATCATTACAAAAACTGAAAACTGAAAAACGTAAACGTACAGCCCGGATTCCAGGTGTAAATTTTAACATATGGTTATGTAAGTATTAATTCTTTGAACATATGATAATTAACTTATTATTTAGATGAGCTGTTCGCGAACATGTTTGTCGAAAACATTAGATCCATTGGATCAAATATTTTAACAAATTTTCATAAAGTTCGGTGTATCCATTGGATCAAATATGTCGAAAACATTCCTGGCATACATTTCAGAGTTAACCTGTAAGTAAAAGTAAGGCGAAAGAAACTGTTAGTATATGATAACCTACAATTTATAGTTTCTATAATTTTCTCTATACTTTTAGAATTCCGAATCAAGTAATTTCGCAGTTGATGGCGTTAAGTGAATCAGTTTTTGTAGTTAAAAGTTTGAGCAAAGTGACGAGCAGTTGATCAAGCTACTTGAGCATTAGAATAAAGTTGATCTCTTTCGTAGGTGAAGACGTCAGAGGGGATTTGAAAGGAGTGATGCACATAGTTTACTTTGACGTTGAGCTTGCTGGAAAACCTATGGGTATGTTTTGTTTATCTGAACTATTAACCACAATACAAACTATCAACTAAAGAATGTTTTCCAGAATTTCTCAGATAATATTACGGTAAAAAAGGGTGATGCAGTGAAGATTGTGCTATCGTGTTTAGTCTTCTTGACACTGTATTTTCGAATCTCGTTATCCTCTATACACACACACATCTTATTAATGGAACTTGGATACAGCCCTCTATCACTCCCCAATTTCGGAGACACGCTAGCTTCAGGTTGGCAAATGATTTACTTGTTGGCTGAAGTTATTTATCTTGGTAATGTTGGCATCGCAATCTGCTCTTTCCTGATACATGCATAATTTGATATGACTTCCATAGTACTGACGATATACACAAATTTTGTGTCTAAATATGCAAGATAAGAAATAATGCACAAAATTCAATTTATCAAATTTAATATTATAGGTTACATCAATCTGTGATTTTTACACGATAATTGTAAATCCTCTGATTCGATCCTTCAACCTTCGTGGTTGAAAGATCGTCGAAGCGGCACTTGCTCGAGAGCTTCGAAGCTTTATCCCGAACAAGTATGCAATCCTTGACTTGTAGAATTACTGATATTGAAGGCAAATTCCTCTTCAATTTGAGACAAAAAAGAAATTCATCTTCGTGACTTGGAAGTGTTCGATTAAAGAACGGCACGGCGTTAGTGCGTATTGTTCTTCAAGTAAAGCACAACTGGGAGACGATAGCGTTTCGACGAAGCTTAGGCTTTGATCGCAGAGGCCCTGTCTATCTTTCTCTCCTGTCCCAAGCTCTCTATTTATAGGCAAAATGGTAGACTTAATTTTGGAAAGCCCATGATTTGAGGTTTGACTTTGTAATTAAGGAGATTGTTGTCCCCTTAATCATACGATTTGATCAATTAAATGGATATTTGTCTCCATTTAATTTTGGGAATGATTTTAGTCAAATTTGACTTTTCTAGAGTAAGACTCTGAGCTGGACCACGTAATTTTATTTGGACTGATTCTTGAAATTTAACTTTGGTTCGAGCCCGGTCTTTTGCTTGGCTCCATGTTAGCATTCGGGCCGTGGTTTTTGCGATGTTAAATATTTAACTAGACACTAAATTATTTACGATTGATCTGTAAAAATAATTTTTTAGTATCTATAATTTGCCCCCACTTCAAGACTTGTGCAGTACCTCTTCTTGTTGGTTACCGTGCGAGGCTTGAAGTTTTTCTCTCTCTTTTTTTTCCTCTCTTTTCATAGTAAGAAAAATATTTTGACTGCGCCCCACCAATGAAATTAAATTGACTCACTTGCTTTGCACTTGCCACCAATGGATCTCTAGGATTGTATGCATGAAGTAATCCCAACTCACAAGCTACATGGTCTCGACAGCTGTGATATTCTAACCAGAACTTTGGTAACTAACAAGCTCATTGATGATGTGAGCGTCTTGGTCGCGAGTCATTGTGTGAGCACACAATGTCATCTTGCCCCGAATATGACTTTTTTTTTTTCATTTCGTTGTATGGGCTTAGGGATGGCAATTTGATCCACACCCGGGGGATATCCGTCCCGCCCCGATCTTATAGGAGCGGATTTTTTTGACTTTAACCGGGTCATAGAGCGGGTATGGTAATAAAATTTTAACCCCGGAGCGGGTACGGGTCGAATATGGTATTAACCTATCTCGCCCCGGTATCCGACCCGTACCCGCCCCGCATTTTTACATAACCCTAGATATGATGAATCTGGCCGTTCATCTTGGTCTTATAAATATTGCAACAGAAACCCTAGCCACATTTTCTATTTCCCTTCTTTTCATCTTCTTTCAGTCGCACTCCTTTTCTTCCTCTGCAGCTTCCACATATTTCACCCAGTCGTGTGTCTACAAACTACCTCACCACTTCCATTATCTATGTGCTGCTTTCACCCATGCATTTCAGATCTGGTCACCTCCTCCACGGACCACTCAGCGCTCCTTCACCGTCGCATCTCGACCACGCTTCTAAGATTGCAACGTCACTGATCTCGACCACTCCATCATCGCTTCTTGACTACTACTTCACCGTCATCCATTTCGATTTCAGTTGCGGCTTCTAAAATCACAATAGTCGCATCTCTCTAGATCGAGGCAGAGCGGGGCAGGCCGGATTTTTTCATATCCTATCGGATCGGGGATGGTAATCGTGTATCTTGACCCGATGGCGGGGCGGGGTGGAGTCGCGTATCTTGACTACCGGGGCGGGTACGAATCTCATGAAATTCGCATCCGACCCGCCCATTGCCATTCCTATGTGGCTTTATCCATGAAGTTGGCACCGACCGAAGGCTCGTTGCCCTGTCTGCCTAGGGTTTCATGCCTTCATATAATGAGCTACAATGGACCTTGACTTTGACGACCGCATCAGTGTTGCCCTCAAGGCCGATTGAGCCCTTCGTCGTCTCCATCGGTTACAGCCATGTGCATCCCGGTGTCGTCATTGTACCCGCACACAATCACAAATCAGGACGGGTTACCCCGTTTCACCGCTAGCAGCCGTGCACTAACTGAATCCTCCATAACCACGCACACAGACCAAGACGATTTACTCTGTTTTACCGCCAACATTTGTGCACGAACGGTACCTCCACAGCCACGCGATCGAGAAGGTGTTCATCAGAGGAGGAGATGTTCCCTACAGTGGCGCAATGCTCTTCTAGGAGAAGATGTCATCATGTGTTGGTCGTTGACCCATCGCCGGCATCCCTCGCGATTGCCATCGTGGATCAAAAGCCAGACTTAGACTTTTCTCCCTTTTTTGTTGCAACAGGCATAAATCATGCGGCGCCGACAGTGGTGGTCTCTTGACTGTGAAGGAGAAAGATCCGGCACCCGTTTTGCGGTGAAGATTGTTGAGGAATGGCGGTAGATGCGGTGGTCATAGATCTGAAGGATGCTGGATAGAGGAGATCTAGTGACAGAGACAGCGGCTAGTAGTTCGCGGCTGACCAGTGGCTGTCTGTTCGCGTTGGTGGAGGCGGCGGTTGAAGGAGAAATGGCCGATGGAGCTTTTGGTGTCTGACCGTAGCGGACGTGGCTAACGCACGGTATTGGGCTGCTGATCTGGTGACCGGAGAAAGGGACCTGCGTCGACGTCCATTGTCGTGGTTGCCGTCGGCCATTGTCGATACTACTGCCAGCGTTCCACCTTGCCATCTTGCCGGACTTTGCTCCCATGTCACTGGTGTCTTCTACTGCTGCTGCCGCTGGTACGCCACCGGCTGCTAGACCATAAGGCCGAAGTACACCCATTTCGCCGGCCGTTGCTGAAACCATGGAGCATTTTTTGTGTTTGGCGGCATAGTGGCAGATCTGGTGACGTTGCGTGAAGGAATGACAGCAGCATGTCAGAGGCTAGAGTTGTGGCGCAAAGGAGGCAATTGAAGTGGCAGTGTGTTCGGCGCCGTGAAGTGGCCTGCCGGCGACCAGACCGACCATCAATTTGGGGAGGTTGCCGCTGCTGCAGCTGGCACGCCGCTGATTGCCGTGATGGGCTCACCGCTCACGCCTTTCTGCTTCTCTCTTCTGTCTTTTTCTTTTCTTGGGCTGAACGCCCACTTCTTTCTCTTTTCTTCCTTGACTTTTCTTCACCCCTTTTCTTACTCTTCTTCTTGTTTGATTTCCCTTTTTATTTTGACTTTCGGTGGCCGTAGCACGGTTCTGCCTTTTAGAGTCTCCGGCGGTGGTTGGCTTCAAGGTGGTTGTCGGCAGTTTTTGGCTTCTCTGGTCTCTTCTTCTCTGCAGTTTAAAAACTTTTTTTAAATTGTGTTTTCTTCAGTTGAACATTACTGACTTTTCCTTTTGACTTTTCTTTTTTTCGTTTCTTCTTGAACATTTGACTTGTTTTGCTCTTGTTTCTTTCACTTTCTTTCTTGTTATAGTAATGAGATGTTAATCAAATAAAAATAGTATTTAAAAAAAAAACACAACGTACTTGAGTCTTCGCACTGCATACCTTATGCTTGTATATGCATGCACGCACGTCGACATTTTTAGAGGAGATTGCATTGTTGAGGCGACTTTTGTTAACACCTTGACTTGTATTTGGATTTAATGGCGACAACAATATCGATTTACCATTGCCAAGAATGCATTTGACATCGCTTACATTCTGACTTTTGATATGTGTAGGTCATCTGATGACTTGATGGATGTGACCGCATTGAGGTTTCTTTGACTGGCCTTAGAAATGCTCTCGACATGTGCGAGTCCTCTGTTAACTAGCATTTATGAGCACGACCGCAGCAAGACTCATTTGAATGCTTCTAGAAATGTGCTCGACACGTCTCGCACGTGGACTTTCCCTCATGTGCGAGTCCTCTGTTGACTAGCATTATGACCGCGATAGTAGCATTGCTCCACCAGCCAGCTCCAACTTCCCCTCTTGTTTGAGTCCTCTGTTGACCAGCATTATGACTACGACAGCAGCATCGCTCCACCAGCCAGCTCCAGAAATGCGTTCTACACATCTCGCACGTGGACTTTCCCTCCTGTGCGACTCCTCTGTTGACCCGTATTATGGATGTGATCGAACCAGTTGGCTCCAGGAATGCGCTCGACATGTCTCAAACGTGGACTTTTCCCTCACGTGCAAGTCCTCTGTTGACTACCATTCTGAATGCGACTGCAGCATGACTCAACCAGCTAGCTCCAAAAATGCACTTGACACATCTCGCACGTGGACTTTCCCTCCTTTGCGAGTCATCTGTTGACCGGCATTCTCAAGCGACTACCGCACGTCTCAACCAGCTAGCTCTAGAAATGTGTTCGACACGTCTCGCACGTGGACTTTCCCTCATGTGTGAGTCCTCTGTTGACCAACATTATGACTGCAATTGCAACATGACTCATTTTGAAGGAAAGTGTGCTTGACAAGACATGTAGTTGGGCTTGCCTTCTTTTGCGTGCTTCAGGTTGACCTGCACTTCAGCAAGACAGAGACCACTTCTGATTCTTATCTCATTGGAAGTGTGCTTGACAAGACATGCAATTGGACTCGTCCTCCTTTGTTTAGTCTCTCATTGACCTATACTTCCACAAGTCTGAGCTCGGCAAGACTCCCTATTGGAGTTGCCCCCTTCCTTGGCAGTTGAACTTGACAGGACTTACGTGTTCCTTGTGCTTGCACGAAACTAAAATTGGGCTCAAGACTTTGTCATAGACTGTCATTTTTAATTTTTTTTCACAGGGTTGAGCCATTCACAGTTTTAGCTCGTGCAGGCTAGGAGCGTGGATATTGCAGTTTAGGCTCGTGTTGAGGAGCGTTGTTCATGCAGTTTAAGCTTGTGCTGAGGAGCGTTGCTCGTGCAGTTTTGACTCGTGCCGAGGAGCGTTGATTATGCAGTTTAAGCTTGTGCTGAGGAGCGTTGAGTTGATCTTGCAGTTTAAGCTTGTGCTAAGGAGCGTTGTTTGTACAATTTAAGATTGTGCTGAGGAGCGTTGATTATGCAGCTTTGATCTTGAAGTTTAGGCTCGTTCTGAGGAACTTTGATTGAGTTTGCAGTTTAAGCTCGTGCTGAGGAGCATTGATGGTGCAGTTTAAGCTCATGCTGAGGAGCGTTGATTATGCAGCTTTAATCTTGCAGTTTAGGCTCGTGCCGAGGAGCTTTGATTGATTTTGTAGTTTAAGATCGTGCTGAGAAGCGTTGATGGTGCAGTTTAAGCTCGTGCTGAGGAGCGTTGATTGTGCAGCTTTGATCTTGCAGTTTAGGCTCGTGTCGAGGAGCTTTGATTGGTCTTGCAGTTTAAGCTCGTGCTGAGGAGCATTGATCTTGCAGTTTAGGCTCATGCCATGGAGCATTGAGTGTGCAGCTTTGATGTTGTAGTTTAGGCTCGTGCCAAGGAGCGTTGTTCGTGCAGTTTAGGCTCGTGCTAAGGAGCTGTAATCTTAGATTTTGATCTTCACTTTGGGCATCGAGCTTAATCGAACGAAGGTGATTTTCAGCTAGTTGAAAGGCTTTAGCGCTTGATCTTCAACCAGACGATGCGACATTGACCTTCGAATCCAGTCTTGAAGCTTGATCAGATGAAGATGACTTGTAGCTAGTTAAAGGAGCTTTAGAGCGTGATCTCCAACTAGATGATTCAACTTTCATCTTAGAATCCGGGATTGAAGCTTGATTGGATGAAGACGACTTACAACTAGTTGAAGGGCTTCAGAGCTTGATCTTATCTTCAACCAGAGAACGAGACATTGACTTTTGAATTCAGGCTTGAAGCTTCATTGAATGAAGATGACTTGCAGCTAGTTGAAGGGCTTCAGTGCTTGATCCTAGACGATGCGATGTTGACCTTCGAATCCAGGATTGAAGCTTGATCGGAAAAAGACAACGTAACTTGGATTTTTTTTTCTTTCTTTTTTTTATCCTCCAAGGGTCATAGAGCTTGATCTTGAATATGGTTTTAGTGCATCCCTCTTAAAGGCTTGACCCCTTTACATTTTGTGGGGCTTTAAAGGGATGCTGAGTCTTTTGGGGGATCTTTCAAGCTTTGGATGCCCCAGTATGGAGGCCTTAGGTGATATGGTCTTATGCCGTTGACAAGAAGCTAAAGATACTACAGTCCCAAAGATGACGGAAGTGTTGTTTGATTCTTCAACTTCCTTGTCATCTAGATAGATTTTGCCCTTTTTAGACAAGTCCATAATTACCTCCTTGAGTGTGAAGTAATTTTCGGTAGGATGACTGATGAGCCAGTGGTACTTGCAGTACCTCGGGTTGCTATCATGCCCCGCCTCTTCCACGCGTTTCAACTTAGGGAGATCAGTAAGCTTATGTTCGAGTAGGATATCTAGTATCCCTTAGACTTCTGAGTCTGAAAAAGGATAGACTTTTTGCTCTAACTCTTTCAACCTTGGCCATTGACTTTCTTTCCCTTGGGGCTGGTTTTTCTTCTTGTCTTGTTTCTCTTTTTTGTGTTTGTCAGAGGTCTCTAGTGGAGTTGTAGTGACAACCATTGAATCTTTCATGGTTGCTTTTGAACCCCACTGCCATCTCGCTTCTCTGATGTCTTCATGGGGGTCACCTATTGATGGGTTATTTCCACCATGACTTGCTATGGTGATCTCCATGTTGTGGCCTCGTGTTGACAGTTCCTCAAAGGTACCGGGTTTGTTACCTTATAGAATGTATAGCAGCCCCCAGTGCATGCCTTGCATACATATTTCTACAGCAGAGGCTTCAGATATTCTTTCTTTACAATCCAAGCTCAAAGCTCGCCACCTGTTGATGTAATCCACTACATGCTCTTCTTTTCGTTGCTTGGTGTTCGTGAGTTCCATCATACTCACAGAGCGCCGGGTGCTGTAGAAGCGATTTTGAAATTCTCGCTCCATTTCTTCCCAACAGTCTATCGACTCGGGTTCCAAGTCTGTATACTAATCGAAGGTGTTCCCTTTGAAAGATCAGACGAACTGCTTCACAAGGAGATCCCCTTTTGTTCCACCATCGTTGCAAGTCTCGATGAAATGAGCGACATGTTGTCTTAGGTTGCATTTCCCATTAAACTGTTGAAACTTAGGCGGTTGATACCCGACTAACATCCTCATGTTGTCGATTCTCTTTGTGTAAGGCTTCGAGTACATGAGAGTGTCGCGAGACGGTCCTCTGTATTGGGCCCTGATTGTGCTTGCTATCATGTCTTGCAGCTGCTGAAAGTTAGAAAAGCGACGATGATGGACTTGGTCTCTTTATTTTTATATCCGCCAGAGGTGGATGCATCTGGATGCTCGTTGGTATCAGCTTGCTTGAGAGCCTCGTACTCGTCATCCGTGTCACCTAACTTTGATTCTTCACCCTTCTTCAATTCCAACTTGTTCATCAAGTTTTCAATCTGAAGGTCTTTTTCCTCTACCGTCTTTGTCAATTTTTCAATTGCACGAGACATAACGGCCAGTTGTTCTTCAAGTGAAATGGCACTAGTCATCATAACCGGCAAGGTGAAATGATGCTCGGAAGTATTTGACGCCATGGACGTGTAGTGGAGGCTTTGGTTATCTTATTATGAAGAAGGAGATGAGAGGCAGAGTGGTCCCACAGGGCGTGCCAGAAATTTGTACACATAAATTTTGTGTCTAAATCTGCGAGACAAGAAAAAATGCACAAAATTCAATTTATCAAATTTAAAATTATAGGTCACACCACTCTGTGATTTTTACACAATAAATGTAAATCCTCTGATTCGATCTCTGGTTTGGTCACGATCCAAGGGCTGAAATAGCTTGATCTTAAAACGTGGATTTTGGCTTCTTCAATCTTCGCGGTTGAAAGATCGTCGAAGCGGCGCCTGCTCGAGGTCTTCGAAGCTTTATCCCAAACAAGTATGCAATCCTTGACTTGTAGAATTACTGATGTTGAAGGCGAATTCCTCTTCAATTTGAGACAAAAGAGAAATCGATCTTCGTGACTTGAAAGTGCTCGATTGGAGAACGACACTAAGTTAGTGCGTATTGTTCTTCAAGTGAAGCACAACTTGGGAGATGACAGCGTTTCGGCGGAACTTAGGCTTTGATGGCGGAGGCCCTATCTATCTTTCTCTCATGTCCCAAGCTCTCTATTTATAGGCAAGGTGGTAAACTTAATTTTGAAAAGCCCATGATTTGAGGTTTAACTTTATGATTAAGGAGATTGTTGTCCCTTTAATCGTCCAATTTGATCAATTAAATGGATATTTGTCTCCATTTAATTTTTGAAATAATTTTAGTCAAATTTGACTTTTTTGGAGCAAGACCCTGGGCTGGACCACATAATTTTATTTGGATTGGTTCTTGAAATTTAACTTTGGTTCGAATCCGGTCTTTTGCTTGGCTCCATGTCAGCATTTGGGCCGTGGTTTTTGCGATGTTAAAAATTTGACTAGACACTAAATTATTTACGATTGATCAGTAAAATAATTTTTTAGTGTCTACACTGACAACAAATAGATGGAGAATTTCTTCCAAGGTGTACCTTTTTTATTGTGTTGGCTTGGGCGTTGGTTTCCTTTTGAATTTACGTTATAACAACATAAGAATGAACAAGTAGATGCTGCGAGCGCAAAATAATGAGAAGGAAGAGATCAAGCCGCATTGACGTCTTCACGTTTCTTAATCAAAACTTTTCAAAAAACAAAACTGTCTTAACTCGATGAGATGACAGAGTAGCTCAATATTAAGCGTTAATCTGTAAGACGCAAGCTTTATTGCAACCCCCATGGGAAGCAGAAGAAGAAAATTCAACACAAAAACTTGTGTCCGCACAACATATTATTACCTGCAATTGACCCCCCCCCCCCCCCCCCCCCCCCACATAAATTAGCAAGCCTTTATCTATTTATACAAGACTTTGGTTTATTGACCACGAAGACTTGTCCCGTCAACTTTGCAGGTCTTCTCTTAGTAGGAAGCTTTCCATTATCACACATCCCACCAGTCCCACATATTACTTCCCTGAATAATCCAAGGTGGGTCATGCACCAGGACCAGCAGTAGTCTAGGTTTTCTATATGCTGTTACTATCTATGTGCGATGAGTCATATTTCTATTGCATTGAGTTTTAACTATTTGTTTTCTCTGCGACGCTTCACATAGTTGAAGTCTTTAATCAACAACTGTCCTGTGCTGATTAAATTGGGTTTCCTCAACAAAAAAAAAAGTATGAACTCATCGAGTCATTTAAAAAAATAACAAACAAAACATACCGAAGTCTTCATTATATATTTTGAGCATAAGAAATCTAGAAATTTGGTTCTGTTCATTGCCAGGCAAGCATTCGGAGTTTGCACGGAAATTTGGTTATGTTCATTGGGGGAACCACTTCTAGAGAGCTCTCTCTAGAAGAATTGTAGTTTGATGTATGCTATGCATTGCACTAGGCCTGATATTGCTTTTGCAGTTTGCAAGCTTTCGAGATATACGCATAATCCTAGCACCGATCATTGGAGAGCTATTGGAAGAGTTCTCGATTATCTTAAAAGAACTAAGTTCTTTACTTTGTTTTATAACAAGTTTCCTGCAGTGCTAGAAGGTTACAGTGATGCTAGTTGGATAACTAGTGTAAATGATAATAAGTCAACGGTCTGGTTGGATTTTCACTTTAGGTGGAGGAGCTATCTCATGGGCTTCTAAGAAACAGACGTGTATCACTCATTCCACAATGGAATCTGAGCTTGTAGCTTTGGCAGCAGTAGACAAAGAGGCGGAATGGCTAAGAAATTTATTGCTAGATATAGAGTTGTGGCCACAACCGATGCCAGCAATCTCTTTGCACTGTGATAGTGAAGCTACTATGTCTAGAGCATTTAACAAGATATATAATGGCAAGTCTAGACATATTGCTTTGAGACATGAGTATGTTAGACAACTAATTGCTGATGGTATAATCACAGTTGTCTACATACGATCGAAAAATAATCATGCTGACCCACTAACTAAAGGTCTCTCGAGGGATATGATAAAAGGCACTGCGAGTTAATGGGTCTAAAATAGTTCAAGCTTGTCACTAGTAATGAGAACCTTACCTTTATTATTACAATGAAATTTTAAAGGTTTAAAAGGTAATAAAAAGTTATAATTTGTGACAGTTAACAAGTACTAGGGTCGAGATAGTGCTTAAGGAAAAGAGGCTGAGTATTTAATACTCTTAATGAAGTATTGGGTTCGGAATAAGAACAAGAAAGTCCAGTTTGAGACTTTATTTAGACTTCACCTATGTAAACACAAGGAGTGGTGCCGCTCATATCAAAGTTTGGAACATAAAACTTTGTAAGTGTTTATGAAATCAAGAGGTAGCACAAGGCCATAACATGGTGCTAAAGCTCACGGTGAACATGTTAAAGAAGTAGTAAGATTTATGTGTATGATATTTCCGGTCTTGTCAGTACAGGAATTATGGTTTAATAGATCATAGCTAACCATTAATTTCGACAAATTTTTAAAATATTTATACTAATAGGAGGTTTAAGTCGAAAGATACCTTCTATATGCATAAATCTGTTCATGTCTCTGATTCTCTTGTCACTAACTAAGTGGGGGATTGTTGTAATAGTTAGTGTCAAGTTTGAGTGTGGGTGTGTTGTCCCACATTGGAAAAGGAAGAATGATACAAAGCCTTTATAAGGCTCCACCCACCCAATCAATTAACTTTGGATGGTGGGAAGAGTTAGAGGGAAATTTAAAATTTCCTTGGTTTGACCTTGACCTTGGTTTGAAATATAACAATATTTAATGGTCAAAAGATGGGCACTGAGTCTTGGTTGAAATTAATTAATACATTTTAATTAATTTTATTTTGCTTAGCAGTTAATTGCAGTTGGCCCCAAACAGTTGTATCCCTTGATTTCATGAGTTGTGTCCATTCAGATATTATTTAAAATCTGTATATCCTTCCATTTTATGAGATCAGAAACTCATTATTCAAAAACGTGTTCTTGAAGAAATTCTGAATTGTTGATCAGAATTTCATTTTGGCTTTGTAATCCTGGAGGAATCTGTCATTAACCCAGCAGCAATTATAGTGGGGGCATATTTCCTTAAGGATAGTGATTAGTCACGCTCAAAGCCTTATTTTCATATTAGATCCAACACCATTAACCTAGAACCAACATGCACCGTGTGTCATCTTGCGTTGCACGTTGTCTCAACGGTCCTTTTTCACTCCAAAGTCCAAGCAGACAAGAACTCTACATAAGCATCCCGTTGATAATCCTAAAGATCAACTCAAACTTGAGTTGAACTCTGGTTGCATATTTGAATTTTATCCTAAAAATCTACAAAAAGCCAAAGGGAAATATCATTATGAAGCGGAGGGAGTGATAACGCAGTTTATGGCGTTATGTGGAATCAGTTTTGGTAGTCAAAAGTTTCAGCAAAGTGATAGTGCGAAAAACTGCTTGAGCTACTTGAGCATTGGAATAAAGTTGATCTCTTTCCTAGGTGAAGACTTCAGAGGGGGATTTAAGAGGAGTGACGCACAGAGTTTACTTTGACGTTGAGATTGGTGGAAAACCTATGGGTATGTTCTGTTTATTTGACTATTACCACAATACAAAGCATCAACTAAAGAATGTTTTCTATGATTTGGTAGATAATTTACGTGTATCATGTATGCGTCGAATTTTAAGAAAAGGATGATGCAATGAAGTGTGCTATCATGTTTAGTCTTCTTGATACTTTATTTTTGAATCTTAATATTCTCTACAAACACACATCTTAGCAATGGAACTTGGATATAGCGGTTAATCACTCCCCACTTTCAGAGACACGCTAGTTTTGGATTTGCATATTATTACTTGTTGGCTAAAGTTGTCTATCTTGGTAATGTTGGCACTGCAATTGCTGAAACAGATGCAAAATTTCTTCCAAGTTTTATCCTTTTGTGCCGGCTGGGCATTGGTCTCCTTAAGGTTTCCTTTTGAGTTTTCAGTGTCACAATATTTGAATAACATGGGGTAATGCTACTAGATTAATATACCTAGTGTTATCAAATCTTTAACATGGCTTGTTAAGTTCGAAGTTAATTTAATAAGTAGTTGGACACTTGGATTGCTAAGGTGAGAGTTCACACAAGTAGATTCATTTATGGGGGTTGGTTTGCCCTAACTGGATGGCTGATAAGCAGATTCATTACAGTAGCACTTTGCTACCACATCTTATGTTACTAACCAAGCTATACTCATCGACAATAATAGTACATGGTTGAACCAACACCAATACATTTGACCAAAGTAATGTGATCTTTTAGTTGCATTACACTTGAAAAGAACCCAACTCCAATCCATTGCAAAATGGAACGCAACTTATCAGATATGCCATACCCACCAAACTGGACTAATGTAAAGCACAGGACAGACGGAGTGAATCTGTATGTTTCCGTAGAATGCAATTTATCATTGTACTATAAGCTGCAATTTCAGTTACCGTCCATCAGATAAAAAGCTCATGTATGAGTATGAATTTCTTGCTTTCAGGTCGCATTGTCATGGGTCTCTTCGGTGAAACAGTTCCCAAGACTACAGGTAAATAATACATGTGGTCTGGAAAAAATTGTCATATTTACTTGTACCCAGAGAACTTAAGTGGTATTTCTGTGTGTTCTTTCTGCAGAAAACTTTCGAGCTCTTTGCACGGGTAGCCATGTAACTTTTGCTCCCTTATATCTTTATGTCTACGACGTATATAGAAGCCATTAGCTATATTCAAGCTGATAGTCAATGACCTGTGTAAGGGGATTATCAGCAAAATTGTCATAATTGTTTATGTGATGGACATCAAAATACCTTACATGAATTGCTAGGTGAGAAAATATGTCAATACTAGCTACTCAAACCAATATCTATATCAACTCTTACTTGGCCACGCTCAACATGTTTTAAGATATATGACTTTCGTGTCAACTTTTCTTTAGTGTAAATAAAGTATCACTACCTTTCTGGTTTGTCGCACATATTCTAAACATGTTTTGGGCAACAATCTTCAATGAAGACCAAAGTTTGCTATTTCTCAAATGACTTCGGCGAACGACAAAATTTTGGCGTTGATTGAAAATTAAAATACAAGATTAAAATGTTTGATCAACAAGAGTGACACCGAAAACCGAACTGGAGAAACAGGAAATGAAAGCTGAAAATAGAAATAAACGTACGGGATCTTATACTTGAAAGCTTCTATCTGTACTTGCATCAAGCTGGACTCATATTGTGGCTGTATGAAGGCTTGTTGGCGACCTATCTTCAGCATGTTTCCTACCTCATGTTCGCTTTCAGTTTGATTTTCGTAATTTTTTCTTATTAAACGAGGTGTTAAAAGCACCACTGGAATCGATATTTGGCTTACTTCAAAATCAATTAGAACATAATAGAATATATTGCGGAAATCAATTTTTGCATCAGAGTTGTAATTGCATTGAATCCTCGACTAGCGTAACATGAGAAGCAAAAAGCATGCTTAAGGAATGCGAGCCACAAATAAATCTTGCATTTGAGGAGCACTGTGAGCTAGATTTGAAGGCTTTATGCTGCAGTATGGGATGTATTTATCGCTTTTCGCTGTAGGGGAGAAAGGAATTGGCAAGAGTGGGAAGCCTCTTAATTACAAAGGGAGCACATTCCATAGGATCATACCCAGCTTCATGATCCATGGTGGTGATTTTACTCGTGGTGATGGGCGAGGTGGAGAGTCAATTTATGGTGACAAGTTTGCTGATGAGAACTTCAAACTGAAGCACACTGGTCCAGGTAAGCTAAGATCCTTAGGAGGTCCCCGCAAGGTCTTCCAAGATGTGCTAGATCAGGGAAATTTTTTATAGATTTTCATTTTAAGTGCAGGAATTCTGTCAATGGCAAATAGTGGCACAGACACCAATGGGTCACAATTCTTCATCACTACTGTAGCAACTAGCTGGTAATAAACCCTAAACATTATTTAGAGGATTATTTCTTCCTTTCAAAGAAGCGTAGCATGATTTTAGCAAACTAGCATTCTGTATGCAGTTTGCTCATTTTAAGAATTGCTGATCAGAAGCGCCATCAAAATGTTCTTCACATAAAAAATATCCCGTCAGAAGATTTGATTGGTAAGACGTTGATAGTCTCCATCACATTTAAATAAAAAATCAAAGATAGTACGATTGTAATCATCCATCAGAACATGGCATTGGCACCTAAACTTTGGAGGATGTGGCTGACTTTTT
Source organism: Escallonia herrerae (assembly GCA_033070095.1). Lineage (NCBI taxonomy): Eukaryota > Viridiplantae > Streptophyta > Magnoliopsida > Escalloniales > Escalloniaceae > Escallonia > Escallonia herrerae. The sequence continues at coordinate 330,967 of JAVXUP010000692.1, forward strand.
GCTGGAATAACGTTCTAATCGAGCGTGGCCTTATAGGCGCCTTGCACTTCTTGTGTACCATAGTTCTGGCAGGATAGTCATGCAAAGGCTAAAAGTGGCTTGCCAATAGGGCCACCTTTTATTTGACACCTCGAGTATGCAGGTTCCTTTCACTTCTTATGTTTGGAATGTAAGCATCTGTATATCATTTCCTTACAAGGTTGGATGAGCATCATGTTGTGTTTGGCAAAGTGCTTTCCGGTATGGATTTAGTCCACAAAATTGAAGCAGAAGGAAGAGAAAATGGGATGCCAAGAAGTAAAGTGGTAATTTCAGAGAGTGGAGAACTATCTATGTGACACTTTTTTCTATTCCGACAATATTAGTAGGCCTCTCTCTCTATATTTCAGAAGAACACAGGCTTGTGTATCAGAAAGATATTTTGCCCTTGAATTGGATGATATCAAGCACAGCTTGCAGATGAATCTTTAGCGGAAGCCCATATCACATGTATACTTTTGAGTGCTTGGTAGTACCGTTCATTTGTGCACTTGGGAATGATTATTTTGTTGGTCAATGAACAATATTCACTGTTTTCCAGAATTCTAGCGTAAGCAACGCATGGTTTATGGTAAGGAGGATGTTTATCTTACTTGAAAGTTGGAAGTTCATCCAACAAGATAGTAAAAATACACGAGAGCTCTCTTCTATGACGCTTCAACCTAGATTTCAGTGCACTCCTAGTTTCAATTATGGTTCTAAAACTACAATAGTGCAGCCAACTTTGCAGTTCTGGTTCAAAATGAGAGGAAGATGAGAGAACTTTTACAATAAAGTGCTGAATTGCTGCTAGGATACAACATTTGCTACCTATTTACTTGATTCGGCACACCTAAGAATATGACACAGCAAAATTTTTGGAAGGTCGACGATGTACTGTAACTATCAAGTTTCTGCCTTCTGGGTGTATGCTCCACATTCTCCACCAAGTTTCCACCGGAGGGGATGGTACGATATCTACGTCAAGTTGTTGGTTGGTTAATTTGGCTCTTACTGGACTTTTGGTTACGCGTGTTTTCGATCGGGTTATTAAATATTTTGTAGTCTTGTTAAGTTTCGAGGGAGGTTGGCTAGACCACAATTGTAGGTGCCATGATTAAGTATATACAGAGTAGGATACCAAGTATAATTAAGTCACAAACGAAGGAACGGAGTCGAGATAACTTGGGTGGAGCTTGTAGGGCTAACAGTACTGCTGAAGCAAAGCAGAGCGCAAAGTGAGTACAAGTGATGATTGTATGTAAGAAAAATAAATTCTTTACGTCTCAAAAAAAATTTTCTTTTTAAAATTCTCTAAGAGTTATAAGAATTCTGCAAACGAGAAAATAAATAATGAACTCTAATCTCCTAAATGATGAGAGGCCTCTATTTATGAACATTCACGGGACTTTGCTCCTTGTGACACTTTGATGAACGGCAATGCGTTGGAGTGACAACTCACAAAAGGCTAATCGTTATCGCAGGTTCGTTGCCTTGTTTGTCGAAAAAAGTACAATAATGATGGATGCACTTCTAATGGTGGTGATATACTACAAGGTTGTTAAAGCGTGTCCGAGTCGTGGGAGCATGTCTAAGTGTCGGGCAAAAGTATATTGGTAAATTAGTCGAGAAGGGGTCGAGAAAAGAAAAAATTGATTGCGTAACAGCCGCCATAGCAAAAAGATTGGATCAGAGCTATGGACCATCACCTACAGGGTGGCCATCCCTCATCTTCAATAGTCCAACTTCATTCGTCGCTTGCAAAAAGATTGGATCAGAGCTATGGACCATCACCTACAGGGTGGTCATCCTTCATCTTCAATAGTCCAACTTTATTCGTCGCTTGCGTGTTGGTCTTGGTGACCATCTTGCCTAGGTTGACGACTTGATCAAAATTGACGTTCATTTGTTGACTTTTGTGCGTGGCACCAAATATGACTCCAAATATGGTCATGTATTTGAAAAACTTTAGCTGCTACCAGAAAGAATCTTTCTCTTATTTTTCATATAACGATAATTAATAATTATTATATATTTTTAGTGATTTTAATTTTGTGACGTTAAAAAATATTGTTAAAAATTATCGCGCTGATAGTATTAGTAAAAAAGTTACTAGAATTTTTTAGTGACTATTCATTATCATTATATATAAAGTTGTAAGAAGATTCTTACAAACAGGATAACAGTCAAAATTTGTTCGTATGTGTTTAGCTGGAACGGCAAACAACATACTCTATAGTACTTATGCATACACTCCTTCGTTTACACAAAGCATAAAATTTTGGTGGTACCTAAGTATTAGACTAGAAGAAAAAAGAATAACATGAAGGAATCTCATATTCATCCGACGGTCACACTGGTTTGTAATTGGGCTTCAATGCCCAAAATCAAGAATCCAGACCAGGAGCCCTGGGTCCTGAGCATGCGTCGAACGTTGTGTTGGGCTGACTTGAAGTTACTAAGCGCTCTGACAAAAATTAAAGCCCACCTCGCGGCCCAATATGGGTGTTAATCGTTAACCGAAGTCAAGATAGGGAGAAGAGCTGAAGAAAATGCAAAGATCAATTGACTTCCAGTTAGAGGTCATTTGGAATTGATTCTTAAAAGTAGATTTTGATTAAATTAAAATCAGTTTCTAAAATTAGCTTTAATCCATTTTAAGTATATTAGATTAAAAGCTGTTAAATGTGTTTGGATAAAAAAAGGATTAAAGTAGGTTTAGGGTAGCAAAATTACCCTGTAGTGTGTTCAAACTGAAATTGAGCATTTAATGTATTTTTAAAAGTAAGGATATTTTGGTAAATCTCTTGGTCAAACCTGATTCTCCAAAACTGATTAAATCTTAATCCAAAAAAATGACGATTATGGATTTAATCAGTTTTGATGAGCATATTTAATCAGTTTACTTTTTTTTGCCAAACACTTCAAAACTGATTTAATCTGAATTTAATCAGATTTGACCAATTTATAATAAATCTCAAACACCCTCTTACAACCGTCCACTGGCTCAGGCTAGAAACGAAGCCTTGAAAAAGAACTACGATTCTTGCAACTTGCAAGTGTCATTCGTGAGCCACGAGCTCCAACAAGACGTGGGCAATCGCAAACAATGGCCAACTTTATGTAGAAATGTAACGCATCATTGCACATATTATAGGGTCAGAGTTGGCATGTTTTGGGCAGCGATGCCACAATGGAGACATCAGGACCAAGGTACTCGCTAATGCTGCAGGTTCTGATAATGTACACTAACCCAATCAAAGTAAAATTCGCTGAGCGTCCCTTCACCTATGCTGCCAATCACCAACACTCGCAGTGATTTCGACATAGTCCGTCAAACCGGCGACCGCCTCACCAGATTCCCCGTCACCCTAGGCCGGCGCTGTTGTCACCTGCCCAGGTGTGTAATGGTGGAGGGACACGACGAGGAAGTTGTGGCGGGCGGCTGAGGAGCTGAAACTTGGTGTTCCTGGAAGGTCTCAGATTGTATTCGGTGGATCAGTTTTGCGGAATTCTGTGCCGCCCGCCCCTTGCCAACGTTTGCCCTACCTTTCACCGGCGTGCTCCCCTGCTTATCGTTTGCCGATGAAGCCGCTGCCTCTCACCGACGCCACCATCGCCCCTCGTTGATGCGCCAGCCATCCAATCTTCGACACGGCCTCGTCCTTCGGTAAAGCAGCCATCTTGCCTTCTGTTTTCTCCTTTTTTTGTTCTCAGATCCATTACCCAATTTTACTTTCCAGATATACCGTCTTATAACTTAAGTTCTTTCAGCTTGTCATGTTTCCACTTAGATCTTTGTTCTTTGACTTAATCAAACGCGATATATTTTGCTAATGAAAATTTTTACACGTGATTCAAGCTGTTTTTGTAGGTTTACTTTTCTGATATGTTTCCGGCACAGCGGTGGTGTTGGTTGTCAGCGTGAGGTTGGTCTTTGGCGGCTGTCAATGCAGTGATGGAAGTTTTGTTGGTAATTGGCAATGGCGTCTTGAAAATAGGGTGGTGTTCATGGTTCCAGTAAGTCTCTATGCTTGAACTCTTGCCCTTAACATCCATTGCACCCTTAACAGAAACTGTAGCCTCCATAATGTAATTCACATTGAAAGAATGATTAGAGAACGAAGAAAAAATAGGTAATAAATTAGCATATACCTACCGCTGCTGGACACACAAGTGGTTGGTGGTTGACTTTTAATCTAGCCATTTTGTCCCATGATGAGGAGGGGCATTTTGGGGCTAAATTGCTAACGGCGACTCTTTGTATCTGTAGGGTACCGCCCAAATCAAGGGAGTGCATGACTCGATACGCATGGCGCAGGGGGTGTATAGATAATAGACGCAAAAAACTCTCTCATGGTGAGTTGTGCTTAGTAAACAACACAACTTTGACTTGGATATAAAACTCCAGTAATATACACTTGAATATATGTAATACTCAGAGTAACATACACCCGAATATGATTCTTATAACCTTGTTACATTTGGATGGAACTGCAAAGGTCTTCAAGAAATAAAACATACTTAAAGACCCTGAGGGGTCTGAAAAGATTTCAGAGCTGAGAATAACTAAAGTCGCCTAAGACTTTATCACTTGTAAAATAGATATAAGGAGCTTGGATGGTTCTAGCCTTGAGAAAAAGTTAAGCTTTGGAAGATGTCATCCTCGAAAGATATCCCCATTGATAACGATTCTAGACTCGAGTAATAAGAGTTGCCTCACCGAACGTCAAAGGAAAGTCAACTAGAGTTAGCTAGCCTCGACTTGCATGCACTTTCCAAAATAAACATGGAATTGTTGACTATATATACCTCCTTGTATCCAAGCAAAGATTCATGCATGACTATTTGAGATTGCAAAAAATACAACGTTTTTTTTTTCTTACCTTTCACGGTGTTAATCTTTTGCAAGTTGAGAGTTCTATGCCCCAACACCCACCTTATGCATGGTTGTAATGCCACGATCTCACGAGGATGGAACCGTACTACTTATAAGCACTACTTACTACCTACATGGCGACTCCACTAGAATTCTAGTAGTTCACCACTATGTATAATCGGTATTCAATTTAGGTTACTGAAATGGTGATTAGGGATAACCAGAGGGCTAGACAGCCCACGAGACCAACACCTTTGTTGAATTCTCTTACGGATTTTTTATGGACCTATTCCTGAAGAAGAAGAGCATAATACATAATTAAAACCAATGCATGCGACAGGAAAATCAAACCATACCAGAAAAAGAGTCGGTGCTTGAGCAGTTATGCATTAACCAATAGCTCATGTTGTAGACGATGACAAAACTCGTAGGGGCTATGGCGTCACAGGTCCTGCTGGAAGGCCTCCGCCTAGGTGGGATCCAGATTGCCTACTGTAGCCCTAGTTATAGCCGTCCGATCATATTAGGTGAAAGAGGATGGCTCAGATGAAGTCACGTCACCCGCTATTTACCCTCCCCATAAACGTTCTGCCGACATTTATTCTCTCTCCAAGCCACTCTCTCTCTCTAACTCTCTCTAACTCTCTCTCCAATTCCATCTGCCGCTGCGACGACTTCTCGACGCCTTCCACCTTCCAGCGACGACACGACGATGACACATCCATGGTCCAGCGACGACACGACGATGACACATCCATGGTCCACCTTCCGGCAACGACCCTTCCACCTCAAGTTGACTCCTCCACCTCCACCGCCTGGCGACGCCGTGACTGCACATTCCTCTATCTCCTCCGATCTACACTCCCTCTCTCCCCCCCCCCCCAAATCGAATGGACGAACCATCACCCACCGGCGACGACGTAGCGAGATGACGCACCTGCAGATCTGTTGAACCCTTATGGCAGAGGTGCTGTAACACTAATCTAGTCCGTTGGTTTACATTCAATGGACAAGATGATGCCACGTCTATTTATCCTCCTAAAAGCTAATCTTGCCATGTTCCTCCCGTTCTCCTTTCTCCTCTCATGAAGTTAACAATGGTTTTTTTTTTATTTTTTTATTTCTGGCCGATGTTTCCACTGTTTGAGATAGACGGAACTAAAAGAGCCGACGTTTCTCTTCCATCTTCATCTTCGGATTCCTCTAAACCTTCACCATGATCACTAGTGAAGAGCAGTAACATAATGCAAATGAGTTTATAGATCATACTTTAAAATATGAAAAATCAAGTAGAGCCCAAGGTTCACTTATTGTTGCAGACCCAAAACCTTAAATCTAAAAACATAGGTGAAGAAGAGGCGAGCCATGGAAGAGGAGAAAGGTGAAGAAGAGACTGACACTCAGCCGTTCTCTCGGCAACTCAAATGTGGAAGTTGGGCTAATTTTAAGAGGAGTATGACGTGGCAAAATCTTGTCTATTGAATGTCAGTGAACGGACACGATGATTCTACAGCATCTCTGTCGTAGATTCCCCTACGGTAGAGGATCTGTTTCCCCTAGGTGAATAGCTGAAGTATCACTGCAAGCTATTCCAAGTCCCGTCGTACCTCAGTGTAATCTTAATTATAGTTCAATGTTATTTCAATAATTAGGCATAGTTATATGCAATAAACGAAAATTTCAATATTACCGAGTGTAATTAATCCTTGTAAAACAAAGTACCTATGCATTGGTTTGCATTCTAGTCTCTTTCGTTCGACCATCACCGTCACTGCCTTTTGCTTGCTAAGGCCAAATTCATCCCTGCTACCTTCATCACCAAGAACCTCATGCCACCTCCCCTTATCAGCTCTACCGCCTTGGCCACGTCCAAGCCACAGGATGACCACTGCCCTCCCCAGTAGCGGAATCAGGATTTCACTCCAGGGGGTGCAAAAAATATATCAAAATCACTAAAACTTTTTAATAAGTAAAATAATATAAAAAGTGAGTGTAAGTCTTTTGATAATACACAAAAAGCATACTAAAAACATCCACAAGGTCATATTAAGTTTCATGAGATTAAAGTCAGGTACCAAACTTAGTGGGAAACCCACTGCCGGCCAATAAGAATTAATAAAGGTTTTTTTGAATTTCTAGTCCATTAAATTTGATAATCAACTAAGCTTTTCTGAATTGTCACTATAGCATCTCAATCAACTGGTACTCAGGGAATCAAATCTATATCAATATATGAAAATTGAATTAGGAAAGCAATTGGGATCGGAAATTGAATTCGTTGTTGCATTCTTTGTGGTACTAATGTTCAGGTTCTAAAATAAACTCCTAGATGAATAAAGTCATGGTTAGATGTAGTAAATATTTACAAGCACTTAGGACTAAATGTGAATCATATGAAATACATCAGAGCGCATCTTACAAGAATAGAGCAAGAGCACACACAAACATATACATTAAATAGAAAACATTGTTGTACAACGTCATTCTTATTGTAGTCTCTCTTTTCTCCAAGCAAAAAACTGATAGCTATTATGGAGTTCAATGGAGGATTTCTATATTTCGGCTACCTGCTTATCTGATTGACCATTGCTACATGTCTAATCAATTAAGAACATGCAGAATAAGTGAAAATGAATAAAAAGTTCCTACCTCCTCTACCTTTTCAGTACAAGTAACAATGCTGTACAAATTGCCATGGAAGCCAAGGAAGCATATAGCCAGTACAAAGACCCATTCAGTTCCAAGAAAACAAACCTCAATGTTATAAATGCCAATTTTTCCATCAAATGACGATGCTGAAACGACCCCAGGGATCTTTGGATACCAGTGAACATCAAAATTCCAGTTGGTTCCAGCAGGCAATTGAGAGACAATCTGGAAAAGAAACAGATAAACATCAAAAGCAGCATCACAAAGTCAGGAACGAGCAATGATTGGGAAAGTACAAGCCCAAAAGACACATAGAACATGAGACGCTAAACATATAACATAATTTACAAATTAAGGTAAATAATCATGGGAACGGGCAATGATTGGGAAAGTACAAGCGCAAAAGACACATATAACAAGAAATCATGTCCCGGCAAAGAGTACAAGAGTACGTTTGTCTTTGGCACATGTAAGCAAATAGAAGCTATCACTCTATGAGTCGTCACTTCGTCCGGTTCGTCGCCGCCAGCTCGTAGATCTAGGCTAGATCTGACAAAGGAGTTGGTTGAGGTGAGGTTGTTGCTCGTCAGTGACTGCGAGTCGTCACTTCATCCGGTTCGTCGCTGCCGGCTCGTAGATTTAGGCTAGATCTGGCCGGAGTTGGTTGAGGTGAGGGCCGTCGACTGCCATCCGTGATCGGTGACTGAGGCGCCGTGAGCCCATGATCGGTGACTGTGAGGTGCCGTGGCCATGAGACAGTGAAAGGTCGTGAACTGAGAGGAGAGAATATATATATATACATATATTCCAAAATTTGAGGGGGCTACCCCTCGTACAAGCGTGGTTCCGCCCCTTGCCCTCCTAGTACCTCTGGGCTAGCCCGAATATTGAAAAGTATATAATTTATGTCAAAAGCAATGCAGAACTTCATAAAGAATTGGTATAATCATCTATAATGCTGCAAAAGCCACACATGCTATGACGATATGGCTAGAGCTTCATTGATCATTTCGGAATGGCAACTAAGCCGCGAGCAGGACATTCATGCACTTGATTATGCATAGCTTGATTAAAATCACTTGGGGTTCGAAGTGTTATGCTCTAGCACACCACAGTCAAATTCAAATGGCTGAGATTTGTGCACCACATTCTTCACTGTGGTGAAAAGTTGTAATCGCTGTTGAACCAAAGAAAGGTAGAAAGAATGGCAATTTTATGCTGATTCATCAATGCCCAGACCACAAATCCTGTTCTCAATTCTTCGACGTGCACGTTTCTGCACTTTTGTCTCTTCGCGGGATGCACTCCAAGTGTTCGGCAGAAGTGCTCCACTTCTTTATTCAAAATAAACCCGCCTCGGTGGTGCTTAAGGTGGGATCGCCGCAATCTCCTGTTGCTTCTGTACTGAATTCTCCGCCAATGGTGCCGGCAGCCGAGGCCCAATGCAGGTACCATCTCTCCGCCTTCTTTTGTTGTGACCTATGTATGGTCCTTCGTTTTTTAACTTTGCATAGTTTTTACTTTTTAAAAAATTTTAGGCAAAAAATTGAACATTTAATGATGACATACGGTAAACAAAGATCAACTATATACTTTTTGAGACGTCAAAGTAGATCAGAAATAATGAGGATATTGTTACAATTTTAATACAAAAAAATCGTAAAATATCGAAGAATGACAAAAATAATGAAATGGACGGAGTAAAGTAATAAGCACGAGCAGTCCAAACAGACAGAACTGCATTTATTTGGAGAAACTTCGTGCAATGAGAGCACCCAAGTTGTTATTGTCCCCCGTTGCTTCAACTTCATTTTGGTCTATAAAACGAACTTAAAGGGAGCTCAGTTTATAGATGGATTAACTGATTGAGTGACGGACCTATGAAGCAAGTTTGTCCAAAATCAAGATATTGTATCAAGTAATCTGCTCTAGACCTGTCAGAAGGTTGTGAGACAGATTTGAAAACTTTAGAAATGTCTCCACATGAACCATACCCAGTTAGGAAACTGGTCATGAATTTTTTTGTTGGGTACGTCTAATTAGATAAATAGATAGATAGATTCTCAGTGCCTTTTAAGTACTAAACCAGAGTCGCACATTAGTGATGATATCACTGATTGTTTATCTTGCAAGAAAGCATCCTTACGTTGGTGTTCTTGTGAGGAAAGATCAAGATCTTGGAGGTTCATGTGCTGGTAGAAAAGGTCTAGCTCAAGACACCGGTACCAGTCAAACTGTTGGATGAAAGCTAGGTAGTTTAGGGTTAGACCTGTCCTCAATCAACCCTCACTGCAATTGGTACTTCAGAATGCAAAGGTATGAGCGATGACCGGACATCCATGCTTCACTCCATCTGGGCCACGAAACAGAGTTGGCTGGAAGCCGGAAAATATGAGTGAATACATATTAAGTCTGCTCAATGCAGGGAAAAGCTTAGAGTAAGAAACAATGATGTACATACAACGTGTAAACCTTAGTTGCAAGGAGCGGGAGTGAGAGGGGGGTCGGGGGCGGGGGAGCGTAGACACTTGAAGAACCAAAGGTTGGGAACGGCTAGAACCAAAAAATATATTACTACTATGAATTGTTTATTGTTGCGGTACATGTTTTCTTTTTTGTCTTCAAATGTCATAAGTGGTGGTTAGTAGTTACTTTTGTACTTATCACATGAAGTGATTACTAGCTACTTGAATAACAAGAGCAAAAAAATGTGGCTTGGCAAGACAGTTCTAGTCGGTAAATCTCCCGCTGAACAGGGCTACAAATAGGTTTGGTGGAAATTAGAGTTTTAAGTAATTACGAACGTCTTGTTAACAACCGACCTTAGTTGCAGGAAATTCCTATTATGGAGACGTTTCTCTCTCGGAAACTCGCTTTTGCGATCCCAAGTTAGGAGTTCCATGGGATCTCGTCCCAAACTAAGATGGGAACTCGATCCCGTTAGTTGGATAGAGATGCATGGAACAAGTGATAGAATACATGAAAATCAAGCTCTTTTCAACTAAATTCCTTATTTCTATCTTCCTTCAAGTCCTTAAAGTCTCCTTGTCTGTTGTTGCTATCTATGTAAACTATGCTAAACAAATGATAATACTCTTTACGCATTTATTTATTCAAGCCGCTCCCAACCTCAGATTCTTCTTGGTGCTTACGCTTCCCCGCCCCCGCTTTGTGCAACTAAGCAACCGACTTTGAGTGGTACAGCATTATCTATTTAATGGGAGGAACAATACATGCTTTAGAAATCAAACATACTGCCTCTGAACTGTGTAAAGTATCAAAAACTCATACATATCATAATATACACCAATGCAAAACACTTGCTTGATCAGGTGATAGGCTAGAGATGATTAGGACAGGTTTCGGGCCAATGTCATATGATATTTGTTGCGTTAGTTTTGTTTTTCATTCCTACAGTATTGTTCCGGGAAACAAGAGTCTATTGAGCGAAGCAGTTTCACGAAAGCACGGATACGAGTATATGTGGGACCACTCCGACTTGTTAATTCAAATTTGTTGATGCAAAACAGTTTGTAGCTTTAAATATTAATTTTTTTTTTCTTGTCAGCATCTCAACATAAATGTTAGTAGTTTCATTTGGCCTAAACAATAATCAAAGTTGGCATACAATAAAAGTTGAATACATTACAGTTAGGAAATAGAATACTTGGCATACTGTTCTCTTTCTGGTTTCTCTGTCTCATTCTTCTGGGCCAACACATATGGCTACGGACAGAGTCCTTATTCTGTAACCACACATGAATGACATGATCCTCAATGTCATAAAACCAACTCAGGGAGACCTGAAGACTACTCACTCTCAAGGAAAGAGCAGCTTCTTTATGCCACATGAAACCTGCAGAAGGAAAATCAGCTTGTTTTTTTTTATTAATATACATTGTTTGTATTTCAAAAGCACAGAGGTAGAAATTCACTACGAAAATCATGACTCTGCAGTTGCTTTGAAGTGAACACTCCAGGCATAGAACAGCTCAATGGCAACGAAACTTTGGTGAGCACGACTTACCTTAGAAAAATCTCAAGCTTTTTCTTCCATGACCTCTCTTCTCTCCTTCGCACTTTTCTCTGGTGTTCTCTTTCGACAACTCCTGTAATGGGCCTTCTCACCTTCTGCGCTTGTTCTCTTTCAACTATTCCGATGAACCATTTTGGTTTTCCTTTAAAGAACATGACACTTCCCACTGCCAGTCCAAGAACCGTTCCACACCCATATCCCAACAACACAACTTTCCAGGTAAACCCACTTGCAAAGTCCAAATCATTGATTTTTTGGACTTCTGGTGGCGGAGGAGGCTTTGGAGTTTCGCTGTCTTCGCAGTTTCTTGACAATGGAGGTCCACACAACTTGGAATTACCACTGTATGCATCAGCTCCAAACGTATTAAACTGATTGCCTCGAGGTATACGTCCCACAAGATGATTTTGGGAGAGATTTAAGACCGCAAGAAAGGTTATGTCTGCAAGTTGTGCAGGAATCTCTCCACCAAGTTGGTTGGAAGAAAGGTCTAATGATTCAAGCACCAAAAGATTTCCCAGCAATGGCAGGATATGACCTACAAGGCCGTTATGGGAAAGGTTAAGCACTTTGAGTGACGTTAGACTTCCAATGACGTCTGGAATTCCTCCTTCAAATTTGTTGTTTGATAGATCAATGGTTGTGAAGATTGTTAGAATCCGTGGTAGTTCCTGCTCTAGCCCTTTCACTACCACAGTTGTATAATCATAATATTGGTGGTAATTTACTTCCCCCATATATTTAAGCGAAGTCCTGGATTCTTCCACATTCACCATGGCCTTGAAGTTCCGGATATATGTTGTTGGCAGATTGCCAGTAAACTCATTGTCGGCGAGGTCAATGATTCGCAGCTTGGAGAAGGGAAACTGGATTTAGCAAGTCTTTATCTTTTTACAAGACTTCGCTTATTGACCAGGAAGACTTGTCCCGTGATTCCGTGAACTTTCCAAGTCTTCCCTTAGTAGGAAGCTTTCTTTTTGCACACATCCCACCAGTCCAACATGTTAGTTTCCCTGAACAATCCAAGGAGGGTCATGCACCAGGACGAGTAATAGTCTATGTTTTGGAGGGTCATGCAGCAGGACCAGTAATAGTCTATGTTTTATATCTTCTGTTACTATCGGATGGGCTATCAAATCATATTTCTATTGCCTTGGGGGTTTTAACTATTTGCTTTCTTTCGTTCACAAGTGCCCTGTGCTGCTGACCATTTCAGCTTTCCTTATAGAAGTATGAAATCATTGACTCATTTTAGAAAAAAACCAAAACATCCCGAAGTCTTGCTTATATATTTTAAGCATAAGAGATCTAGAAACTGAAAATTTTTGTCCTGTTTGTTGCCAGGAATTTTTTTTATGCTGCAGTGCTAGATGGTATAACCCACTTCCAGAGAGCTCTGCTCAAGATTTCTTCGGGGCAAGTGTTGGAAGTTTGCACGGAAATGGACAAGAAATAGCGCAACGAACATGGAGCCAAAGGAAAACGAGGATTAGTCATGACACCTGCAAAGCACAAAATCGATACTAGAAGATTGCCCAATCTAAGAAGGAATGCAACTCTCGTTTGCAGACCTAGAAGGTGACTAAAGCAAAAGAAGAGAAGAAAATGTCTAGCGGAGATGGATGTGTACGTGAAGCCATTGTGGTCGATATACCAAGTTTGGTAGTGTCGTAGATAGCAAGAACTGAGAAAACACAAATCTATATAATATATAATAAGCGAAGCGAGAAAGATGTTAATAGTTTCTTTACGCAACACATCACCGTTTCTTTTTTTGACACGTCATCAGATTGTTATCTTAAGATTAATTAACTTCTATATTAGTAAGTCTTATTGGATTTAAAAACTAATTATAATCATTCTAAAATTATACCTAATCAATATACTATTCTATTAAGACTTCTTTTTGATAATTATGTCCTTAAAATTTACAAACTAATTCTAATCATTCTAAAACTATACTTTATCATTATACTAATTTATTAGCACTTAATGGTGACTATTGTATCTTCAAAACTACTCTCTAATATGAATATAAAAATTCATATATATAAAAAAACGAAAGTAATGCTTACGATTTTGAAGAAAAAATTAATTTAAAAACTTATTTTAATCATTCTAAAACTCTGTCTAATCAATATACTAATCTATTAAGACTTTATTTTGACAATTATGCCCTTAAAAGTATTTTCTAATATGAAAATTAAAATTTATAGACCAAAAAAATAACTTATGAGATTTAGAATAAAAAACATAATCTAATAATTAAATTAAATTTTGACAGGATTCTTATTTTTATATATAATTAATTTTGCAGGAGTAATGAGGATTTTTTGTAAGTCCTATGTAATTTAAAAACTGATTCTAATTATTCTAAACTCAACCTAATCATTATACTAACTTATTAAGAATTAATATTGACTATTATATCTTCAAAACTACTCTTTACTATGAATATTAAAATTCATATATATAAAGCAAAAATAGTACTTTCGATTTAGGCAAAAAAATTGATGTTACAATTAAGATTAAACAACTTATGAGACTTAGAAAAACAATAATCTAACAATTAAATTTTCAATTTTGTCAGGTACCTTATTTTTAAATTTGATTAATTTTGTAAGTATAACGAGGGTTGTATAATTTAAAAATTAATTCTAAATATTTTAGAACTAGCCTAATCAATACACTTAATTATCATGACTTAATTTTTACTAATGTATTCTTAAAATCACTCTTTAATGTGAATATAAAAATTCATATATCGAAAAATAAAAAATAACATATTATATTTAAAAGGAAAAAATACCGTTCTAAATGAGTTAAATGTATTATCATTATTCATATACATTGACATATACGTAATATATATAAAATAGTCATTGTTAAAAATGGATGAATTATAAGTCAACATTTTTAAATAAGACTTCAGGACCACTAAATTGGTTATATTCCATATATAAAGAATTAGAAAACAATTCAAACTCTTTACTATGATTTATTATTAAAAATTTTGTGGTATAATATTGTCGCGATATTTGTAAATCTTATAAATCTAGAAAATCAATTGTACAACAGTTAACTTCTATGGGACAAACATATATTTACGTACTAGGCTTTGATTTTGACTATTAAAATCTTGATTAGATTATCATACAATTATTGCGTATTACTTCCTCCGTCCCTTAAAGACCGATCCATTTAACTTTAAGCGTATATTAAGAATTTATGTTATTTATTATGTGTCTTTCCTATTTTACCCTTTAAAGAGAGAAGAGATAGGGGAAGAGAGTGGGTCATGAAAGAGAAAATTGGTTGATAGAGTGTTAAATGTGGAAAGAGAAATAGAATAAAAAAGTATAAAATGGTGGGCCATGAGAGAGAAAATGAATTAGTAGAAAATTAAATGTGGTGAGAGAAATAGAATAAAAAAGTATAAAAAGGGTAAATATGTAAAAATACTTACAGAATCTTTTCTAATTTAGAAGTGATCAATTTTTGTGGGCCTGCCCAAAAAGGAAATATGATCAGTTTTTTAGAGACGGTAGTTCCTTTGAAGTGTAAGTTGAAAGAACAATGAATAAATTGTGTTACAATACTGCTTGACGATATAAAAGAAAAGTTTAAAGAACGCAAAAATATCTATTGACGGTACTGTAATACAATCTACTCATTGTTCTTTAAATTTACAGTTCAGATGAACTAAAGTAAACATATATACCTATACAAATATTATGCAACAATTACATGACTATCAATCAATACTGTAATTTTAAATTTGTATGAGACGAAAAGATATTCTATTGTATATCATGTTTGTATCTTAATAAGTTAGCGATTCATGAAATAATAATTCATGAATAAGGTACGAATGAATTATGACATTTATGATTCCAAAGATAAATAACTCTTAATCTAAGTTTTCAAACTAAGAGACTTAATTTTAAAAGGTTATAAATTGGACCACTAAAAGAACTTAATAATAATATAATATTGACAAATTACTTGAAATTGTTACAAATATAGTATTAAACAATTCTTACCGACAATTATAAATTTAGTAAAAGAATATTTCTTTTTTTTTTGTATAAGATGTTAATCTCTTTTTGTTTCTTAAAATGTGGTATGCATTGATATACTTTTCGTATCTTTTAAATATATTTTATTAACATACTCGAGCTTCCAGATCCTGAGTTATAATATTTAATAACTGAGACGAGAAATGCAATGATAGCTCTTGACACCTCGTTGCATTGTGTTTCTAATATAATAACAGTTACAAAAATGAATTTTAAACATATTAATGTTGCTAAAGATCTCCAAACATTAATATTTTAAACATGGTCCTTAATTTTGTTATTAATTAAATATGGAAATATAGTAAACATTCAAATAATAAGCCTTATGCAATTTGAAAATCAATTCGAAACATTCAAAATTTTATAACCTATGAATACTTTATTTAAATATTATATATCGAAAAAACTCTCTAACATGAAATATTAACCTGTAAAAAAAACTATTTTAGAGATTCAATAAAAAAAATTAGGTGCTATTTCAAATCCATATTTAAGTTTTCTGTAAATTTAAAAATGAATCTAACTTAATAAATATGTTGGTAAAAATTTTTATCATTAATTTTCTTACTTTAAGGTTTTGCACTATTCTATTTACTTGCATTGGTTAACTATAGAAATACCATAACATGCATATTCTATATGAGATATATTAAAAAAATAGTGAAAATTTAAAACCTTAATTATGTGAGTATTTCTTAAATTGAACTAATTTTATGCTGGAAAAGTTTTGAACTAATTTCTTATGGTATTTTTGTTGTGAGTACTTAAACTCTTAGGCATTCTAAATTTCGCAGTCGCAATATACCATTTATGATTTTATTTTAATTTTTAAAATTCTGAAAATAATTTAGTTATGTTGTGATGAATGTAAACTAAAATTTAAATTGAAAGCTTTATTATATTTGAATATAAATCTTACATAGTAAGCATGGTTATTGTATACTTTGTGAAATCTTTGTTCAATAATTTTCTTAGTACGAGGTTTGAGCTATCCTATATAGTCAAGTTAGTTAAACTTTTTAAACTTTATATAATTTCCTCATACACTGATTACTATTTTCTCTATATACTTTGTTGGTGGATTATATTTGTTTCTAAAAATGGCACATCATCCTTACTTAATTAGTTGTGTTGATTAACTTTATAAATCACATGCTATAAACAAATATATGGACCAAAATTTTCTCTATCAAAATTAAACTAATATGTAATTAATGTTATAGGCAACCCATTCAAAGGTACAAATTATTTTTAAAAGATTTTTAGAGAAAAATAAAAATGTCATGTTATAACAAATTTATCTCAATATGTCTTCCGATATTTACTTTTTCTTTTTTTGCGTACTAAATAAACTTTTCATTTTTGTTCATCTATATAGTTACCAAATCAGAATTAGCAGATATGCATAAGGACATTGTTTATCGATATTTCACAAGAACAGTAAATTTATTTTATTACAAGAAAGTTCAAGCCAAAAATTAAAGTAACTATCTTTGATGAAATAACCATTAAATTATAAAATTGTGCCATATTTATTTTATTATATATTTCAAAGCTACTAATTAAATTACTGTTAAAAAAAACCGTCGTGTGCTTGGCACGGGATTCTGGGCTAGTAATTTTAACTTTCCAATTTCTTTTCCTTTTTTTCCTTTATGTTTGTCTATAACTAGAATTTTGCACGTAAATGCATGTATAAAATGTGGATCAGGATCATCTGTTATACATGCTATGTAGCATTTAGTGACACAAGGTTGTCTCTTAAATTATTTTATCGCTGTTATTAAAATTTATGCGGTAATTTTTTAGTACAACAAATGATCGTCATTCATAAAATGTTTGCATGATGTAAGTTATTTATGTGAAATGGGTTATGACTTTATTTATAAGATGCTTGAAGTCTCCAAACAACATAATAATAAGAAACTGACAATAAACATAATACTTAGGTATAAAATGTCATTTCAACATCATAAATTGACTTATAGTAAAATAACATATTTTTAATTCTCACGTACACGATCCACAAACATATAAGCTGAAGTTTCTTCACATCCCCAAAGCTACACTAATGGTACTGTTGCTAGAATCTCAGAATTCGAGTGACCTTGATAATAAATATGCTTAATGCGTATTAACATATCCGTAATGAAAGAGGCACAAGCAAAAGAAACCTCTGATACTAAAAAGATTTTGTAACATTTCATGAAATGATATCAAGTCATATTTTTCCATTTTTTTTCAACTGGGCATGTTCATGTCACTTATGCCCACCTTCTATAAAGAGAAACCAAAATTACTTTGTAAAAATATCATTCTAGCTATAGCTCCAAGATGGCCAACTTAGCCGCCGGTAAACCAAGGACCATTAATGGTAAAATACACTTGCATACCTCATTGGCGCCAGTTTAAAAGAAAAAGAACTTTAGTGAGATACATGCTCATGGGATGAACATGCAGGAACCACATGATTCCAATTATGGCATAAAAACTGTAACACTTAGACATTAGACAAGAAATGTAACCCCTAAAACCATCTCATCTCCACATTTTAATCGGCCGACCATAATTCCTCTTTTGTAATTGCATGCACTTGCTTGTAGCCTTTTAGATTGTGTACAAAGAAGCTATTTTTCTAGGAATACAGAAATGATTGCATACTATGCCCTCCTGTTCATCTGGCAGTGCTCTGCAGCTATTCTAGGGAGACTATATTCCAGCTGTTTTTTTTTTCCATTATTTGTGAAGCCTCCATTGAGATTCACTAATGCTCTCAACTTCTTATCATCTATCGTTCACTTTCATTTATTACAGATAGATTTTATAGTCAAGAGCAAAGACCAAAATCTAAGAGCTTTTTTGTCAAATAAAAGGTTGTTGAGTTTAATATCTATGCTTATGTGGAGAGTGCCAATCAATGTGGAAGAGAAGAAACTTTAAGATGAAGGATTGTGAGAATTAATCCCGTGTTGATGGAAAGTTTTCTAGCTGGATTGTAACAATTAATGTCTTCAAGAAATAAAGGAAGATGGTTAGAATTGTATTGGAGGGGAGGAACCTGAAGTGAAAGTGTTTTAAGGAATTTTGCACTTAAGAAGAATAAGAGGGTGTTTGGGTTTGATTCTAGAATAGTCAAACCTGATTAAATCCAGATTAAATCAGGTTTGAAGTGTTTGGCAAAAAAAGTAAACTGATTAAATCTGCTCTAATTTACTCAAAACTGATTTAATCCATAATTCTCACTTTCTTGGATTAAGATTTAATCAGTTTTTAAAAATTAGATTTGACCAAGAGAATTACCAAAATATCCTTATATATAAACTGACATTAAATGCTCCATTTAAATTTCAATACACTATATGATAATTTTGTCACACTAAGCCTACTTTAATCCTTTTTTATCCAAACACCTCTAATAATTTTTAATCTATTACGCTTAAAATAGATTAAAGCTGATTGTAGAAACTGATTCTGATTTAATCAAAATCTACTTTTAAGAATCAAATCCAAACGGCCTCTAAGATGAAAAGACTGAAAGAGTATTTGCGCCATAGATAAAGTTTGTAAGGACATTTATGTCTAAAAATATTTTACACTCATTGACACTTTTTGAAATAGTATAGATTTTTTCACTGTGTTTTCCATAAGTTGGAACCGTAAAAATAGACCTTGGAACATAAATGTAAGCATGTGGACATATTTTAATTTCTTTCAAATAATCAAAATTTTAAAATAAAAAATTAACCCTAAACAAAGATAATACAACATATGGTAGTTGCAATGCCTATTTTTGGATATCTTATGTATTTAAATTTCTTATTATTAGAAAGTCACATTTCATGTGAGGGCAAGCTTACATGAGTTAATTTTACGCCTTAACTTCAGGCGATGGGTTCAAAGTGCCTTTGGGTGATGAGTTGGCCATGTGTTTGAGTTCATTTAAAGCTTTTGCAAAGTAACACATGTCTAAGGAATTAATGAGCTCCAAAAATTTCATGGGTCACAATTTTGGGAGACTTTTTATGTAGATATAGATATAAATGATAATATAAATATTAATTTAGATTATGTAGTTCATTAATTACGGGACGGCTTTATAAACTCTTTTTACTAATGACATGTTCGGGTACTATTTTCCACGAAAAAGTAAAAGAAATGAAACACATTTTAAAGAGTTACTGTCTACATCTGAACATATATGTTAGTTGATTAATTTGGCCTAAACAAACCATTTGCAAAGTCCATTCTGATTTAGAAATTAATCCAAGAATTAAAGCTGAATATGATGCAATAAGGAAAACAAAAACTTTTGGCATACTGTTCACTTTCTGGTTTCTCTGTCTCATATTTCTGGGCCAACACATGTGGCTACAGGGCAGACTTCTGATTCCGCAATCACACATGATCCTTTACGCCACTTGAAACCTGCAGAATGCGCAGACATGCTCTGGAATTACAAATCGAAGACCAAAGTTTCTTTCTTTTATTATTCCAAAAGCACAGAGGAAGATATCTGCTAAGAAAATCATAACTCTGCAATTACTTTGGAGTGAACAGTCTAGGCATAGAACAGCTCAATGGCTAATGGAACTTTGGTGAGCATGACTTACCTAAGTTTTTTCTTCCATGACCTCTCTTCTCTTCGCATTTTTCTCTGGCGTTCTCTTTCGAAAACTCCAGTAATTGGCCTTCTCACCTTCTTCGGCCGTTCTCTTTCAACTATTCCGATGAACCATTTTGGTTTTCCGATAAAGAACATGACACTTCCCACTGCCAGTCCAAGAACCGTTCCACACCCATATCCCAACAGCACAACTTTCCAGGTAAACCCACTTGCAAAGTCCAAATCATTGATTTTCTGGACTTCTGTTGGCGGAGGCGGCTTTGGAGTTTCGCTGTCTTCGCAGTTTCTTGACAATGGAGGTCCACACAACTCGGAATTACCACTGTATGCATCAGCTCCGAACGTATTAAACTGATTGCCTTGAGGAATACGTCCCACAAGATGATTTTGGGAGAGATTTAAGGCCGAAAGAGGGGTTATGTCTGCAAGTTGTGCAGGAATCTCTCCACCAAGTTGGTTGGAAGAAAGGTCTAATGATTCAAGCACCAAAAGCTTTCCCAGTAATGGCGGGATATGACCTACAAGGCTGTTATGGGAGAGGTTAAGCACTTTGAGTGACCTTAGACTTCCAATGATGTCTGGAATTCCTCCTTCAAATTTGTTGTTTGATAGATCAATGGCTGTGAAGATGGTTAGGATCCGTTGTAGTTCATGCTCTAGCCCTTTCATTACCACAGTTGTATAATCATAATATTCGTGATAATTCACTTCCCCCATATATTTAAGAGTCGTCCCGGCTTCTTCCACGTTCATCATGGCGTTGAAGTTCCGGATATATGTTGTTGGCAGATTGCCAGTAAACTCATTGTCGGCGAGGTCGATGATTCGCAGCTTGGAGAAGGGAAATTTAATCTTGGAAGTGCTGCTTACTGAACCACGGAATCTATTAGATCTTAGTACAAGAACCTGCAGCTCTGGTAAAGTTTCTAACCAATGGGGGAATGTATCATTTATGTGGTTTTCTCCAATATCAAGAACTTCCAAGTTTCTGCAATTGACCATAGATCTTGGCACTGTTCCTTCTAATCGATTGCCACCCAAATTGAGATTCCTCAACCTGTTGCCCTTTGCAAAAGCGGTCGGAATGGCCCCAACCAGACTATTATTTCGCAAATTCAAAATAGTAAGCTGAATGCTGAAATTTCCCATGCATTGCGGAAATACACCCCCCAGGCCATTATTTGACAAATCAAGAATTTCTAGGGAGCTCAAGTTACAAATTGATGAAGGTAATGGTCCCCGTAGTAAATTTGACTGGACATCAAGAATACCTAGTTTCTTCCAAGGAAAGTGCTCTAGGCCTGATATAAAGTTATGAGAAAGGTTTAGATAAGATAAAGAATCCCCCCACTTGGACTCTGCCCATTTAGGGAATTCGCCATGAATTTCATTGTAGGATAGGTCCAGCATATCGAGATTCTCGTTGGCTCTTAACATATGTGGGAACTCCTTCAACTTACAAGAAGACAGACGCAACCAGGTAAGACTGGGCATTTTGGCATTGCTTTTGTTAGTGGTACTCACTGATATATTGTTGTTAGACAACTCAAGATACTGAAGGTTTATGATATTTGAGAACATATCTAGGTCTACAGTGCCCGTTAAGTTGTTCCCTGAGAGGTAGAGAGAAGTCAAATTCTCGAGGTCTGCAATTGATAATGGAATTGGACCCGTTAGCTCATTCTTACTCAAATCAATGAACTCTAGTGACTTGTACTGGAACTCATGCATTGGCCCCGTGAGTTGATTACTCGAGAGGTCCAATTGCACTAGTGACGGAAGAGAAAACAACCAAGATGGTATTGTACCATTCAGCAAGTTATTGGATAAATAGATGTCAGTCAAGTTTGGGAGCTGAAGAATTTTGGAGGGTAGGGGGCCTGTAAGTGAATTAGATGACAAGTCTAACTTTTCAAGTTGTGTAAGGTTGGCAACTGAGGATGGAAACGGACCAATGAAATTGTTACCTTTTAGTGACAGAGAGGTTAGCTGTCTGAGATTAGCAAAAACATCTGGAATTTGGCCCTCGAGATTGTGGTTAAATGAAAGAGCTAATTCAGTCAGTTGCTTAAGATTTGAGAGTGAAGATGGGAGATTTCCACTGAAACTGTTCTCTGACAGGTCCAGAAAGGTTATAAGAGTAAGGTTCCCCATGGCGTAAGGAATGGACCCTGAAAAGTTGCATCCCGTGAGTTCCAAGTGATTCAAAGACTTCAGAAGGCCAATTGAATCCGGTAATTCTCCAAGTAAACTTGTTGCTGAAAGATCCAACCACCTGAGAGGACTGCTCATGTTCGTTTTTGGTAGAATACCAGTGAGATCCTTGTTGATACTTAAATCAAGTGTGTGCAAATTTGGCAGTTGGAATACTTTATCTGGTAGTATCCCGTGCAGTCCCGTATACGGAAGACTTATAGAAGACAAAGAAGAAGACAAGCTCGTGGGCACAACTGAATTGATGTTGACAAACGAAAGAGAAACTTCACTCAACCGGGTTAAGTTTTGAAGGAGCGTTTTAAAACTGTTAGGCTCAAGTTTGAAACTTTGATCATTGTTAGAGAGATCAAGCGAAACAAGATTGGGAAGACCCGAAATTTCTGGGGGTATTAGGCCTGAAAATTTTGAGTTAGAGAGGTTTAGATGTGTCAAACCCGCAAACCTGCCGATTTGGCGGGGAACTCCGGAGAGAGAGAAATCATTATGAGCAAGGTTGAGCCTCTGGAGGTGAGAGAGCTGGAAAACGGTGCTGTTGGGATGAATGATTCCCTGAAGCTGGCTGCAGCTGAGGTCGAGGCCAGTCGCATAACCTGTCGACCTATCGCACGTGACTCCATCCCAGGTGCAGCAATCTGTACTCATGTTCCAAGACATTGTCTTTGGTTGAGAATATTGCTCGTCATAATGACAATCGGCAGAAGAAAAACTGTCTATGGTGAAGTCCAGCTTGAACTGAAGAAGAGCATGGCTTTGCTCAGAAGGGCACAAATGATTATTTGCAGTGGAAGGAAGGGAAGGTGAGGAATAAGCAATTTGATGCTGCAACTGCAAGATAAAAAAAAGGAAGAGTTTAAGCAACGTTGACAGTCTCATGTTTCCTATTCAAAACTTTTCAAAGCAAACAACTGCCTTAACTCAATGGCAGAGTAGTTCAATGTTGAATCATTTGTATGCAAAGGGCAAGCTTTATGGCAACCTCTATAGGAAGCAGGACAAGAAAATTCAGCACAACAACTTGTGTCCACACAGCATGTCCTTACCTGCAATTGACTAACAAGTAAATGATCAGGACTTCCTCTCCCTTGCAACTTGGAAAAGTCTTTGTCTTTGAACAAGACTTTGCTTATTGACCAGGAAGACTTTTCCCGTCAACTTTCCAAGTCTTCCCTTAGCGGGAAGCTTTCTTTGTCACATATCCCACTAGTCCAACATATTTGTTTCCCAGAACAATCCAAGGTGGGTCGTGCACCAGGACCAGTACTCGTCACATTGTTGAAATATTTCATTTACAGGTGTCCTTTCGCTGACCATTTGAAGTTTCCTCAAAAAAATTTGAACTTTTGAGTCATTTAAAAAAAATTAAAATAATAATAACGCACTGAAGTCTGGCTTATATATTTTAGGCATAAGAAGTCTAGATATCTAGAAATTTGGTTCTGTTCATTGCCAGTGAAATTTCTTATGCTGCAGTGCTAGATGGTATAAGTCAGTTCCAGAGAGCTCTGCTCAAGATTTCTTCCAGACAAGTATTTAAAGTTTGCACAGATGTGGACAAGAAATAGCGCAACGAACATGGAGCCAAAGGAAAACAAGGAATAGTCATGACACGAGCAAAGCACAAAGTCGATACAAGAACATCAGTCTGCGCTGAATACGAACTTTTGATTGCATTTGCACGGTCTAAGCGACTTTCGTTTGCAGAACTAGATGGTGACTACCTACATCAACGAAGAGACTGAAAATGTCAAGCGGAGATGGATGTGTATCTGAAGCCACTGCGGTCCAAGTTTCATTTGGGAGCGCTTCGTCCAGATACCAAGACCGGAGAAAACACAAATAGTTTTATCTACTCCCTCTCTCTCTCTCTCCCCGTTTCTTCGCTTGTCCATAATCTCTTCATTATGCTTACCGTGAGTTGGTTAGGAAAAAAAAAAAAAACAGTTACAAGAGAAGTTAAAAAAAAAAAAAAAAAAGGTGAGAAGGCGGAAGAGAAAATCTAAAATGCCCTCCATCTTCTTTTTTGTCTCTTCTTTTTTTCTACAAGTACACATATAATTTCTATTTTATTATTCTGGAGTGTGGAGGGGACTTTACTGCATCAAATCTCCTTCGGCGGTGGTTGTTGTATATTTGGGGTGGAACGCCGTTAAACAAGTGCAGATTTTAGGACGTATCTTCTTCAAGGACAAGACATTTTTGTATGCCTCAACCGAATTCCAAACTCTCCTATACTTTTTCTTTGGTTAGTATTTACTACTGAATTAATTTATTGTTGATTGTGATTTGGTATAATCAGTTTGACAATTTTTTTTTCATAGCTGGGAAACAGCATGCCTCTTCATTATGTATGCAATTTTTGCTTCTATGCTTTCTTGCTCTCAACTATTTCTTCCGAGAAGCAAAAAAGAAAGTCATTAAAGTAATCTATACCATTATCAAGGAAGAGCACCCTCATAATGAAACTTTTTTTTGAACTTCCAATTATACCTTTCTATTCGTTTATTGAAATCATTAATTTTCATTCCTTCCAAAATAAACTTGGTAATGGTCATTTAAGTAACTTATATATTAACTTAGAATCTAATTTTTTTTTTCTACATTTTAGCCCCGTTACAGCCTCACTGCCTACCTCTATCTCTCCCCTCCCTGTGCATGTGTAACTCCTCACGTAAAGCATGTTCTTATCACCCTCTCTCACAATCTTTTCTACTTCTTTAAAAAATAACTTCATAACTTATCCAGATCTCTTTTATTTTTTACAAAATAACTTCATAATGTTTTCCGTAAATTTTTTTGTGATCTTTTTGCTGCATACGCGATGCTTGTGCTCCATATACACGAGAAAATATATTATCCACACATGACATTAATATGAAGTGCAACTTACTACTCCAAGGTTCTCATACAATAACACAATGTCGTGAAAAGCAATTGCATCACGCACCTAACAGATCCTAATTCACTTTTCAGAAGTGTCGATGAAATCTGATCTCACGTCTGTTTGCATTCCTACGTGTTTCTCCTCCCACTAATCCTGTAAAAAATTTTGGCTTTCCGGTTAAGAACATGAGATCCCATAAGTAAGCCTAACACCATTCCACAACCATAACCCATCAACACAGCTTTCCAAGTAAATCCACTCCAGAAATCTGAATCGTCTTCTTCTTGCAATGGCGGTTGTTTTGTGTCTCATTGTCTCCACAGGTTAATGAGAGCGGAAATCCACACAGTACAATGTTCCCATTGTAGAATCATTTCGAAATGTATTGAACTGACTCCCATGAGGTATACGTCCGACCAGACGATTTTGCGAGAGGTTTAGAACGGCAAGAAATGTAAGATTCGTGAGTTCTTCAGGCATCTCTCCAGTAATCTGGTTGGAAGAAAGGTCTAATGATTCAAGCTCTGATATAGCTCCCAGCAATGACGGGATATGGCCTGCAAGGCTGTTGTGAGATGTTAAGCACTTCGAGGGAGTTGAGATCTCCAATGACATCAGGAATATCTCCTTCGAACATGTTGCTTGATAGATCAAGTGTTGCGAAGACAGTAAGAATTCTAACAAGTTCAATCTCCATCCCTTTCATCACCTCGGTAATAGAATCTTGATAGGTTGTTACCGGATCCCCCATATACATCAGTCTCGTACTATTCTCATTTACATTCATCATTCCTCGGAAGCTTTTGAAGTATTTTGCTGGCAGAAGGCCAGTAAACTCATTGTAGGAGAGGTCAAGGATACGCAGCTTAGGGAAGGAAAATTCTGTATTGGAAATGCTTCTTAATGGACCATGGAGTTTATTGGACTTGAGGACAAGAACCTGCAGCTCTGGAAGAGTTTTTAACCAATGAGGAAATGTACCATTGAGCTTGTTGTTTCCAATGTTGAGAACTTCCAAACGGCTGCAATGGGCCAAGGATCGTGGAACGCTTCCTTCCAATTGGTTTCCATTCAAATTCAAACTTCTCAATAAATTGCCCTTTCTGGCAAACGTTGTTAGGATGATACCATGATTGCCCTGCAAATCTAGCACTGATAGCCGCTGATTGCTGAGGGTATGCAAACATTTTGGAACTAAGCCACTCAAGCTGTTATGGGACAGAACAAGAATTTTTAAGGAACTCAAATTGCAAAGTGACGGAGGGATCTTTCCTGTCAGTTTGTTGTGTGAGATAAAGAAAATAGATGTGGTGGGTGGTGGAACTGGAATTGGTCCTTGAAATAAATTGGACCGAAGATCAAGATAAACAAGTTTCACCGAAGGAAGTAGGATGAAACCGGTGAGAAACATCTAAGACAGACACCTCTTTCAATTTTGATGACGCCCAATTCGGAAAGTGGCCTTCTATTTTGTTTTGGGAAAGTTCTAAGGTGATGAGATTTCTTGTGGTTCTCAAGAAATCCAACTCCGTTATCCCACAAGAGGACAGCAACACAGTTTCAACAGAAGAAGGCAACGTAGCATTACTATCTTTGTTGTTCAAGGATAGACTATTGTACGAGAGATCAAGAAATTCGAGTTCTTTGAGTCTTGAAAACATGCCTAGACTCGGATATGTCGGAAAGAACTAAGGCAGTATGGAAAAACTTGACTGAAAATGCCTGAGTCGAATGCGTTGCACTCTTTTCTTAAGACAGTATTTGCTCCCTTATAATCTGCTTAGGGTAGTAGCAAATCTACCTCCCAAGATAAAACAAGCGAAACTCTAATCAACAGACAGAAATTTGAGAGAGAGAGAGAGCAAGAGAGAATTCGAAATGAGGAAATGATTTGACCATCAGCCCTATTTATAGATACCAAAGGGTGCCTAAAATAGGTGCAAACAGTTGTGGCAGTTAAGTGACTTTGTAGATGTCACTTAACAGTCACAATCTGTAAACAGCTGCAATATTTGAACTAAAAGGCACCTTAAACATGTGTCATTTCAAATTTAAACAGATCTGAAATCTGTTTAATTTCACCAACAGTCACATTGTTCTAGTTCAAAATTGCAACTCTCAAGCTGAATTTGTCACAAAAAGTTAAGCTGGGCGAGGGGCGAGGGCTCCTAGCGACGATGCGCACGTGCAAAGTGCTTTAGGCCGCCGGCGCGGTGCACCGCACATGTGCAAGTGCATGGCCATGCATACCATATGTTTCTAGAACAATATGATATGTCACATGGTCATTTAAATATCCCTAACTTTTTCATTTCTCAAGTCATGTGGGAACCCATTTCATAATTAATTTCAACCTTATTAAATGTCAATGTTTGAGAGTTAATATCTCTCAAACCAATCAATCAATTTAATTGATTCTTTTTGTAACTTATTCCTTGTAGTACAAACTTTAATAAGGTAAGAATCAATATTGGAAAATTCCTAGCTGGATTGCCACTCAAATTATTTGATGAAAGATCGAGATCAGTCAGGTTCACAAGCCCTGAAATTGATTGTGGTATTGGGCCATTTAGTTGATTGTCACGGAAATAGATTCTTATCAGACAATCATATTGGAACTCATGAATGAAACCTCTTAGTTGATTAGATCCAGCATCTAAGAGCTCCAACGACGGAAGAGTAAATAACCAAGATAGTATTGTCCCATTAAACGAGTTATGTGATAAGTCGAGCCAGATCAGGTCTTGGAACCCACTAATGTCGGAAGGCATTGTACCTGTCAATGAGTTACTGTTCAACTCTAAAGCCTTAGGTAGTGTTAGGTTCGTAACCCAGGATGGGAACTGGCCACTGAAACTATTGGAACTAAGAGATAATTCCCTTAGTTTTTGGAGGTTGCCAAACCAATCAGGAATTTCGCCTTCGAAACGGTTGTCTGAAATACCAAAGTAAGTTGCTCAAGGTTTGCGAGAGTAAATGGGACGCGTCCACTTAAATTGTTGAAGAAAAGAAGCAAAACAGTAATGTGGGTGAGATTACCAAGTGATTCCGGAATCGGTCCTGACAATTTGCATTCAATCAATTCCAAATAGCTCAGTGATTTCAAATGGCTGACTGAATCAAGTAGTTCACCAGAGAAACTCGTTCCAGATAAAGACAACACCTGCAAACTGTTATTACAGTTCCAGTTCAGCTTTGGAAACTCACCGAGATAATAGTTGTCCCTCAGTACAAGTTTTTGCAATTTGGGGAGGTGGAAAATGCCATCTGGTAGTTTTCCTTGCAACCATGTGTCGGAAAGATCGAGATACGTTAAAGAGGAAGACAGGTTCATGGGAAGCACTGTGGGGATTCGTACGTCGGAAAGAACAAGTTCACTCATTTGCGTTAAATTTTGAAGGAGCACACTGAAAGTATGACTTGTAAGTCTAATATCTCCAGAATTATGAGATAGATCAAGCGAAATCAGTTTGGATAGGTGCGCTATTTCTTGCGGGGTAACTCACCTTGCAGTTCAGCATAAGAGAGGTTCAAGTGTGTCAAACTCCCCAAATTTACGCGAAATTCGGGAGAGAGAAATTATTATGAGCAAGGTTGAGTTTCTGGAGGTAAGAAAGTTGGAAAAGGCTGGTGTTGGAAGGGATGGTACCCTGAAGCTGGCTGCAGCTCAGGTCTAAACCAATCACATTGCCCTGCATCTCATCACACGTAACTCCATCCCATCTGCAGCAATCTGCACTTTTGTCCCAAGACTTTGTCTTTGGATATGAAGATATGCCACAACGACCAATATCTGAGGCAGACTTAAATTTTTGCTCATAACGGCACAAATGATTGTGTGGAGAGGAAGAGAGATTTGACAAGGAGAAAGCAAACTGATGCTTCAAGTGCAGGATGAGGAGGAGCAGTTGATAAACCCACATTAGCCGCCTTATGTTCCCTAGTCGAGATATTTCCAAATAAAAAACTTACTTGATCCAAGCAAAATCTTAATTCAATGGCATTCAGTGCAAGTTCTTGAAGCTTTAGTCTGGAAAACGCAGAGTTTTCACTGAACACTCAACAGGCAGAAGAAGAAAAACAAGCAACAAGAACTTGCTACCTCCACCCAATTTTTCCTTTGCAGTTGGTGGCACTTCCATTTATAGAAGTGATGGGACTGCGTGTGCCAAACTTTCCTTATAGGACCCAAACACTTGTACCCTTTCCCAAAGCTTTTCATCCGGCGTGCTCAACGGTCTAAGGACCAATCCAAGGTGATTCACCCCCGTAGTTAGTGTTGTCAAAGGGCCGGGCTTGGGCCGGCCCAGCCCAAGCCCATCGGGCCTGCTGTGGGGCCGGGCCGGGGCCGGGCCAGTGGGGCTGCCAGCCGGGCCAGTGGGGCTGCCAACCGGGCCGGGCCGGGCCTGCCAAAGGCAAACCTAGGCCCAGTCCAGGCCCTGGCCCTAGGCCCAATAGCTAGGGCCGGGCTTGGGCCGGGCCCAGGCCCTTTTTTTTTTTCTTCTTCTTGTTATTCAATTTTAAATTTCATCTCTAGGCAATATTCACAATTTAACGAACCTAATCTTTATCCTTTTATTTCATTATAAGTAATATACATATATATATGTATGTATGTATATACATATTTATTTGTTAGCCATTATATTTTTTATTATATGTTAAACATTTTCATACTCTTCTTGGTGAGCTTTATTAATAAAATCTTAACACATAACAATTTATATAGAAAAATAATAAATGTATTCATAGGCCCTCCTCCTTTTATCCGGGCTTGGGACCGGCTGCTTGTAAACAAACAGGCGAAGTTACCTATTTTTTTATATATACGAAAAAATATATATCTTGCTTGTAAAAATTTATTTTATATATATGGAAAAAAAGTATATTTTGTGAAAAAATTTATTCTTAAAATTCTAACAATCAAAATAATAATGCATGTCTATCCAAAATATCAGCAATCAAAGATCAAGAAATCTGCAACGTCAACCAAAAGGATCAAAAGAGGAAAATAAAAACAAATTACCTAATCATCCAGAAGTACTTCAATATCCGAGTCACTGCTCTTCCTATCATCAATCGGTTTATCTTGCTCGCGGTATTTCGCATCAAGATAATCCTTCCAACATACACATAGCTCGAGCGACTCGGGGTTAAGACGACTCCTCCTGTCATCCAAAACCCTCCCGCTGGCTGAAAATGCCGACTCTGAAGCAACCGTGGAGGCTTGCACTGGCAGTACATCCCGTGCAATTTGGGATAAAGTTTTATACATGTTTTGATTTTGTTTCCAAAAATTTAACAAATTAAAATTAACCTGTTCTTGCCTTGATAAATCAGAATAATGATCAGTATTTGCATATACACCAATCTCATTAAAAGAGGAAAAAGTATACGAACCTGCCGAATTAGAAGTACCTTCACCTGGTAGTTGTCTTGCTACTAGATGTTCAAAGCCCTGAAGGTATGGCGCATAATACCTCTCAACAGTGGATGATGATGTAGCTCGCCCGCGCACGTCAGCAGAATTACGATAGACGTTGAACAAGTCCTCAAACCTCTTGCTCACTTTTGCTGTGAATGCGGTTGTCTCCTCTGCTGTGTAGCACATTAATTTCGATATCTCTTGTATCGAGGCGTTCACGCCATGCAACTTTAACCTAGGATCTAAACAAGTAGCCACAGTAAAAATAGCAGGCAGTTTACTCCAATATTTATTAAATTTTTGATCCATCACTTTTACTATTTCCTTAAAGGGTCCTATATATCTCCATTTTGTTAACATTGTAGCCATCTTCAGAATTTCTATTACAGCGAGAGGAGAGGTGGGATAGTACGTACCAGACAATAAATTGGTAGACGTGTAGAATACCTCCAAAAATTCAGCTAGGTATGTGGCCATCTGCCATTCCTCTTGAGTTGGCAAGCCGGCTGGGAACTGGGTTAGTAGAAAATGCGTATAGACTTCTCGGTATGCCAGAATGTGTAAAAGCATGTGGTATGTAGAGTTCCACCTGTGGACCACATCTGTAACTGCTCTCCTGCGAGGCATATTATATTGAACACACAACGTTTTAAATTGTTGTGTTCTCGGACTCGAGCTATTAACATACGCTGTCATACCCCTCATTTTGAGAAGAATATCTCCTGCAGCAGCTAAACCATCTTGAACAATTAAATTAATAATGTGACAAACACAGCGAACATGAAATAATTCACCATTAAGTACAGGTTGAAGCGTCTCCTTTAAAGCTGCAACAGCAACTTTATTATTAGAAGCATTATCAAAACTAACACTCATAATCTTATCCTTAATTTTAAATGTGGTGCATGCTTTTAATATAAGAATAGCAATGTTCATTCCATCATGCGGATAAGGGAAGTGCTCGAAAGCGATGATTCTCTTGTGCATAACCCAATCTACATCAATCCAATGAGCGGTCACACAAGAATAACTAACAAAAGTATAAGGAGATTGCCAAATATCAGAAGTAAGACTAACTTTACCTTCAAATTTATCGAAATAATCGATAAGGCGTGCTTTAGCAGCATTGTACTGTCGGAGTGCATCGGATCTAGTTGTGTTTCTATGAACCTTTTTGTACAAAGGTTGAACGTATGTGTTCATATATCTAGAGTGCTTAGGATTATCGGCAAAAGAAAAGGCTTGTTCATCATGAATAACAAATTCAGCGAGACCGTCTCTTTGCTCTCGCTGATTATAAACAAATAACTTACCGTCAAAAGATAACTGCGTTTGGGTAGGTTCGACGTGGCCTTGTCGAGGTGCACACAGAGGGTAATGCCTGTTAAGATGTCCATTACCACTACCAGACGAAAATAATTTAGCGCAGTACTTACATCGAGCTTTTCGGATGCCGTCCACCATAACTACATCGAAATGATTCCAACACTCGGCT
Source organism: Escallonia herrerae (assembly GCA_033070095.1). NCBI lineage: Eukaryota > Viridiplantae > Streptophyta > Magnoliopsida > Escalloniales > Escalloniaceae > Escallonia > Escallonia herrerae. Next base: position 363,270 of record JAVXUP010000692.1, read on the forward strand.
TTCTTTTTTTTCCCCTTTTGGACTTCTGGCTCATTACCGGAGGCATTGCTCGGCCCTTCTTCATCATGACCAGGCATAGGGTTGAGATTATGCCACGGAGTAGTAGCTTCGCCAACCGAGCTGCGTCCTTGACTATAATGCGGGGGGTCTTCATCAGGCGTGTATTCAAAATCTGGAATGTTTTGATTGAACTCCCAATTGGCTTGGGTATCTATCATACAGCCTGTACTCATTCGTCCAGGAACGAATGGTTGTGTTGGTGCTTGGATTGGTGTTTGTGATGGCCGTGGCGCTGGCGCTTGTGCTGGTGGTGGTGCTTGCGATGATGATGATGTTTTTCGTGATGACGATGCACGCCTCATTTTCTTCAATAATCCAGCCATATTTCGAGCTAAACTTTGTAAGAGTAACTAAATACACAAGTATAAGAGTAGTAATAAGAAATAACAATTAAAAGAATGAACGAGTAACAAATATTAGAGAGTTAGTAATTAAAAAGAATTTAGCAAGACTAGTAATTAATAAACAAGAGTACTAATTAGTAAATACTAGTAGTAATTAGCAAGAGTAGTAATTGGAGAGGAAAATAGTAGCAAAGCTTGTAGAAATATAGAATGTTTAGGTAAGAGAGAGTAAGAAGATTGGTGTGAAAAATTAGAGAGAAATGGTGTGAATTTATAGATTTTAGAAACTTCACAAAAGACCAAAATACCCCTACAAACTATCCGTTTATAGTTGTTGGGGAGGGTAAGAGTGTAAAGGAGTTGAAAAATATAGGTTAGACTAAAATACCCCCCAAACTAGCCGTTATATTGCTGTTGGGGGGGTAAAAGTGGAATTTTGGAAAAGGGGTGGAAGAAAGGGGAGGAAAAACAAAAAAATTCAAACATGTGGGGCCGCAGACCGGCCAGATCCGGGCCGCAGACCGGGCCGCAAACCGGGCCAGACCCGGGCCGACTTCGGGCCGGGCCGGGCCGGGCTTTTCGGAGCAAATGAAGGCCTGGTCCAGGCCCAGGCCCCAAGCCCGCTGTGCTGGGGCCGCTACTGTTCATGCACGGGGCCGGGCCAGCTCGGGCCAGAACCGGGCCGGGTCGGGCCAGCCCGCGGGCCGCCCGGCCCGTTTGACAACTCTACCCGTAGTTTTAACATGACCTCGTCGGTTTATGTGGTTTATGTGATGTTAAATTATTTGTAATTTTATGACAACAAAGTATCGGGACGTGGGTTATACTGTCAGTGTACAATAATGTTTAACCATAATTAGATTAAAGTAAAGATTAAAAATTTAATCGCTCTCCGCTATACATTCACTCACTCCACCAGAAACAGTTCATTTCCGGCTACGTCACTTCACCATCACTGAAATTTCTTCTTTGTAGCGGCAATTTCGCATTCTCTACTCGTCAAATTTTGATTTGTTAGAGACTCATCGCATATTCATGGGACTTGGTTTAGCTTCAAAGCATGATAGATCTGATTATCGAGTTTGTTTTATGAGGATGGAAGAACAAGTGCTTAAGGTTTGGTTTATGGGAATGGATGAGCAAGTCTTTTGGTTCATAAAGTTGTGGGAAACTTGCACTCACGTACACACACCCTACCTCCCCATAGTCGGTTACTTGGGTAAAGAAAACTCTTATTTGCTAACCATTAACAGAAATTTGATAATACATCTAAAAAATTGGTTTTGAATTTCTACCAAGCACACTCTGATTTGCAACTCTTCTCATGGACATAAGTTAAAGATTTTTCTCTTTGGTTAATGATGTTAACTAACTAAAATTCTGTGCTATGAACAGAGAATTGAATACAACTATCATAAACTCTAGCAATGTGAACTTTTAAAGTGTAAAAATTCAAATTCGCTACAATACTTTATTGGGTACCAAACACCAATTTTACGTTACAAATACACTTTTAGATAGTAACATGTTAATTTAGACTTTGCATCTTGGTAATTCTTGGTGATGCAACAGGAAAAATCACCGCTAAATATGACAATGGCATAAAAATGTATATTTAGATTCTCATAGAATAACTGAAAAAAAATTTAGGCATCCCTTTGTAGTGGAATATAGTTGAAAAAGGAATTGCTTAATCTTTGGTTACATCAACTTCCTTCAATCCCTTTTTCAGCCGCAAAACTTTTAAAAGAGATCCAAATATTTTTTTTATAGGTGAAAGAAAGAAAAAGTCAGTGAGTTTCTATTTAATCTCTATTTTTTTCTAGGACAATCGAAAAAAGTCAAAACATTCTAAAATGTTTTATTTTTTGTACAACCAACCTGTCATAACAACTTTACCATCCATGTTTTAGCAGAATTAGCTGTCACCATAAACTAGTAATGATTAGTGTCTACGACTTAACAGTAATCGTAAGATTTAAATTTTACCAAAAGTGTCACAATTGAGATTTAGTGACAACTGTTTTTACTTAGGAGTTGAAGAGAGTTAAGTATGTCTTGTTTTAATGTTTAAACCAACTTCCAAAAAACAAATTTTTGTAAGCTTGGTGTACCAATGGATCAAATGTGTTAAAACCGTTTTTTGGTATACATTTCAAACTTAATTTGCACGTAAAAAGTTTAAGTACAAAACAAAAATATTACTTTTAGAACCTTGAATCGAGTAATTTCACACTGAACTTATAAAACCTTAAAAAGATGTTAATGCTAAGAACTTAAAAGTGTTCAAATCATAATAAATACAGGTAAAACCTATAAATAAAAAGCCAAAACGAAAAAGAAAAATTAGGGGAAACTCCATCTTCTCTCTAAAACCAGAAATCTAAGCAACAATGATGAAGAAACCTATGGAAGGAACGGCATCGTGGAGATCTTCACAACTTCGTGGCCCAGTCAAAGATCTACTTGTTTCCTACCTCATGTTCGCTTTCAGTTTGATTTTCGTAATTTTTTTCTTATTAAACGAGGTGTTAAATGCACCACTGGAATCGATATTTGGCTTACTTCAAAATCAATAAGAACAAAATAGAATATATTGCGGAAATCAATTTTCGCATCAGAGTTGTAATTGCATTGAATCCTCGACTAGCGTAACATGAGAAGCAAAAAGCACTGCGTGCTTAGATTCCTGAGGAACACTAACTCTTTTAGGGACTAGAGTCCGTGTCCAGACCAACTACGTCAGCCATGAACCAATTGTCAGATGAGGGAAGTATAAGGCCACTGATTACTAACACCAACACATTGAGCACAAAATACCAGTTGTTCCTGCAAATACCACTGGCATCTATTACTTGAAATCCAGTTGAGAGGAGTCTGTAAAGCTTGCTGACCTTCATGACTATACATTGTACCATGAGCTTCCCTCAAAATATGAGAAGGCTAGAGAATTCACCATCTGCCAATATTTTCGAAAAAAAACAGAGAGGACTCCAGTTGCTAGATATTGCTAGTTACTGGAACACTCTATGAAGCCCTCTTAATATGATTGCTTCCAGAGAGCCTCGGAAAGGATATATAGGAAAGAGAATACAAGTACCTCCGTCTTTATCAAGTCTTTACATTGAACAGGAAGTACGTGATCCTGTTGGTAGTATCCTTGTAACACAGAAAACACTAAATAACAATTAAGTTCAGTAAATACCTAGAAGCCAAAACAGTTAAACACAACCATAAACCTAGAAGCCAACATGCACTGTCCGTCACCCTGAGTTGCTCATTGTCTTGACGGCCCTTTTTGACTCCAAGTCCAAGTGATACAATGAAGGACAGACAAGAGCTCGATAAAAGCATCTCATTGATAATCCTAAAAGATCAACTCAAAACAGGAATAAACAGTTAACGAGATCAAGTGGTTCTTAGCAGCGACAGTCCACTTCACTCTTCTTCACAGCCTACATAAATTTGCTAAGACTGCATTGTCCAATAGCTGGTCATTGTCGTCTTAAGGAAAACCTAAATGTGCCTATGGTTAATGGACCTGAAGAAACAGCTATCATGAGGTTCCAATCGATCTAATCCGTATACCCGTTCATACTCAACTGATTACTATTGTGGTTAACAGCTCTTGGCTGGCCTCTGAAAGCGACTATACATGGCCATAATGAGTATGTAGATGCAGGTAAAGTGCCGCAAGCCTAGAGAATACTAACATCTATAAGCTCCACAGAAGACCTGCCAAAAGAACACTTTGACATCTAACATATAGTTGGGGGACAGAAAGTTTTTAGGATTAGACACTGAAAATGGGATATCCGGTATCGAATGAAGGGTTCCACTTCCTAGGAATGTAATCCCCGTAAGCATTAATCCTAGAATTGAGACAACCAATGTGTATGCGCATCTCAAACACTTTCCAAAAGCAAATTTAACCCCAAACTAGCCCCCGAAACAACATGTCCAGTCCACTCATTCTAGTGAGTCAATAACACCACACAAAGTGCACCAAGCATGAAGATCCGAATTTATGTGTAGTTTAAAACAGTTTTCTACGTCCTGTTTCTTAGTACGACTATGGGGACAGGGGATCTGACCCTGCATCTTTGGAAAGAAACTGTAGCCCATTGGCGTACTGGATGGACCCTTTCGGTTCACAATTGTCGATGCCTAATTAACTCCACAGTGATCCTGTTGTTTTTAAGTAATTCTAGTGATACAAAATCAGATCAGATTGTAACAACAAGAAAAAAGGAAATTTAAGTACCTTAAGAGGGAGATAATCTGTCCTGCAATCTTCCTCCTTATAAAAACACAGGGCCAATCACAAACACAAAGTTACATAAGCACCACAATATTTATTCATTCCAAAACACTAATTCCACATATTAAACGCATAATAGCATGATTAAAGACTGAAACTCGTGAAAATAGATTGATTACTCTAAGCCTGCATATCACCGCCCTCGACGTCGTCGTTCTTCGCATCGTTCCGCTGATGGAAAACACTCGAGAAGTTGGTCGATAGATCCGAATACAACGCAACGACCTTCGATATATTGCCGTTAATCTCCTGAATCAACGCGACGTTCTTCACCATGTTCTCGTGAATCTTCGACTGGTGGTTCTCGTTGACCTGCTGGATCAGCACGCGGTTCCGGTCCAGCACCGACTGGACCTGCCGGAAGCTGTCAGTGAAGTTGTCCCAGACCTCGGCGTCGCCTTCGCCGCCGTTGTTCTTATGATGTTCTGCTTCTTTGTCGCTGAAGGTGCTTGCGGCGTGGGAGCGCTTTTTGGTGGCGGCGGTGTGGCGGTGTCCGTTGGAGTTGTTGTCTTCCATGCTCAACTCGCCGGCGGAGGAGGAGGAATCGAGCGGTGTCATTACAGACGAAGGGAAAGTTGTACTTACAGAGGGAGAGGATCGGGTGAGAGGAGTGTATAGGCGTTGCTACGCGATGCGTGTGTGTGTGTAGCACAGTGCTGTATCTTCACTCTATTAATCAGAACATGACATCATTCCTAATACGGTACAGTATAAAGATTCAGGATCTTCTGTTGTGTGGAGTACTTATGCGGTAATTGAAAAGTACGCTAGATATATGTTAGCGATAAATAATTGTTATTATAATTTTTAACAACAGTGACAAAATATTTTTAGTAACTATCTTTTGTCACTAAAATTATTACGACATAAATTTTATACAACAGAGAATTATGTCCGAAAGATCTCTGGTAAGATCGTTGAAGATAGTCAAGCGGCGAAAGAGTAGATAAATGTGCGTATGCATAAACTTTTATTTTGTTTGGATGAAATGTTTGGATGAAAAATGTTGTGTTTATGTAATGGAAGCTGATCTATTGCTCGCGCGAGCCATTTCCCTAAGTTATCGATCTGGTCATTCACGCGCGAGATGTGAACGGTTTAGAACTATTTTTTGTCCTTTTTTTGTTGGTAACTATGCTCGTTCGTTTTTTCGGTGAGTAATTAAAACACTTTTCTATTGTCTATTTCGTGAATCTTCGAGAAGTGATAGTGAATTTTCTGTTAAAATGTAATTCATGGAACTACTTTATTGGCACTTAATTCTAACATGATAAATGTCCATTTAAAAGATCATCTAAAGATGTTTATATAACTGAATACACGAAACACCCAAACCCAAAGTATTCTCCTCTACAAAAGAAAGAAAGCAACCGAAAGGTGTTTTTTTTTTCTTTTCTTTTGTTATCTTTTCTTCTTTCAGTCTAATAAAGATTACCCAAGAATTGAATGACATGGTTGCTTACTTGCTTGTCACGCGCTTGAACTGCAGGGGGGACAGAGTTGATTGAGAAATATCTTAACCTGGATTTCTAGTGGACGGCAATAAAGCAAGTGCCATAGAAAATGCTAAAATTTCGTGAGATTCGGGATGCAAAATATCTCTCAAATATCCTATAAGCTCTCTCCTGTAGTTTTAGTTTTACAAATAGATTCCTTTTTCGTTTATTCGTTATTAAGGTTGCTCGGGATTGATTTTGAGTTAGTTAAAAGTTCATTTAATTTGAATTAGATCAAAACTGTTAAATTAACTTTTAAAAACTTAAAAAATTAATTACACTAGAATAAAAAATAAAAATTATGAATTAATCACTTTCTGGTAATCAGGTATGATCAAATAAAATATCTCTATTACCTAAGAAAAAACTTTAGCATATTATATTCAAACACTAAAGTTTTTATCATTTCGTCACATTGAAATTGCTTCAAGTACTTTTATGCAAACAGCTTAAAGCTAATCTCTAGATGTGATTAAATTTAGTCTGAAATTTCCTTTCGAGACTCTTAATTTATTTTCTGTTATTTGGGTTTTGACTCTTGACGTGAAACTTTACGTCACTATCGATCTCAAGTTAGTGTGTTCAGGAACATTTAACTTTACTAAGACACGGTGTCTTGTTTGTAGTTGGTATGCATTTCGCTAGTTACAGCAGCATGAATTTAGACGAGGAACTGATGGGGCTACTGTAGCCAGTTGAAGGAAATGAGAGGTACCCTAAATTTAGACATCCTGTCGTCATCACACATACGAGGGGGCAACAAGCCACTTGGCCTTGGCCTCCCAATAGTCGTTTCCATGATCGAGGTAAGCTGATTGCGCTCTTAAGTTCAGTATAAATGCCAGTGATCACGACTCGAGGGAGCGTATTCATCAGCAAAAATATGCTAGTCGATCCAGCAACCACGCACCATCCGTATCCACTGAGGCATAGGTAAGATATTAGGAATAGAAGGGAGTACATCAATCAGATAAACTAGCTTTAGATAAACTAGGATGATCAACATGTTTCAGTTATTTTGTAACACTCCAGTACCATATACTAACTTCAGAGATACATGCAGGAAGTTTACAGTTCTATTCCCTATTTCTTCGTACAGATCATCTCTTGCTATTCTCTGCATTCGATGTCTTCTTATGCCTTTTCTGTGAGCAAATGTTACCCAATGATCGGGGAATAGCACCATCATAAGACTTCTCTGTAGCCTAGTCCCATTGGATTTCTCTGTGGAAGGTCCAGTCCGACGGATTTAGAGTGGTTTTTCCATCAGAATAAACGAGATCATAAGGTGAGTCCTCTGAAAACTCAGTCGGCATGGATTTCCAGTGTAGAGACGGTGTCCACTCAGCTTCCTTGAGCACCTTTAATATCTCCTGCACAACTATCTTGCTTCCTTCAGCAGATAAATGAACCCCGTCCCTGGAGAAAAGGAAAGTAACTTTAGTGAGGAGTAACAATAGAACTTAACTCTCACCGTAACCTCCTTCAATTTCGAAATATTGTAATATGACCCTGAGAAGAAATGACTTCATTTAAAAGTTTCAGTAACTGTTTAATCAAGAAGAATTCAATCCTAATATGACCCAAGAAGAAATCAATTTAATTTAACAGTTTCACAAACTGTTCAACCAAGAACGATTATTGTTGGACTTTGCCCCCTTCAACACATCCTTGCTGCTGACACTTGTGGTGTATCCCCCGGTTACCTTTAAAATCTCATTTCCTGTGACAATAGCTCTTTTCTTCTTCGTATCAGTGATCAAACTGATGTGGAAACAAATCAGCAACCCTAGTTCTCAAAGGACATCTAGGATGCTTAAATGCTAATGTTGATTCTGATATCCAATACAAGGGCCCCGTCCCAAACTACAATGCTAGCAGTATCAGTTGCGGCGTAGATTGCATTTTAATGTATTAAGAAGAAAATAGAAAACCTACTATATCCTTCAAGACAATATCTTCATGATGCTAGGGAAGACTCTAATTTCCCTGAAAATGAAATAAATGTTTTTCACATCAATTTGCCTCTCATGACAAAACCATCTCGATGAAGGTCAATTTCAGAGGCATCTGCCTGAACAAAACATATCACACTCTGTAGCCAATAACTGTCATTTGGATAGAGAACAATAGTATGCACTGATATAGGTGAAGCTTGGGAAAGTTATAATTGCACCTTTAAGCCAGAAAGTCTAGC